>JAPXFY010000019.1:13091243-13101243 GCA_030674185.1 Monoplex corrugatus
GTATGTGATGATAAATGTGTGTGTGTGTGGTGTGTGTGTGTGTGTGTGTGTGTGTGTGTGTGTGTGTGTGTGTGTGTGTGTGTGTGTGTGTGTGTGTGTGTGTGTGTGCAGTACCACTTTCAGCGGACCGTCACCACCAAGACCAGCGAGCGATCCACCGTCCCTCAGCAACAGATTATTCTGCAACAACCGCAACAGCAGCAGCAGCAACCAGTCTACCTGCAGCAACAGAAGCAACAAACCACCTACGTGCAGCAACAGCCGCCCGCCTTCTCGCAGCGGCAGCAGCAACAACAACCACAACAGCAACAACAACAACAACCACAACCACAGATCAAATACGTGCAAAAGCCGCAACCCAGTTTCGTGCAACAGCAACAAAGCACTTTTACGCAAAAGCAGACGAAGCAACAGCAACAGCCTAGTTACCAGATCCAGCAACAGCCGCGCTACGGCCAGCAACCCAGTTCCGGACAACCACAGCAACAGCAGCAACAGCAACAGCAGCAACAGGTCACCTATCAAACCCAGCAAAAGGTCACTTATCAGCAACAGCAGCAACAACCTCGCTACGGCCAACAGCCCAGCTACGGGCAACCACAACAGCAACAACAGCCCAGCTATGGCCAGCCACAACAGCAACAACAGCAACAAAAACCCAGCTATGGCCAGCCACCACAACAGCAACAACAGCCCCGGTATGGGCAGACACCGCAACAGCAACAGCCCAGCTATGGCCAGCCACCACAACAGCAACAACAGCCCAGCTATGGCCAGCCAAAACAGCAACAACAACCCAGCTATGGCCAGCCACAACAGCAACAACAGCCCAGCTATGGCCAGCCACAACAGCAACAAAAACCCAGCTATGGCCAGCCACCACAACAGCAACAACAGCCCCGGTATGGGCAGACACCACAACAGCAACAACCCAGCTATCAACAAGTCAACTACCAGCAACAGCAAGTCAGCTACGGCCAGCAAAAGCAACCTCAACAACAACAAACAACAACAACAACAACCACAACAACCACCCGTCCAAGTTCAGAAAATCACTACCATCAAGACTGGATCGTACGGCGGGCAGCCGTCTTCAGCCACCATCACCACCATCACCACCTCCTCCACATCCACTACCAACTACGGGGCAGCGCCGTGGGAGGAAGAGGAGGAGGAAGGGGTGTACGAGAACCAGCCGGAAGCCCGCCCCGACCTGGTGCGGGAGTCCGACAAGAACGTGGAGGTGGAGCTGCCCTCCAGGGGTTTGGCCCGGTCCATCCGGGAGAAGTTCGTGACGGGACAGGTGGAGAACCGACAGCCGGGCTTCAAGCGGGAGATCACTCCACCCTCCATGTACGCCGGCGGCGTGTTCGAGAACGAGCCTCGTTATAACCCTGACGTGGTGCATCATGGGGAGGATTTCCAGAACGAGCCTCTGCCCCAGTACGGGACTGCTCGCAACATGGCTGCTAGGTAAGGGGGATGGTGCGTGAGTGAGTGTGTGTGTGTGTGTGTGTGTGTGTGTGTGTGTGTGTATGTGTGTTTGTGTGTGTGTGTGTTTGTTTGTGTGTGTGTGTGTGTGTGTATGTGTGTGTGTGTGAGAGAGAGAGAGAGAGAGAGAGTGTGTGTGTTGTGAGTGTGTGTGTGCGCGCGCGCGCACTGGCGTGTGCATGATAAGATATGATCATTGTGCAGTCACCCCGCGCCACCCTGAAGTAGTCACCCCGTCCCACCCTGAAGTAGTCACCCCGTCCCACCCTGAAGTAGTCACCCCGCCCCACCCTAAAGTAGTCACCCTGCCCCACCCTGAAGTAGTCACCCCGTCCCACCCTGAAGCAGTCACTCCATCCCACCCTGAAGCAGTCACCCCGTCCCACCCTGAAGTAGTCACCCTGTCCCACCCTGAAGCAGTCACCCCGTCCCACCCTGAAGTAGTCACCCCATCCCACCCTGAAGCAGTCACCCCGTCCCACCCTGAAGTAGTCACCCCGTCCCACCCTGAAGTAGTCACCCTGTCCCACCCTGAAGTAGTCACCCTGTCCCACCCTGAAGCAGTCACCCCATCCCACCCTGAAGCAGTCACCCCGTCCCACCCTGAAGCAATCACCCCCCACCCTACCCTAAAGAAGTCACCCTGTCCCATCCTAAAGAAGTCACCCTGTCCCACCCTGAAGCAGTCACCCTGTCCCATCCTGAAGCAATCACCCCGTCCCACCATAAAGAAGTCACCCTGAAGCAATCGCCCCGTCCCACCCTGAAGCAATCATCCCGTCCCACCCTAAAGAAGTCACCCTATCCCACCCTGAAGAAGTCACCCCGCCCTACCCTAAAGAAGTCACCCTGTCCCACCCTGAAGAAGTCACCCCCGCCCTACCCTAAAGAAGTCACCCCGTCCCACCCTGAAGCAGTCACCCCGCCCTACCCTAAAGAAGTCACCCTGTCCCACCCTGAAGAAGTCACCCCCGCCCTACCCTAAAGAAGTCACCCCGTCCCACCCTGAAGCAGTCACCCCGTCCCACCCTGAAGCAATCGCCCCATCCCACCCTGAAGCAGTCACCACGTCCCACCCTGAAGCAATCGCCCCATCCCACCCTGAAGCAGTCACCCCGTCCCACCCTGAAGCAATCGCCCCGTCCCACCCTGAAGCAATCAACCCGGCCCACCCTGAAGAAGTCACCCTGTCCCACCCTGAAGAAGTCACCCTATTCCACCCTGAAGAAGTTACCCCCACCCTACCCTAAAGAAGTCACCCTATCCCACCCTGAAGAAGTCACCCCCGCCCTACCCTAAAGAAGTCACTCTGTCCCACCCTGAGGAAGTCACCCCGCCCTACCCTAAAGAAGTCACTGTCCCACCCTGAGGAAGTCACCCTGTCCCACCCTGAAGAATTCACCCCCGCCCTACCCTAAAGAAGTCACTCTGTCCCACACTGAAGAAGTCACCCCCGCCATACCCTAAAGAAATCACTGTCCCACCCTGAAGAAGTCACCCCGTCCCACCCTGAAGCAATCACCCCATTCCACCCTGAAGCAGTCACCCCGTCCCACCATGAAGAATTCACCCCCGCCCTACCCTAAAGAAGTCACCCCGTCCCACCCTGAAGAATTCACCCCCGCCCTACCCTAAAGAAGTCACCCTGTCCCACCCTGAAGAATTCACCCCCGCCCTACCCTAAAGAAGTCACCCCGTCCCACCCTGAAGAAGTCACCCCCGCCCTACCCTAAAGAAGTCACCCTGTCCCACCCTGAAGAAGTCACCCCGCCCTACCCTAAAGAAGTCACCCTGTCCCACCCTGAAGAAGTCACCCCCGCCCTACCCTAAAGAAGTCACCCCGTCCCACCCTGAAGAAGTCACCCCCGCCCTACCCTAAAGAAGTCACCCTGTCCCACCCTGAAGAAGTCACCCCCGCCCTACCCTAAAGAAGTCACCCCGTCCCACCCTGAAGAAGTCACCCCCGCCCTATCCTAAAGAAGTCACCCTGTCCCACCCTGAAGAAGTCACCCCCGCCCTACCCTAAAGAAGTCACCCTGTCCCACCCTGAAGAATTCACCCCCGCCCTATCCTAAAGAAGTCACCCTGTCCCATCCTGAAGAAGTCCACCCCGCCCTACCCTAAAGAAGTCACCCTGTCCCACCCTGAAGAATTCACCCCCGCCCTATCCTAAAGAAGTCACCCTGTCCCACCCTGAAGAATTCACCCCCGCCCTATCCTAAAGAAGTCACCCTGTCCCATCCTGAAGAAGTCACCCCGCCCTATCCTAAAGAAGTCACCCTGTCCCATCCTGAAGAAGTCACCCCGTCCCACCCTGACAAAAGTCATAACCTATTGGTCTAGGAGTACTTATTTGTCTAAGCAAGCCAGGTTGCTCTGGAAGTGACTGTCTGTATCTGAAGGTCGTTCGTCATCTGCCACCTGCGACTCGTTATGAAGGGGATGGTCACCCTACTAGTTAAGAAGGTGGAGATAGTCTTCACCTTGTAGTTATTGATTCATGACTACTATCATCATTCAACGTCATTCTATTATTCTATCAACATGGACGTGATTATATAATGAGTCTGTGTGTGTGTGTGTGTGTGTGTGTGTGTGTGTGGTGTGTGTGTGTGTGTGTGTGTGTGTGTGTGTGTGTGTGTGTGCTCTTGTGTGTGTGTGTGTGTGTCTGTGTGTGCTTGTGTATTGTGTGTGTATTTTGTGTGTGTGTGTGTGTGTGCTTGTGTATTGTGTGTGTGTGTGTATTTTGTGTGTGTGTGTGTCTGCCTGCCTGCATGTGTGTGTCCGTGTGTCTGTACAGGTTCAAACAGATGGAAAACCAGAGGCCTATGGCAGGATCCACCCCGGGTAAACGTGAGATCACACCGGACAGAACCACTCGCGTGGAGTACGTCTCCGAACCCCGGGGCTACCTCGAGAGATATGAACCTGAAGTACAGGCCGGGGTCTTCGAGAGCCAGCCCATGGAAATCCCAGGCGTGGTCAAGGCCCACCAACTGCCGGAGGAAATTTTACCTGAGCGAGGCGCGGCACGGAGTATGGCCATACGCTTCCGCCAGATGTCGGTAGAGAAGACGCCAGACACGCCGCGCGGCAAAAGGGAGATCACTCCTGATTACACCACCAAGGGAGAGTACGTGTCGGAGCCCCAGGAATACGTGGAGAAGTATCAAGGACGCCCCGACTCCGGCGTGTTCGAGAGCGTGCCCATCCACAGAGAAGGCGTGGTGAAGGCTGACGAGTACGAAGACGACCGGTTGCCAAACCGTGGCTTGGCCAGAAACATAGCGGCCCACTTCCGGGACGTCGGCCGATGGAGACCCCCACCCTCCCCAAGCCGCCTGAAGGAATTCACCCCACCCAGAGAAGAAGGCTCCGCCCTGCAGGGCTCCGGCGTGTACGAAAACGACCCGCAGTACGCTCAAGATAGAGTTCACGCCATGGACCAGCAGCGCGACTTCCTGCCGGAAAGAGGCACCGCCCGCTCCATCGTCACCCACTTCCGCAAGATGAGCTCAGGGGAGAACACTCCCATGTCTCCCCGCAACAAGAAGGAGTTCACTCCACCTCTGGATGGTGGCGGGGTATACGAGAACAACCCCACCCAGTTCATCCCCGACTATAACCGTCGCCCTGAGAGTGGGATCCTGGAGAACCAGCCGGAAGTCCGTCATGATGTCGTCAAGGGGACAGCACCCTCCTCTACGAGGTGGAATTGCCGGAGAGGGGCCTGGCTCGTAACCTGGTCTACGCCTGGCGACATAAGGAGTCGGAGGGCAGCAAGATCACCCCCACCAGCTCTGGACGGCCCAAAGAGTTCACCCCGCCCCGGGAGGAGCCCAGGGTGATGCAGCAGAGAGCTGGCCCCATTTCACCCGGAGGTCAAGGTCAGGGAGTCTACATCATGCTGAGTGGCGGCAGCGTGCATCCGTCTGAGCTCCCAGGACAGTACCAACCTCAGGTTAGTTACCTCCCTTTGTTCAGGGCTTGAAGAATGCGGTGTGCTTTGTGTGAGTGTGTTTTCTCTCTGTTTGCGTGTGTGTTTGTAGGGGTGGGGGGTGGGTGGGTGGGGAGCGCCCTGTTTCTAGTTCTGTCTTCCTTTTTTTCAGATCTCTCTCTGTCTGTCTGTCTCTGTCTGTCTCTTTCTCTGTCTCTCTGTCTATCTCTCCCTCCTCTCTCTCTTTCTGTCTGTCTCTCTGTCTCTCTCTTTCTTCCCCTCCCTTTCTCCCCCTCCTCTCTTTCTCGTCTTTCTCCTCTCACTCTCTCTCTCTTTCTCTCTCTGTGTCTCCCTCTGTCTCTCTCTCTCTCTCTCTTAGAATGTGTGTGTGTGTGCAGTCTGTCTCTTCTCTCTGACTTCCTTTCTTTCTTTCTTTGTCTTTTTTCTTTTTTTACAATTACAATATTTTATTTATATAGCGCAAAATCTCGATAAAAATCAAATCTAAGCGCTGATTTCTGTATTTTTCCCTTTCTTTCTTGCTTTCATTGTTTTTTGCTATAGCTGTCGTTTCATAGTCAACAAGATCACTCTTCAGTGTTGACTTTAATTAAAACGGGAAATTGATGTCGGTACGTATCCTCAGTTCCAAAGAGAAGGAAAGTAGGGTCGTCTCCCTTGCAATAATACGACAAAACAAACACAAAGACAAAGACCACACGAACACACACACACACACACACGCACGCACGCACACACACACACACACACACACACACACACACACACACACACACACACACAAACACACACACACACACACACACACACCACACACACACACACACACACACACACACACACAAACAAACAAAATCAAAGAACGAACGAACACACAAACAGGGGGAGGGGGTGGGGGTGGAAGAGAAGAAAGATCCAAGGTTACCAGTGCTCTGTCAGTATTTAGGTCCTGTACCTCGTTGCGCTGTTGCACTGTTTCGAGAACCCAGGGTTAACCCTTTGACTCCCGCACCATATCCACGAGCTCCAAAAACTTTACCCTTTGACTCCATCACCCTTTCCATCAGCTTTCTGCAGGAAACTGGAGGATATGATGAGGGGGTCGTGGGATTAAGTTTTTGATTTGCTAGCATGGTCGACAATGCAGGATGTTGGTGGACAGGGTGCGGGAGTCAAAGGGTTAAGGAATCTTCCAAGAAGAAACCGGGTCGTAACAATCGCGGGAGTGCCTTTTTCAAGTAAAAATTAAATACTTGAGGACAGGCGTATGCATCTGCGCTCTGTGTCTGTTGGTCAGTCTCACTCTTTTTCTGTCTGTCCGTCTGTCCATCTCTTCTTCTTCTTCTCTCCCCCCCCCCCCCCTTCCTCCTTGCTGTTCTCATTTCTCCATCTCATCGTCTTATTCTTATCGAAGGACTGTGTGACTCGATGGGTAAAACAGCCGCCCAGAACGCAAGAAACCTATATTTGATTCGTTTTCGTGCAGGGATTATCTCCCCTTTCCCCCTCCCCCTTCATCACATCTTGAGTTTTGGTCTGGGTGCTAGTCTTTTGAAAGAGAGGTTCTGGATGCCGCATGCATTTAGAACGCGTTAACGATCCCATGGCAACAAAAGGGTTGTCCTTGTCCAAAATTCTGTAGAAAAATCCACATTTTCCTACGTAAAAGAAAGCACACTCTTAAACGGGAAAAGGAAAAGACAAACATGGGTGGCGCCGTACCTTGGCGACATGCTTTTTCCCTGTGCAGAGCGACCAGCATTTGATATGGAAAAAAATTATGTTGGGACAAAAAAAAAAAAAAGAAAAAAAGCGAATCCAATCTGGTTTCAGCTCCCTCCCCCCTTGTCTCTCATTTGTTTTGGGGACTCGTGTACAGAACTTTAGAGTGATTGTTTAGACACGTTAAACAACCCACTGGAGATAGTGTACTGACCCACAGTACTGTATCCCCATGGCCATGAGGCTGGTTGCCTAAGCGGCAGTAAGAGAAATAGAACACACAGCAGAGTATTGGCCCTTGTTGTCCACCTGTCCTCACACTGCGTGCCGGGCCGGAAGCGCGTGCAGACTACTTCCTCTGTCACGTGACCACCTCCCCCCTCCCCCCTCCCCCCACTGTCTCCCTCTCTGTCTCTGCCTCTCTCTATCTCGGTCTCACAAAAGACACAGAAAGAAAGAGAGATGTCTCTCTATAACTCTGTCTCTCTGTCTCTGTGTGTCTCTCTCGGTCTCTGTCTACGTCTGTCTGTCTCTCTTTCCGTCTGTCTGTCTGTCTTGGTCTCTCTGTCTCTCTCTGTCTCTCTGTTTCTGTCTGTCTGCCTGTCTTTCTCTGTCTCTCTGTCTCTCTATCCGTCTGTCTGTCTCTCTCTCTCTCTCTCTGTCTGTCTCTCTCTCTCTCTGTGGCCATTTCCGGTGTATGAACTGTCGAGTTTCTGTTTCCTGCTACCGCCGTTCTCTCGCGCTGTCTTCCTGCCTCTGACTTGTCTCCGTCTTTCTGCCGTCTGGCTGTGTCTGTGATTGTTATGTCTGTGATCGTTATGTCTGTGATTGTTATGTCTGTGATTGTTATGTCTGATTGTTGTCTGATTGTTATGTCTGTGATCGCTATGTCTGTGATTGTTATGTCTATGATCGTTATGTCTGTGATTGGTATGTCTGTGATCGTTTTGTCTGTGATCGCTATGTCTATGATCGTTATGTCTGTGATTGGTATGTCTGTGATCGTTTTGTCTGTGATCGTTATGTCTGTGATCGTTATGTCTGTGATTGTTATGTCTGTGATTGTTATGTCTGAGATCGCTATACCTGTGATTGTTATGTCTGAGATCACTATACCTGTGATTGTTATGTCTGAGATCACTGTACTTGTGACTGTTATGTCTGAGATCGCTATACTATACCTGTAATCGTTATGTCTGAGATCACTATACCTGTGATCACCTTATCTGTGATGTTGCAACCAGTACAGTGATTGGCCTCTTCTGTGAGCAGTACACGATCTGTCCATTATTTGAGGGGGGGGGGGAGGGGTGTTGAATCAAACTTTCGACCGATTCGCTGATAAAACTTTCCACAGAGGCGATTGCAGTTCTCACCAACAAATGCCTATCAATTAACATCAGGAAGACAGTTCTTGAATGTTATATAGAACTAATACTGTTGTACGGGTGTGAGGCGTGGACAGTCAACAAGCAAAGCCAGAACAAGATTGAGGCAGCCGAGATGTGGTTTCTAAGAAGAATGTTGAGAGTTCCATGGACAGCAAAGAAAACAAACGAGACAGTCTTGATGGAGGCAGACACAAGTAGATCACTCATAAGGAAGATTAGGAAAAGACAGGCAACATTTATAGGCCATTTTATGAGGAAAGGGGAATTGGAGCACCTGGTCACAACGGGAAAGCTGGAGGGATAGAGAGCACCAGGTAGACACAGGGAGAAGATGCTGGACGGACTTGCAAAGTGGCCGGGGACAAGGAGGATGGTAGAGATGCTTGAGGCAACAAGAGATAGAGACAGATGGATGTCCATAATCGCCAACGCCATGCGGCAAGGGACCTGATGATGATGATGATGATGATGATGATGATGATGATGATGATGATGATGATGATGATGGAAAACATCCGACTTCCAGTTGGACGTTCTGGATTCCATCACGCCTGGGTACGTCCCGCCTGGTGGGTACAGGAAAAAGATTTTTTTTGTGATTTCCCCGGTAGTCAACATATGGGTAGACCTGCTAGCAGCCAAACCCTCTATGTGTATGTATACGCATACGGTACATCAAATATGCACGTTAAAGATCCTGCAAGCCGTATCAGTGTTGGATCGATTCCTTTACGAAACATGAAATCACACAGCATGAATGCCTACCGAAGACCGGGGGGGGGGGGGGGAGGAGGGGGCGAGAGGGGACCTCTGAAACAGTATTCCGGCACCACCAGAATTATGGAAACATTTAAGACGAGCAGCAAGCAGGCCAGTTTGAAATGATGAAATGATTCCGGCTGGTACTGAACGTAAGATATATGATCTTTAGTCCACGACCTCTGTCAAAAGAAACAACACCCTGCGAAAAAAACACACAAAAAAAAAGAAAAGAAAAGAAAAAAAAAAAAAAACCGAGTGGACTCCACCCACCCCCTTCCTCCTTTGCATGGAGACCACCAGCACCATGTCCATCCAACGCTGGCTGACTCTTTTGGTAGAGCCGTGGACTGAAGATCTCATGTTCGAGTTCAGCCCCAACTGCAACATTAAAAACTGGTCACTTAGCTGCCCATCTTAATGCTTCAATCATTCTGGTAATGTCCCTCCACTCACCCCACCCCTCCCCAATTCAAGACCTTGCCAGCGCAAAAGTTTTTGTCCAGGCTCTAGGGATCTGCCAAATACATGCCATAGATTTGGGTGGAGCGCATACGGAATCGTACGAGTGGTATGAATTCCTCTTGGACAAAAATCCAAAACTCTAGCAACAGTTCCCGTGAACTATTGATACCTCCCAAGTTAAATTCATCCCAGGCACGGAATCTGCACAGGAAAC
>JAPXFY010000019.1:13106243-13113743 GCA_030674185.1 Monoplex corrugatus
CTGTCTTTCTTTCTGTCTGTGTGTCTCTGTGTCTGTATCTCTCTCTTGTGTGTGTGTCTCTGTCTGTCTCTGTCTGCCTGTCTTTTTGTCTGTATGTCTCTGTCTCTATCTGTCTTTCTTTCTGTCTGTGTGTCTCTGTGTCTGTATCTCTCTCTTGTGTGTGTGTCTCTGTCTCTGTCTATCTGTCTTTCTTTCTGTCTGTGTGTCTCTGTGTCTGTATCTTTCTCTTGTGTGTGTGTGTCTCTGTCTCTGTCTATCTGCCTGTCTTTTTGTCTGTGTGTCTCTGTGTCTGTATCTCTCTCTTGTGTGTGTGTGTGTCTCTGTCTCTGTCTATCTGTCTTTCTTTCTGTCTGTGTGTCTCTGTGTCTGTATCTCTCTCTTGTGTGTGTGTGTCTCTGTCTATCTGTCTTTCTTTCTGTCTGTGTGTCTCTGTGTCTGTATCTCTCTCTTGTGTGTGTGTGTCTCTGTCTCTATCTGTCTTTCTTTCTGTCTGTGTGTCTCTGTGTCTGTATCTCTCTCTTGTGTGTGTGTGTGTCTCTGTCTCTGTATCTCTGTCTGCCTGTCTTTCTTTCTGTCTGTGTGTCTCTGTGTCTGTATCTCTTGTGTGTGTGTGTGTCTGTCTCTCTGTCTGCCTGTCTTTCTTTCTGTCTGTGTGTCTCTGTGTCTGTATCTCTCTCGTGTGTGTGTGTGTGTGTGTGTGTGTGTGTGTGTGGTGTGTGTGTGTGTGTGTGTGTGTGTGTGTGTGTGTGTGTGTGTGTGTGTGTCTCTGTCTGTCTTTCTTTCTGTCTGTGTGTCGCTGTGTCTGTATCTCTCTCTTGTGTGTATCTCTGTCTCTCTGTCTGCCTGTCTTTCTTTCTGTCTGTGTGTCTCCGTGTCTGTATCTTTCTCTTGTGTGTGTGTGTGTGTGTGTGTGTGTGTCTCTGTATCTCTGTCTGCTTGTCTTTCTTTCTGTCTGTGTGTCTCTGTGTCTGTATCTCTCTCTTGTGTGTGTGTGTCTCTGTCTCTGTCTGCCTGTCTTTCTTTCTGTCTGTGTGTCTCTGTGTCTGTATCTCTCTCTTGTGTGTGTGTGTCTCTGTCTGTCTTTCTTTCTGTCTGTGTGTCTCTGTGTCTGTATCTCTCTCTTGTGTGTGTGTGTCTCTGTCTCTGTCTATCTGCCTGTCTTTTTGTCTGTGTGTCTCTGTCTCTGTATCTCTCTCTTGTGTGTGTGTGTCTCTGTCTGTCTTTCTTTCTGTCTGTGTGTCTCTGTGTCTGTATCTTTCTCTTGTGTGTATCTCTATCTCTGTCTGTCTCCCTGTCTGTCTTAAGGATAGGTCCAGTGAGACCTATTACCTAATACTACTGTCCTGGAGTAACTGTTGTAGAGATTTATCTTTCCTTGTCTCTCTCTGTCTTCGTGTCTGTCTTTCTGTCAATCTGTTTCTGTCCCGCTCTGCCTCTCCATTGTCTGTTTATCTCTGTCTGTCTTTGTCTGTATTTCTGTGTGTTTCTCTCTCGCTGTTTCTCTTTTTTGTCTGTGTCTCTCTCTATCTGTCTGTCTCTGTCTCTCTCTCTTCCTCTCTCTCTCTCTGTTTCTCTGTTTCTCTCTGTCTCTCTATCTGTCTGTCTCTGTCTCCCCCCCCCCCTTCTCTCTATTTCTCTGTTTCTCTCTGTCTCTCTCTATATATATACCTATCTATCTGTCTATCTCTCTCTCTCTCTCTCTCTCTCTCTCTATATATATATATTATATATATATATATATGTGTGTGTGTGTGTGTGTGTGTGTGTGTGTGTATGTATGTATATATATATATATGTGTGTGTGTGTGTGTATATATGTATGTATATATATTATGTATATATACACATATATACATATATATATAACATGTGTGTCGTGTGTATGTGTGTGTGTGTGCGCGCGCGCGCGCGTGTGTGTATAATCTGTGGTGTCACGATCAGACTATGTCCTCAAAAAAGGAAACGAATTATCGATTGTTCGTACACACAAGTAAATCAAACTGGGCGTGTAGTCTGAGTGAATCGGTGTGACGTGACTCATTCCTCTTACATCATCATCCATTGCAAAACTTGAAAGTAACACGGCTCTCAACGGAAAGAAGCAGGGAGTTACATAACCATGTAACACGTTACATATGAGAACCAGCCCCTGTTACGTGTACTTCTATCGCTGCCTCCCCCATCCTCACCCCATGACGTACACTGGAAAAGCAAAAGCAAAAGCAAACGAAGAAAAATCAAAACAAAAATATATCGCAAAACAAGAAACTATGTATACTTTATCAGAGACAGAAAAATATCTGTGACGCAGTTATCTTTCTGAGTGTGTGTGTGTGTGTGTGTGTTGTGTGTGTGTGTGTGTGTGTGTGTGTGTTGTGTTTGTGTGTTGTGTGTGTGTGTGTGTGTGTGTGTGTGTGTGTTTGTGTGTGTGTGTGTGTGTGTGTGTTGTGTGTGTGTGTGGTGTGTGTGTGTGTGTGTGTGTGTTTGTGTGTGTGTTTGTGTGTGTTGTGTGTGTGTGTGTTGTTGTGTGTTTGTGTGTGTTGTGTGTTGTTGTGTGTGTGGTGTGTGTGTGTGTTGTGTGTGTTGTGTGTGTGTGTGTGTGTGTGTTGTGTGTGTGTGTGGTTGTGTGTGTGTGTGTGTGTGTGTGTGTTAAGTGAGAGAGAGAGTGTGTTGTGTGTGTGTGTGTGTCGCGCCGCTTTCTGTGTGTGTGTGTGGTGTGTGTGTGTTGTGCGATTTGAGTGTGTGAAGGTAGAGAGTGTGTGTGTGTTTGTGTGTGTGTGTGTGTGTGTTCTGTCTCTCTGTGTTTTCTGTGTGTGTGTGTGTGTGTGTGTGTGTGTGTGTGTGTGTGTGTGTGTGTGTGTGTGTGTGTGTGTGTGACCAGAACCCTTTCTGTTGTGTGTGTGTGTGTGGTGTGTGGGGTGGTGTTGTGTGTGTGCCGCGTGGTCGGGGCGCGCGCGCGGGTTGTGAACAGTCGGAACCCACATTACTTACCCCGACCCCATGTAGACTATATAGACTTTAATTTAATACTCTTTCAAGACAAGGAGTACTAATTATTCAGATTCAGATTGTTTGATGCCCGCCCTTTGGCACTCCATGCCACAGTTAAATACCTGTTCATCCTGGCCTTGTGTTTTTGATATCATGTTTACTCCTTGACCTGTTAATTGCGATATGTGGTGTTGTCTGATCAGTGGTGTGTGTATACCTTTATGACCGTGTGCTTGTGTGTATGGTTAGACGCCGTATTCATTTGTGGTCATGTATAAATGTGTGTTTTTGTTTGTTTGTGTTGTGTGTGTGTGTTGTTTGTTTGTGTGTGTTGTTTGTTTGTGTGTGTTGTGTGTGTTGTTTGTTTGTGTGTGTTGTTTGTTTGTTTGTGTGTGTGTGTGTGTGTGTTTGTTTGTGTGTGTGTGTGTGTGTGTGTGTGTTGTGTGTGTGTGTGTTGTTGTGTTTGTGTGTGTGTGTTGTTTGTTTGTTGTTGTGTGTGTGTGTGTGTGTGGTGTGTGTGTGCGTGTTGTCTGTATGTAAGTGTGTATGGGAGTGAGTGTGTCGTGTGTCTGTGTGTATGCGTGGTTTCAGTTCTTTTTGTATTATAAATCGTCATAAATTTTTGTCGAACAGCGCTGTTCTCTAAACAAACTTATTTGGTCTCACAGTACATTACACATAATCAGACTTTATTTAGTGGAGCACGGAGAACTCAAGGTGTTAGGTGAGCTGACCACAGTCCACTATGTTGTTGCACAGTCTGCATCTGTGGTGGACATTCATACTCATGTTTTCTTGTGTCCATAATCATCACATCAGGTGCCTTGCCGCATGGCGTTGGCGATTATGGACTTCCATCTGTCTCTATCTCTTGTTGCCTCAAGCATCTCTTCCACCCTCCCTGTCTTCAGCCACTCTGCAACTCCATCCAGTATCTTCTCCCTGGGTCTACCCGGTGCTCTCCTTCCCTCAGCTTTCCCGTTGTGACCATGTGTTGTGTCCATAAACCAGACCACTAACATGATGAATCTTTAACGTGCATACTTGGTATTCTGCATGCTTGTGCATACGAAAGGAACTTAGACACTGGCGGTCTGCATACATGTTGACCTGGGATGAGAAAAACTCCCCCGTTGGTTGCTGGGGGGCTCTTTCATATACATGGTATCCCCACCTTCTGGAAATTCTGTGCTAGAAATTTCCTGTTTTCTTTCACTCTCTTTGTTTCTGCCTTGTTGCTTTGCTTTCTGTCATTTCTACTTGTCATTTTCTACCTTAATGGTCCATTCACCTGTATTGTTTCGATAAAATCTTCGTACTATTTCTTCGGATTGATAATTGGGTACATGTATTAAGACATTTTTGGCTCTAAGGAGGTGAGATATGCGGAAGCAATTTTAGGTAATTTATGCCTGTTTTTGTATATGTTTTGGTGTCCTTATTATGCTTATATTTGTATTCAGGTGTGTTTTTTCAAATCTCCCCATGTGCGATAAATTGGACGGAATGGTCCTGCGCCGGGGCATGTCCTTAGATTATGTACGCGAATGCATTGATATGTGTACTTAATTTCTTTTCTTTTTTTTTGTCCCCTGTTGAAGTTTTGTGTTATTAGCCCTGATATGGCTCTGCGCAGTCGACTGGGCTTTAAACAACAATAAAAGAAAGAATGAGAAAAACCTCCACCTTTACCCACCAGACGGAGGTGTCTAGGTAGGACTGAACCCAGGACGACTGAAAGTCCATTATCTGCCCACTTGATTACTGTGCCAGGTATCATTAAAAGGACGGGAATTCCGTAACCCTTTGACTCCTGCACCCTGTCCACCAGCATCCTGCCTTGTTAAATAGGATGGAGTGGTCAACGCCAGGGGCACGTCCTGTAGATTATGTACGCAAATGCATTGATACGTGAACTTAATTTTCTTTCTTTTTTTTTTTTTTTTTTTTTTTTCCTGTTGAAGTTTTGTATGTTTTGACGCGGTTTTTGCCCTGATATGCTCTACGCAGTCGACTGGGTTTTAAACAAAAATTACAAATCATGCTAGCGAGCAAAAACTTAACCCTTTGACTCCCTCACCCTATCCACCAGTTCCTCCTCGGGAGGAAGCCGGTGGATAGGTGCAGGAGTCAAAAGGTTAAGTTTTTGCAGTTCGTAGATAGGGTACAAAGAGGCAAAGAGTTAAGATGGGACACATTGTCGTGAAATGTGGATAGGTGAAGGAGTCAAAGGTTAAGTTTTTGCAGTTGGTGGATAGGGTGCAGGAGGCAAAGATTAAGGTGGGACACATTGTCGTGAAATGTGGATAGGGGTGAAGGAGTCAAAAGATTAAGTTTTTGCAGTGGTGGATAGGGTGCAGGAGGCAAAGAGTTAAGATGGACACATTGTCGTGAAATGTGGATAGAGTGAAGGAGTCAAAAGGTTCAGTTTTTGCAGTTCGTGGATAGGGTACAGGTGTCAAAGAGTTAAGATGAGACACATTGTCGTGAAATGTGGATAGAGTGAAGGAGTCAAAAGGTTAAGTTTTTGCAGTTGGTGGATAGGGTGCAGGAGGCAAAGAGTTAAGATGGGACACATTGTCGTGAAATGTGGATAGAGTGAAGGAGTCAAAAGGTTAAGTTTTTGCAGTTGGTGGATAGGGTGCAGGAGGCAAAGAGTTAAGGTGGGACACATTGTCGTGAAATGTGGCTGTAAGATGAAAGGATGGTGACAGCGTGTCTCACATTATGGGTGTGCCTACAGGCCGTGGCTACAGGGAAAATGACACAAGTTGTAACGTGTGCAAGATGGATGAGGCAGTGCGTTAAAGAAACCGTCCTGTCCTGTCCCCCGCTATTGCACATGTTAATGGTTGTGGGTTCGAATCCCGGGGTGCGCTACATTAAAACTGGCCTTCTCACTGTCCCATCTTAACATCATTGTTGTTCTGGTGGTGTCAGTACAGGATTAGATAGGTCCCCCTTCCCCCACTTCCCTGGGATTGTTATCCCCGTCGGTCATATCACCTGAAGTGGGTGCCGACGTAAAACTTTAACCAAATCAATCAGTCAACCACCAGTCCGAGGCGTTTAGGCAGAACTGAACTTAGGACGACTGAAATCCAATGTTTACCCACTTGAATACCCCGCCCGGTATTATTAAGAGGACGTGAATTCCTTAAGGTGGGACACATTGTCGTGAAATGTGGCTGTAAGATGAAAAGGATGGTGACAGCGTGACTCGTGCTATAGGTGTGCCGACAGGCCGTGACTGCAGGGAAAGTGACAGAGGTTGTAACGTGTGCAAGATGGATGAGGCCGTGTATTAAAGAAGCCATCCTATCCTGTCCCCCGCTATTGCACATACCAGTGGTTGTGGGTTCGAATCCCAGGGTTCCGCTACATTAAAACTGGCCTTCTCACTGTCCCACCTTCACATCATTGTTGTTCTACAGGACCCGGTCAGCTCGTGGGTTTATGTGCAGGCTTAAGGCTTGTGCCGTGATCGTTCTGGATCTTCTCCGTCACACAGCACCTGTGGCGTTAGCGCTTATGGAATTCATTCCGAGGGCGGAGACGTCATCTTGAGAAATTGAAACTGAAACTGTGTAGAGGTGTTGTTCTGGTGGTGTCAGTATAGGATCAGATAAGTCCCCATTCCCCCACTTCACTGGGATGGTTATCCCCGTCAGCCATATCATCTGAGGTGGGTGTCGACGTAAAAACTGAACCAAATCAATCAATCAAACCCCGCTGTTGCTGCACCTCAAGCCGAGGCCTTCTTACCTGTGTTGCTTACAGCGCGATGCTAATACCGCAGGGGTCGTGGGTTCGATCCTCAGACGGGTCTGACTGGTATATAGTTGGTTGGGTCTGTTGACAAAGCCGGCGCTCCAGATCTTACGTTTTGAGTTCAATCCCAGCCAACAGTATAAAAACTGGCCTGTTCGTTGTCCGTCTCAATGCGGGCCCCAGTAGCTCAGCTGGTTTGAGCGTCGGATTCGCATGCTAATGGTTGTGGGTTCGAATCCCGGGGCGCGCTATATTACAACTGGCCTTCTCACTGTCCCGTCTTAACATCATTGTTGTTCTGGTGGAGTCAGTATCATCATCATCATCAGGTGCCCTGCCGCATGGCGTTGGCGATCATGGATTTCCATCTGCCTCTATCTCTTGTTGCTCCTAGCATCTCCCCCACCCCCCTCGTCCCCAGCCACTCTGCAAGTCCGTCCAGCGTTTTCTCTCTGGGTCTACCCGGTGCTCTCTTTCCCTCCAGCTTTCCCGTTGTGACCAGGTGCTCCAAATCCCCCTTCCTCATAAAATGGCCTATAAATGTTGCCTGTCTTTTCCTAATCTTCCTTATGAGTGATCTACTTGTGTCTGCCTCCATCAAGACTGTCTCGGAGTCAGTATAGGACTAGATAAGTCCCCCTTGATCTACTTGTGTCTACCTCCATCAAGACTGTCTCGGAGTCAGTATAGGAATAGATAAGTCCCCCTTCCCCCACTTCCCTGGGATGATTATCCTCG
>JAPXFY010000019.1:13121243-13151243 GCA_030674185.1 Monoplex corrugatus
ATGACATAAACATTAAGATAGGCAAGAATGATAGAAACATTAAGATGGGCAGGAATGATAGAAACATAAAGATGGGCAGCCAACAGATCAGTTTTAGATGTTACAGGCTGGGACTGAAACTGAGATATCAGATCCTGAGTTCACGGTTCTATCAAAACAGCTAACCAGAATTTGTAAAAGTATTTCTTTGATCTTGGTGTTTCTGATTATGTTAGCTCTGGTCTTGTTGACAGCACTTCTCAAACAACACATCAAACAGGTGGTCAGTTTATGCTCTAGAGGCTTGGTCAGGATCCAGGTCTGGCACTGGTATGTTAGTTGGGGGGGGAGGGGGCTGAAAATGGAATGGATTAGTTTGGCTTTTGGGTTGTGGATAAAAAAAAAAGGAAAAGGATGATTTAGCGATACAAATCTCTGTTTTATGCTCTTTGACGCGTTTCGTATAGTATTGCCCGTCAAAAGCAATTGATCTGAATGACTTTCTGGTACATTCCCAATAATATAAGATATAGTATATTTAGATTTGATTCAGATATGTGTAAAATAGTGTCATCGTTGTTGTTATTTTACATTTGACCACGAAAGTTGTATAAATAGTTTAGAATATAATTATTAAGACGCCGTGCATCTTTACATCTATGCGTAAGACTGGTTATGCCGTCCAAATTGGGTCAAAGTTTGTTACTAAACGATCTAGAAATGCTCGGCAACGCATGTAAACACTCAGAATAGGAGATTAACAATACAGTCAAACCATTCTAATGATCTCCGTTTCCATTTCATAAAAATTTTCATGACATTGAATATCAATCACTGTGACCTCGAAAAAAAGTTTGGACGTAATATAACTTGACGTTTGTAACAAAGACAATGGCGGATTCATATATCATCAGAAGTTACTAAGAAAGTGTTGTTCACACACTTATTTGCCAAAGCGTTAATTTTAGGCATTAGATGTTATTGTGTGTGTGACCTTGACCTTGATGCCTTATCATCCAAACGTGCATTACGTGACTTCTTAATAGTCCCCAGCTTCGATCAAATGGTAGAGATCCACCCATTAAAAGAGAAGAAAATATTGTTCACACATTTACGTTGTGTTTCACACACAGACACACAGACACAACATCTTTCCATGTCGATATGAATCAGTCTCCTTTTTCTTTAAAATAAAACGAAAGAAGAGCAGTATGGCATGCACAGTTTATCATGAGACACACGTGTGGGAAGTGAATGCGAAATAGTATTGCGGGTCTGTTGGAGCCTAACAGGAAATGCGATAAGAATTGCTTCCCTTGTTTTGTGCAGCACATCTCTATGTGTGTGTGTGTGTGTGTATCTACCCTCTTCACCATATGGCCTGCCTCTAGCGCTTGCTGGTTTCGTGTTAACAAGATTATGGTGGTTCTCTCTCCCTCTCTCCATGTCTTTCCTCTGTTTCTTCTTCTTCTCTCTGTCTCTGTCTCTCTCTCTCTCTGTTCCTCTCTCCTTATCTGTTTTCCTCTCTGTCTGTTTGTCTCTCTTTCTCTGACTCTCCCTCTCTGTGTCTGTCTCTCTGTGTCTGTCTCTGTCTCTCCCCCCCTCTCTCTCTCTCCATGTGTTCCTCTCTCCTTCCAGGTTCTCTCTCTCTCTCTCTCTCTCTCTCTCTCTCTCTCCCCCCGTTCCCCTCCCCTTCTGTTTTCCTTTATGTCTGTCTCTCTTTCTCTCTCTGACTCTCTCTGTGTCTCTCTGTCTGTCTGTCTGTCTGTCTGTCTGTCTGTCTCTCGTTATTAACATTACTCTGTAAAAAGTGCAGCGAGCATGCTTTGACATGGACTGTTTTTGCAATACAAATGACATCATGATGATGATGATGATGATGATGATGATGATGATGATGATGATGATGGCGATGAAGACGAGGACGATGACGATGAGGGTGAGATGATAATCATTTCCGTATAGCGCTTTCCTCCAAAGCCAGCTGGACTCACTGCGCAGTGCGTATTGTGCAGGACGCAGAGTATAACACGCACAGAGACACTGACAGTTTGGTTATATTATTATATGTAATGCGCAGTAAATCCATAAATTCATATGGGTTTGGACAGAACCGCAATATAAGAATGATGCATGATAATAATTATGATCAGCATCATCATAATCATACTGATTATATCACATATACACACCACGATACACACATTAACAGACACGCACAAATGAATATATACTAACCGTACATACACATATACATTTGGTTATAAACGTATTTATACATGAATGATTATACGATATCTCATATTGGGTACTTAGAAGTGAAAGAGCATGTTATTTATTATTATTATTATTATTATTATTATTATTATTATTATTATTATTATTATCATTATTATCATTATTATCATTATTATTATTATTATTGTTATCATTATTATTATTATTATTATCATTATGGTAATTACAAGTGGAAGTGTAATTATTATTAGTAGTAGTAATAATAATAAAATATTATTATTATTATTGTTATTACAACAATAGTAATAATAATAATAATAATCATCATCATCAACAACATTATTGTTACCCTTCCAGCCACGTAGCCCGCCACAGGCACACGATATTTTTATGATTTTGATTGACAAGAGATGTTAATAGTTTTGTTTGTTTGTTGTTTTGTTTGTTTGTTTGTTTGTTCGTTTTGTTTGTTTTGATTGCGCTGTTTGCAAGATCTGAATTGGTTTGACGTCATCAGGCAAGAAAGCTGACTTAAAAAAAATCGATTACCAAACTGGCACAGGCACTTAAGACCATAGGTAAGAGAGAGTGGAATTCCAGGGAAGACAAGGTGGTCAAGCCATTCTAAATATCTCCCTTTTTATGTAAAAAAAAATTACACAATCAATCAAATTCTGTACTTTTCATTGTCACAGGTTGGGAGCTCTTGCAGACCCACCAGATGACGTAAAACTTGACGTGATAACGTCAGACTGTCATAGCGGTGACAACAAAATGTAGATATTGTCATAAGTTCCAGAAGGAAGTGGTGTTCACACATCTTCCTCACACTTATTGATTTTACCCTCCCCCCCAACCCCAACCCCCCCCCCTTTTTTTTTTTTTTTTTTTTTTTTTGTCCGTGTCACCTTGATTATCCAAACTTATATATTTGCGACTAGGTCCTCCAAGGTCTTCATCTTTGACCCAAATCTGGGAAAAATTCATTCAGAAACAGCTGAGGGAAAACAATATATTTAAGTCACAGACATACAGACGCACTTCTTTCCTTCGTCTAAAAGCACGTATGTGAATAGACGTTAAAAGAAATAATAACGAACGAACACTTCTTTCCGGCTCTAATGGCATGTACCGACGAAACAACAACGAAAAAAAGACAACCAGCATTCATGTTTAAAGCATAAGACTTTAAAAAAAATATCACAGATAGCATATTACGATTACTTGTACCAAACAGTATAGTACCTCCGTATGTATTATATTCTTTGCTTGTACTTAATTGATTGATTTCTGTTTTGTTCTCTTCGCCCCTGTTGTAATGGGTCAGAGTCCTCTTCAAAGAGGAAAATTTTTTCGACTGTTGACTTTTTTGACTTCTGTCCAGCTGTAATCCATATTAAATCGTCTCCGGTAAAAGGAAACGTGGGTGGAGGGAGTTGAAAAACTAGACGTATACAGAGACCTTTTTTTTTTATCTGTTGGGTGTTGTGTGTGTGTGGTGTTTGTGTGTGTGTGTGTGTGTGTGTGTGTGGTGTGTGTGTGTGTGTGTGTGTGTGTGTGGTGTGTGTGTGTGTGTGTGTGTGTGTGTTGTGTGTGTGTGTGTTGTTGTTGTGGTGTGTGTGTCGTGGTGTTGGTGGTGTGTGGTTTTTTTTTATGCGTCTGTGTGTGTTTCTCTCTCTCTCTCTCTCTTTCTCTCTCCTCCTCTCTCTCTCACTCTTTCTCTCTCCCTCTGTCTGTCTGTCTTTCTCTCTCTGTGTCTGTGTGTGTTTGTGCGTGAGTGCGTGCGTGTGTGTTTGTGTTTGTGTGTGTGTGTGCGTGTGGTGTGTGTGTGTGTGGTGTGTGTGTGTGTGTGTGTGTGTGTCTTTCTTTCTCTCTCTCTCTCTCTGTGTCTGTATCTCAGTCTGTCTGTCTGTCTGTCTGTCTCTCTCTCTCTTTCTCTCCCTCTCTGTGCGTGTATGTGTGTGTATAAAGGAAAATTATAGTCAAGCCATACTACGAGCTTCCCTTTCCTCACACAGTCAGTGTTTTCTTATAACCATCAGTACACAATCCACTAAATCTCCGTCACATTTCCATAGGTCCTGTTAGACTGAACATTTACTTCAACCAAGACAGGAAGTGATACTGAAGCCATATACGTATGTCAAATTACAATGCGGTCTTTGTAGACAGAAAATTAATTATGCAGATAGACTCTAGATGCCAAGTGTTTGAATGATCACTAGTCCTCCCAACCCTCTACCCCCTTACTTCCCCCTTGTCCTCCAGCGTCCTCTCAACCACCACCCCACCACCCACCCCGGTCTTGGGATGAAATACATATAATATAGCTGGTCTGTGTTAACACGTTCGGGTCAAGTGCACTGCCTTCTAGAATAAGATGAAAGACGCGTTCCTTCAGGAATGTCTACATCTACTTAGCACATTTTCGAAGGTGTCGTGATTATGAAATTTGACGGGACTTCTTCATCTGCTTCTTGTTTGTCTTTTCTTTCGCTTTAGTTTCTGTCTCTTTTTCTTGTTCTTCTTGTTCTTCTTCTTGTTCTTTTTCTTGTTCTTCTTCTTGTTCTTCTTCTTGTTCTTCTTCTTGTTCTTGCTCTTCTTGTTCTTGCTCTTCTTGTTCTTGTTCTTGTTCTTTTCTTCTTCTTCTTCTTCTTCTTCTCTTCTTCTTCTTCTTCTTCTTTCTTCTTCTTCTTCTTCTTCTTCTTCTCGTCCTCTTTCCTCTTCTCCTTATTTCCGTTTTTTTCTTTTCTTTTTCTCGTTCTTCTTCTTCTGTTCGTCGTCTACATGGTTAGGTCACATGTGGCGACAGATGTGACTTCCCCCCCCCCCCCCCCCCCCTAGTTCCTGCCGTGGAGCTTGGTGGCCAGATAATTTGAAGGGGGTAAACTAGCAGGCATATGTCACACCTATTACGAAGAGCGGCAGGGTACATGACTGACTACAACTCCTTTGACCACCAAGCTCCATGACAGTCGCCAGATGTGGCCTGACCATGTTTTGACACCCACCCACCCCACTCTGTCTGTCTGTCTGTCTGTCTATCTGTCTGTCTCGTCTCTCTCTCTGTGTCTGTATCTCTTTCTCTCTCTCTCTGTTCTGTCTCTCTGTCTCTGTTTCTCTTCTCTGTCTCTCTCTGTCTCCCCTCTGTCTCTGTCTCTTCTCTGTCTCTCTCTGTCTCTCTGTTCTGTCTCTCTCTGTCTCTGTCTTCTCTGTCTCTCTCTGTCTCTCTGTCTCTGTCTCTCGTGTCTCTCTCTGTTCTCTCCCTTTCTCTTCTCTCTCTCTCCTCTCCTCTCTCGCTGCACATGTACATTGTTCATATGTTTATTATGCGAATATTAATGTACAACAACACACACAACACACACACACACACACACACACACACACACAACATACTACATCATACATATATATATATATATTATATATATATATATATATATGATTTTTTGTATTATTATATATTTTGTGTGTGTGTGTGTATGTATGTATATATTTATGTGTGTGTGTGTATCTGTCTCAAACGGCAACAAATGCTGTTTACTTTTTGATTCCTTTGTGCAGTATATAAACACGTGAATATAGACATAGTGAGAGCAGTTTAGGGAGGTGGGCAGGAAAAGCTGCAGCCTGAGGCTACCCCTGGGTAGTGGTACCAGGCACTTCATGTCGTAAATGGTGACCGTTGACATGCCCACACGTCATGGATCATTGGGCTGACATGCGTACACACACACGCACACACGAACGCAAACATAAACACGCACGAACACACACACGCACGCACGCACGCAGCCGCACACACACATACGCACGAACGTCAACACATACACGCGCACGAACGCACACACACACACACACGCATGAACACATACACCCGCATGAACGCACACACACACAGTCACACAAGCCCGCAGGCACACAGTCTTATTCACACAGAGCGAGTATACGTGTGTGTGTGTGTGTGAGAGGAGAGAGAGAGAGAGAGAGAGAGGAGAGAGAGAGAGAGAGAGAGGAGAGAGAGAGAGAGAGAGCACACTCGCACTCATGAACATACACTTACATCACATACTTACTCACACTTGCTCTCTCTCTCTTTCTCTTTCACACACATACACACTCTCTCTCCTCTCTCAGTCTCTCTCTGTGTCTCTGTTTGTCCATCTCTGTCTGTCTGTCTGTCTCTCTCGCTTTCACGTACACACACTCTCGCTCTCTTTCGAATACACACTTACACACACACACACACACACACACACACACACACACACACACACACACACACAACACACATACATACATACATACATCACACATGCACGTACACACACACATACACACTCTCACACAGACACAACATACAGACACAACACACACCAACACACACACACGTACACACACACACATACACACTCCCACACAGACACAACATACGGACACAACACCACACACACACAGACACAACTACGGACACAACACACACACACACACACACACACACACGTACACACACACACATACACACTCCCACACAGACACAACATACGGACACAACACACACAAAAACACACACACATAACACACACATAACATACACATACACACACACAACACACACACACACACACACAAACACACACAACACAAACACACACACACACACACACACACACAAACACACACACACACACAAACACACCACACAAACACACACACACACACACACACCACACATACAACACACACACACACACAACACACACACCACAGACACAACACACACACACACACACACACACACACACACACACACACACACACACACACACACACACACACACACACACACACACACACACACACACCTGTCGTGTTGATTAATTAATACAGCAGAAGATGGATTGGGGTATAGATGGCCAGCTGGCACCTGACGGACCGTTTGCCGGCTATAATGATCGATACATCATTTACACCTGTGCCCTTTCCTGCTGAAAGAATTAACACAAGTCTTACTCTCACCCTCGGCTCCCCGTCTGTCTAGTTGTGAGTTGTTTATTAATTGCACTCAGACAATTAATTCCATATCCGTTCCATCTACGTCTGTCGGCAATTATTTAGCAGACTCCTTGAGCTTGCGCATAGCCCTATACGCTGGCAAGGTCTTGAAAGGGGAAAGGAGAACATGGACATATGAAATAGTAAGCTGACACTACCAGAAAGATGAAAACATTAATGATGGGTAGCAAACTAAAGGTTTTTTTTTAATATTTGGCTGGGACTGAACTCGGTTCACGTGTATGTCTGTCTGTGCAAGCTAACCCTTTGACTCCCGCACCTCGTCCACCAGCATCCAGCATTGTCAACCATGCTAGCAAAGCAAAAACTTAACCTTTGACTCCCGCACCTCGTCCACCAGCATCCAGCATTGTCAACCATGCTAGCAAAGCAAAAACTTAACCTTTGACTCCCGCACCTCGTCCACCAGCATCCAGCATTGTCAACCATGCTAGCAAAGCAAAAACTTAACCTTTGACTCCCGCACCTCGTCCACCAGCATCCAGCATTGTCAACCATGCTAGCAAAGCAAAAACTTAACCATTTGACTCCCGCACCTCGTCCACCAGCATCCAGCATTGTCAACCATGCTAGCAAAGCAAAAACTTAACCATTTGACTCCCGCACCTCGTCCACCAGCATCCAGCATTGTCAACCATGCTAGCAAAGCAAAAACTTAACCATTTGTCTCCCGCACCTCGTCCACCAGCATCCAGCGTTGTCAACCATGCTAGCAAAGCAAAATCGTAACCCTTTGACTCCCTCTCCCTGTCCACCAGCTTCCTGCAGGATAGAGTGAGGGGGTCAAAGGGTTAAGTTTTTGCAGTTGGTGGATAGGGTGCGGGAGTCAAAGGGTTAAGTTTTTGCAGTTGGTGGATAGGGTGCTGGAGTCAAAGGGTTAATTGCGTTAAGTTATTCTGTTTCCTTTACTACAGTTATTTTACTATTTACTTTTTCCACCTGCTTGTACCGGGAGGTATCGCTGGGAGATGAAGCTGTCGGTCTGCCGGCAGACGGGAAGCCTGGTTTAGAGTCATGTTGTATACGTGGAGTGTGTCTGTCACTCACTCTATCCAGCCTCACCCAAGTCTTACTGTGGATCTGAACCCCGAGCATCTGGTGTTGTAGGCTGGAAGGGCTGACTGGTTGGCTGGTTGACTGTTATCCTGGTCAGATGGCCAAACCTCTTGATCCGCCTTTACTATACAGCGCTTCAGCGCTTAGATTTGATTTTATCAAGATTTTGCGCTACATAAAATATTGTAATTATTATTATTATTATTAAAACATTTCGTTAGTTACAACGAGGAGAGAAGCATCTTCAGATCACTCCTATAAATCACGGACAGAAACTGAGGAACGACTACCATGTTGTGTCCAGAGAACAGCAAGTGATCCTGACCCTGACTATATACGTGTTCATGTTGAATGTCTATAGACAAACGACGACATATTTGGGTTTGTGTATGTATGTGTGTGTGTGTGTGTGTATGTGTGTGTGTGTGTGTGTGTGTGTGTGTGTGTGTGTGTGTGTGTGTGTGTATGTGTGTGTGTGTGTGTGTGTGTGTGTGTGTGTGTGTGTGTGTGTGTGTGTATGTGTGAGTGTGTGTGTGTATGTATGTGTGTGTGTGTGTGGATGTGTGTGTGTGTGTGTGTGTGTGTGTGTGTTATGTGTGTGTGTGTGTGTGTGTGTGTGTGTGTGTGTGTGTGTGTTGTGTGTGTGTGGTCTTACGTTTACGCTTGACAAAGGCCAGTTGGCCGAAAATTTGCTCCTGTCTTGTCTGGTTGTATTAAATGCTCATTCTGTTTCCACGCTGATGTTTTTCTGAAATATGTTTAGTTTTCAATCGTCTGTTGAGTTGGTTTGAAATATGGATACTACCGATGTTTTGTTTGAGTGTAGTGTTAGCCTTTCTTTTGTGAAAAAAAAGCATTTGTTAGGTGATACTGTTACGACTGTGTGTGCTTGTGTGTGTGTTGTTTAGTGATGACAGTGAGGGTGTGCGGGGTGAATGAGGGCGATAGAGAACTGACCTTATGGTGCGTCACGGCTGGCAGTAAGGAGATACCTAGGGGAGTGTTAGATCCTGTCCTTTAAAACACTGGTTGTGAACTTTCATCTTTGTCTGTCTTTCTGTCTGTCTGCTTGTCTGTCTGTCAAACTCTCTGTCTGTCTCTCTGTCTCTCCTTTTCTCGCTCTAGCTCTCTCGCCGTAGCTCTCTCTGTATCTCTGACTCTCTCTGTCTCTCTCATCTCCCTCTTCGCCACCCCCCCCCCCTCTGTTTCTCTGTCTGTCTCTTTCTCTTTCTCTCTCTCTCTCTCTCTTTCTCTCTCTCTCTCTGTCTCTCTCTGTCTCTTCTCTCTCTTTCTCTATCTCTCTGTCTGTCTGTCTCTCTCTCCCCCTCTTCTCCCTACTCAGAAAAGGGCGTAGCCTAATCTGAAATAATTCCGTTTCTCTCTCTGTCTGTAGTTTGCTTATTCAACTAAAATACATTACGTATAACTCAGTGGGTTTTACAGCACTTGTAGATTCCAGCTGAGGTGAGGTATACCAAAGACCAGGGATTATTTTACGTTATTTTTTAATTTTTTTAATTTTCCACCACCAAAGAGCAGAGAACATTTTACGTTATTTATTTATCTTTTTCATTTTCCACTTGATGGTAGAGTATAATAATCCAAGACCAGCGCTTCAGAGATTGAGGGGGGGGGGGAGGGGGGGGGGAGGGAGAGGACCAGGTGAAGTAACACTCAACGAATCTTTCTTGGGGTTTCGCAACACTTGGCAGTAGGAGTTGAACTATAGCCAAAGTTTTATATCACCAGAGTTTTGTCTGTCTCGTTTCTGTTTTATTCCTGATGATTATTGTAAAAACGCTCCGAGCCTAGACTAGCCCTTCAGAGAAAATCGGAATTGGAGTCTTCGTTTGATTTCGCAACACTTGACGCTAGCAGAGGAGATGTAACTAATAACCGTCAGTAACGAAGTTCGGATTTTGGAGTCTGTTCAGAAGAAGTTCATCGCACTCGGAAATTCCATATGCGCTCCACTCAGATTTGCAGCAATTATTTGACAAACTCCATCAGCCTACGGAATAGTGTATGTGCTGGTCAGGTCTTGAAATTGGGAAAGAGAGGGAGGAGGGGAGGGGAGGAAGAAGAATAGGACCTATGAAACATTAACCCTTTGACTCCTGCACCGTATCCACCAATTGCAAAAACTTATCCCTTTGACTCCCTCACCCTATCCACCAGCTTCCTGCAGGAAGCTGGTGGATAGGGTGAGGGAGTCAAAGGGTTATGTTTTTGCTTCGCAAGCATGGTTGACAATGCAGGATGCTTGTGGACACGGTGCAGGAGTCAAAGGGTTAATTCTACACCGTCCGAATGATTGGAGCGTTAAGATGGGCGGCTAATAGTCCGGTTTTTACATTGCGGGCTGGGATTGAGTTTGGAGTTTGTCAAAAGGGATTCACCGCGCTTAGACAATTCCATATGCGTTCCACCCAGATCTGTATTAATTACCTTGCAGAAACCTTGAGCCTTGGCGGAAATCTATGCGTTGGCAAGGATTGAAATGGGGTAAAGGTGGAGAAAAGACCTTGAGCCTGCACAAAACGGAATGCTTTGGCAAGGACTTGAAATGGTGTAATGGTGGAGTAAAACACCTTGAGTCTACACAAAACGGAATGCTTTGGCAAGGACTTGAAATGGTGTAATGGTGGAGTAAAACACCTTAAGTCTACACAAAACGGAATGCTTTGGCAAGGACTTGAAATGTGTTGTAATGGTGGAGTAAAACACCTTGAGTCTACACAAAACGGAATGCTTTGGCAAGGACTTGAAATGGTGTAATGGTGGAGTAAAAACCTTAAGTCTACACAAAACGGAATGCTTTGGCAAGGACTTGAAATGGTGTAATGGTGGAGTAAAACACCTTGAGTCTACACAAAACGGAATGCTTTGGCAAGGACTTGAAATGGTGTAATGGTGGAGTAAAAACCTTAAGTCTACAAAACGGAATGCTTTGGCAAGGACTTGAAATGGTGTAATGGTGGAGTAAAACACCTTGAGCCTGCACAAAACGGTATGCTTTGGCAAGGACTTGAAATGGTGTAATGGTGGAGTAAAACACCTTGAGCCTGCACAAAACAGTATGCTTTGGCAAGGACTTGAAATGGTGTAATGGTGGAGAAAAGACCTTGAGTCTACACGAAATGGTATACTTTGGCAAGGACTTGAAGAAATAGGGTAACGGTGGAGAAAAGACCTTGAGTCTACACGAAATGGTATACTTTGGCAAGGACTTGAAATAGGGTAACGGTGGAGAAAAGACCTTGACTCCGCACAAAACGGTATGCTTTGGTTAGAACTTGAAACAGGGCAAGCGAGCAGAAGGGACCTACATGTATAAACCATTGATCCTGCACCATACGAACGTTAAGAGCATTAACCCTTTGACTCCCCGCACCCTGTGTACCAGCATCCTGCATTGCCAACCATGCAAGCAAAGCAAAAACTGTACCCTTTGATTCCCTCACTCTATCCGCCAGCTTCCTGCAGGAAGCTGGTGGATAGGGTGAGGGAGTCAAAGGGTTCAGTTTTTTGCAGTTGGAAGGTAGGGTAAGGGAGTCAAAGGGTTAAGATAAACAGCGAACAGAACAGTCTTTGTGGAAGGAGAGTAGGGCTGAATGTTTTTGAGATATGATATCTAGAGTACATGGCTCAGTGAATAGGGTTTTAACCAGCCCTCATAAAGCCTAACACTTTCCCCCCCTCGACAGTCTTCATGTTGAACTTGATGATAGTGTTAAAGCCCTCCCGGCACTCTCACAACACACTATACACTGAAGTAGCAAGCGCTCAAGTCGTCAGTAGCGTTGGCTCTGTTTGTTGTTAGGTACCAAATGAGACACATGTGTAACCACAGACTGCGTATAACAGCCAACCAGTTTGTCCCCTTAGCACTTTTCCCCCTAAATGATGCCTTAGAGCACTCCCAGCTCTCTTCAGAGAGAAACGGGGCTAAAGAGGCCTTCATTAACCCTTTTACTCCCGCACTCTATCCACCAACTGCAAAAACGTAACCCTTTGACTCCTTCACCCTATCCACCAGCTTCCTGCAGGAAGCTGGTGGATAGGGTCAGAGAGTCAAAGGGTTAAGGTTTTGCTTTGTTAGCATGGTTGGCAATGCAGGATGCTGGTGCACAGGGTGCGGGAGTCAAAGGGTTAATGAACTCTTTCACAGCTTGGTGGATAGGGTGAGGGAGTGGAAGTGTTAAACGTCAGCGAGCACTTAGTGTTGCTTTCATAATTATTGTGTGCTCTGGTACAGTCTTAGCTTCAGTTTTTCTCAGGACAGATTTCCGAACTGGTAATAAATTTCCCATGTGTACCAGTGCTGCAGATGCTGTGTGATGTAAGAAAATCCAGAACGATCGTTGTATAAAGATGGATTGAGTATGCTAGTTTCCACTGTTCCACCCTTTCATTAGATGCCTGAGGTTCCCCCCCCCCCTCCCCCGTGGGGATGCCGGGGGCTCTTTCAGTAGAAATTGTATCCCCACCTTCTGGAAATTGTGTGTTAGAAATTTCCTCTGTTCTGTCACTCTCTTTGTTTCTGCCTTGTTCCTTTACTTTTGTCATTTCTTCCTGTCATTTTCTGCCTTGCTGGTCCGTTCACCTGTATGTGTTCTGATAAAGTCTTACGTGTTTTCCTAGGATTGATAATTGGGGACATATATTAAGTGCAGTTTTGGCTCAGGGGAGGTGAGATATGCAGAAGCAATTTTAGGTAATTTATGCCCGTTTTTATGTATGTTTTGGTGTCCTTAGGTATGGTTTAAATTTGTATTCAGTATGCTTTTTTAAATCCCCTGTGCGATAAATTGGACGGAGTGGTCAACGCCAGGGGCATGTCCTTAGATTATGTGCGCGAATGCATTGATATGTGTACTTCGTTTTCTTTCTTTTTTTTTTTTTCTTTCCTGTTGAAATTTTGTATGTTTTGAAGCGGTTATGGCCCTGATATGGTTCTACGCAGTAGGCTGGCTTTAAACAATAATAACAATTTAACAAGATGCCTCAGGTGAATTCAAGTTGGGGTCTTTGGTGTCAATGATTGATAGGGCTGTCGTTGGAGGGCTGTGGTGGTGATCTCTTTGCCGTGAGTTGGTGAATAGGGGGGGGGGGGGAGGGAGGGGCGTCTCTCACTCGGTTTGGCTCGACGACCGAGCCGATTACTGTCGTCAGCACGGGGACTTATTTGACAGTATCCGTAGTAAGTTGAATCAGAACGGACACTTATGAAATCCACCCAAGTGGCCCATCAGCAGTGCAAGGTCTCCTTTGGAGGGTAGCCCTATGGCGGCTTGACGTCTGCTGCTGTTGTGACTTTCCTGGCATTAACTCTTTGATTCCCGCACCGTATCCACTAACTGCAAAAACTTAATCTTTTGAATCCCTCACCCTATCCACCAGCTTCCTGCAGGAAGCTGGTGGATAGGGTGAGAGAATCAGAGGGTTAAGTTTTTGATATGTTAGCATGATTGACAATGCAGGATGCTGGTGGACAGAGTACGGGAGTCAAAGGGTTAAGATTCATCAGAATGAACTTAGGGTTGGTGATGTACTGTGGAGTCGGAATGAGCGGTGTAGAATGGATCAACACCACTGAAGGACTGCAAATATAATTTCCTCGTTGGTCATATAATGAAAATCAGAACACCTTGCACTCTGCAAGTTCTGACAGAAATAGGCAAAGGAATATACATCATAAGTATTTGAAATGTTACTAAACATATTCGTGCAAAAAACAAAACAAAAACAAACAAACAAAAGTTTGCTGTACGACTGTTACTGTGTATCTCTGGGCTTTTGATATCATTTATAACAGGATTATTTTTACTGGTCGTTTTATTTCGAGCAGTTAGCTAATGCAAAAACAGTTTGTGAGTAGGAACCTTTGATTTGTGAATGGGTGTTACAATCCATTTTTACATCCGTTGATGATCTCTTTCAGTATTTCATTGATGATGATAGTATAATTAGGGCTACGTCAGCGACCTTGATGTAACACTATGTTTGCCGTTTCTTCATTCATTCAGTGAGAACGCGTAATTCAATGTACAAAATAAGACAAATGTTCGGCCTTTGTCAAGCGTACACAAAAGACAACAACAAAAAACAAATGCTCAAAGAAAACACACACAACACACACACACACACACACACACACACACACACACACACACACACACACACACACACACACACTCACTCACTCACTCACTCACTCACTCACTCACCACCACACACCACTCACTCACTCACTCACTCACTCACTCACTCACTCACTCACTCACTCACTCACCACTCACACACACACACACATACACACACTCACTCACCACTCACTCACTCACTCACTCATCACTCACACACCCACACACACATACACACACACCAAACAAAGAAACAAAAAAACAAAAAACGAAACAAAACCAAAAACAAAAGAAAAAAACAAAAAACAAAAACAAAACAAACAAAAAAACAGCAAGCCAGCAAGACTTGCCTGAAATGTCGTTAAGAAGGAGAAAATGGCTGACATGAAGTCATACAGTGTTTGTGAATTGTGGTAATTGGGAGGTAGGGGGGGACAAATGCAATGTCTTGGGCTAAGTGGCATGAATGCTACAATGTAAAAGTGGTCCTGTCTTTTTATTGTTACATTCTGTAATGCACTGGATGAGGTTCTTTATGGTCCATTGAATGGAAAAATAACAATGTGAGAGGTATTGCCGATATAAATTGATTACGCCTAGTGCAATGAATCCAGTCTTACTTGGAAAAGAAAGAAAGAACAAACAACAAAAATCCTAATCCGACAGCCAACGCGCTGAAGGGAAAACTAGAGGACACGGAGGAAAAAAAAAACTACTCATATCAGGTGCGACTTCGCCTGTCTTATTAAAAACCTGAAGGAAATAAAAAGTATAAAAACATATGTTAAACCACAAAGCCAAGGCCTTATAAGAAGGTTGGGGGTGTGGGGGGTGGGTGGGGGTCAAAGACGACTAGAGGTCGTGCGTGATATCGACCCTAAGGCGAGCCACATTTTTCAATTTCTATTTATTTAATTTTTTATTTTTAAATTATTTTTTATTTATTTATTTTATTTTATTTTACTTATTTATTTATTTATCTATTTACTGATTTATCGATTTATTTATTGATTCGTTTTTCTAGTGGTCCTGGTGGCCCAGTTGGTTAGAGCGTAATGTGGGTATGACTGTCAGGCAGCCACATGTTTCACAAGCATACACAATATTATATAGAAATCAGAATCCTAAATAAACTTTCACGTGTCCATTTTTTACGCTCAGTGGAACAACTGTATGCCAATGTTCTACCCGTAGAAAACGGATTTTCTTCATGACAAGTTCTTGAATCTTGATGTACACAATAAAACCTTAATTGGTTAAATATCGTCTGTATGTTTTGTATTGTGTAAGTTGTTTGTATGTGAACAATTCTTGTTTTATATGAATAACTTGATATCATTTCTGTTATTACTTTGTTCGTTGATGCTTGAGTATCGTACAACGAAAAAATACAATTTGAAAAACAAATTCATGAAATGTTGACATGTGCTTAGATCCTGATGTTCATTTTTAAATTAAACTTCCAATGAATAAAATATCATTATGTATATTCTGTATGCCATATGGAGTTCATATGTCAACAATGTCTTTTCATATGTGTATATGTTTTTGTCTTTTTTCGTTGCGACGTCGTGTGTTAAATGTCCGTTTCTTGTGAAGCAAAAGATGAATTAGAAAATTATTAAAATAAAATAAAAAAATTTAAAAAAGGGGAAAAAAACCCGAAAAGGAAAGACGGAAAGAAATCAGAACCCAGAAGTCAACATAAAACTTTAAGACCTTCACAGCGCGGTGGGTTCACGTGCGAGCACGTTTTCGTTATTTCCTTAACGTCTTTTCACAGAAGTTTTTTTTTGTTTTGTTAGACAAACCTCAGGCTGTTGGCTTATGCCATGGTCATTTTGGATATCATGCCATCATGTGGCATTTATAGTGTTTGTGTGTATGACATTTAGTCAGAGCGCGGAAACGCTGTCATGAGAAAATGAATATTGAAACGATGGTCGTTCAGTGTTAAGTGCCACCAAAGAGATTACCATATTTATACGTAGAATTAGTCATCTCGTTGGTTCCACATACAATCCGCGACATAATGGTCTCCACACCCCCTCCCTCCCCATCTACAGCTTCCACTCACTGCCTGTTATGCTATCGGCATGTGCCTATTAGAGCAGCAACGAAGATTCTCCACTTCAGGCTGTTCTGGTCCAGCGGCCTTTGTGTGTGTAGTATCCCAAGTGTGATTCATGACTACCATTATGGTCTTTTTCCCCCATCTACACGCCCAGGTTCTTTTGATAGAGCCCTGGACTCAAGATCTGATATCTTGAGTTCAATCCCAGCCCGCAACATTAAAAAAAAAGAACAACAACAACAACAACAAAAACACCACCACCACCACAACTGTAAAACAACTGGCCTGTACTGTTCGCTGCCCATCGTAATATTTCCTTCAGGCTCAGGGACTCTGCCAGATAACTGCTGGGTGATTTGGGCGGAGCGCATATGGAATTGTCCGAAAGTGATGAATCCCTCTTGAACAAACACTAAACTCTAAAATCGGTCAACAAGCACTGTTGAATGAGTTGGATGAATCACACAACTACCTCCCCCCCCTCCGTTCATCCATCCTAGCTAGCATCATTCTCCCTTCCCTCCCATTCCCCCCCCCCCCTCTCTCCGTGGTGAAGCAGGCGACAGTTTATCGATTACAGAAGGGAAGAGGGAATAACGCTTGGCATTCATTGGCACTGTGCGTCTGGCCTGCCTGCCTGCCTGCCTGCCTTTGTGCCTACGCTGCCAACCGTGTGGACATCCATAGTGACCAACCATATTATGGTGACCACAAAGTCTTGATGGTGTCAATCCTCTCCCTGTCTTCTCTCCGTCTGTGTCCACGCCATCCCCTTGTTCCGAAGAGGCAATAAACTGGGGCCCTGCGTGTGTATGCTGCGTGCACTTTGCGCACGTTAGCGATCCCGCGGCAGCAAAAGAGTTGCTGTCCTGGGCAAAATTTTGTACATAATCAAAATTTTCTGTCGTCAGTAGACAAGAGTGCACGCCTACAGACCAATGAATAAATAAATATGAATAAATACGTAAATAAATTTTTAAAAAAATAAAAAAAAGTAAAAGAAGAAAGTGGCGCGCTGTAGTGTGGCGACCTGTATTTTCCTCAGGACAAAAACGACCCGCATTTTACACAGAAAATTGCGCTGTGGCAGGAAAAAATTAACCAGATGACAGCCATTCTTTATTCTGTTATCACTGTCATAGTTCATACATGTCCCTGTCTTCCGCAACACTTCCTTACCGTCATCACAGACTTCGAAATTTAGAGTTTGATCAAGAGGAATTCATACACTTAGACAGCTCCATAATTATGCGTTCCACCCAAGTCTGCCAGCAATTATGTGGCAAACTTCTTGAGCCTTCGCAAAATCCTATGTGCTTGTGAGGCATTGAAATGGAGGCGTACTTCCAAATTCTCAATATCGCACAGCATACTGGCAAATTCTGAATACGCGCACGGCATACTGCCAAATTCTGAATACGTGCACAGCATAATGCCAAATTCTGAATACGTGCACGGCATACTGCCAAATTCTGAATACACGCATGGCATACTGCTAAATTCTAAATACGTGCACGGCATTCTGCCAAATTCTGAATACGCGAACAGCATACTTCCAAATTCTAATACGCGCATGGCATACTGCCAAATTCTGAATACGTGCACGGCGTACTGCCAAATTCTGAATACGCGCACGGCATACTTCCAAATTCCGAATACGCGAACGGCATACTTCCAAATTCTGAATACGCGCGTGGCATACTGCCAAATTCTAATATGCGCACGGCATATTGCCAAATTCTCAGTACGCGTACGACATATTGCCAAATTCTGAATACGGGTACGGCATACTTCCAAATTGTGAACACGCGCACAGCATGCAATTTGAGCGGGGCGGGCGGCAGGTGTTGTAGTGCGGACGTGGTCTACCTGGATAACCGTGTAGGGTGTGATTGTGTGTGGACAGCGCGGGATCCTGGGTCATGTGTATTACAGTCCTTGTGAACACAGGCAAGGGAAGAATTAGATGACTCCTTTACATCACAGGAATTGAACGTCACCCCCCCCCCCCTTTTTTTTTTTTTTTTAATGTCGTCCGCGCCAATGACTGACTAGAAGGCGGACTTGCTTCGCGCTCAGCTGTTCGCCCCCTCCTCTCCTCCTTCCCCTCACCCCCTGCTCTCCTCTCTCCCCCACACCCTCCCTCCGCTTCTCTCACTCTCTCCCTCTTCCTCCCTCCTGCCCGTGGGTGTGTTTGGCGGGGCATAGAGAAGGCAGACACATGCAGGAGAGGAGTGCCACATGTTGCCGGCCCGGTGTGTGTGTGTGTGCTGAATTGGCTGAAAAACGCGCGCACCCACTGTGCTTTTCATTCGACGGTGTGTCTGTGTCTGTGTGTGCAGTGTGTTGTGAAGAAGAGAGGCTGTGCTGCGATTTGTCAGTAGGCTAGTTTGTGTGTATATCCAACGAAACACTGTGTTCCCTCTTCCGTTCATGAGGACAGCACGGATGGTGGCATGCGCGGTATAACCAGACCTTCGACACGGACATGACGCCCGTGTTGTCCGGGATTCACAATCGGAATCGTTGTGTGTGTGTGTGTGTGTGGACGGATCAGGGTAGATTGTGATTGAGTAATTGAAAGGAAGGAGACTCGTTGTGCGTCATTGTGACTGTGTCCATGTGACTGTATGTGTCCATCCATCCATCCATCCACTAGCCTAGCGCCATATGCTCTTCGACGGCCGAGACGTTCAGAACGGACAGACTGACAGAAAGGATTTCAGCTTCAGCCTTCAGTCTTGTTTCCCTGCAGTCGAATTCCAATCGGCAGGCCTAGTGTGTGTGTGTGTGTGTGTGTGTGTGTGACTGTGACTGTGAGCCGAGAGTACTTACATTCCGCGCACAGCTGAGCCAGGACCTACATACTGCAGCCGGTCCCTGTGATGGTAAAGTATGGTGCCATGGCAGTGTGAAAGGTTAAAGGTGAAAGGTGGTGGTAGAGTGTGATGTGGTACAGTAGGTGATGTAATTAGGCTGTTATAGTGTAGGCTAAACTACTACGATACTAGTAGTCCTGTCTATCATAGCGTTAATCCTAAGAGAACCGACGAAAACATAGGTATAGATCTCACAATACAACTAAAAAAATTTAAGGATTCTTTGAACAATTTTTATAGCTAGTCCTCGTATACTCAGAGTGGTAAGACTTTAAAATCAGCAAAACAGTAGTCCTACCTACCCCAACCAAACTGAAGTGTGGTAACAATTAGACTATTGTAGCATTTATACTACTACGATACTAGTAATCCTACCAAACACAGCCAAACTGAAGTGCGGTAGCAATTAGGCTGTTATAGTATTTGTGCTACTACGATGCTAGTAGTTCTACCAACCACAGCCAAACTGAAGTGAGTGTGGTACCCGTGTCAGATGGGGGTAAACCATGATGATGTGATGATGGTTTCTTCGTTTTTCTTTTCGCCCCGAATCTGAGGAATGTTTTGTTTTCCTCTATCGCTTGTGTGCACCTTGTTAAGTCCACACTGCATAGCTGTTAATATTGCTGCATAGTCTGCGTACTCTGCTGTAGTCTGATGGACATCCATGCCAGCATAGATGCCGATTCTACTCACAGGATCTTTAACGTGAGTATTTGATATTGTGCATGCATATAAAATATGCACACAAAGGGTTTCAGGCACCTGCTGGTCAGGCACCTGCTGGTCTGATCTAGGAGATGTGGAAAATCTCCTCCACCCTTTTACGCACCAGGTGGGAAGTACCTGGAGAGGATGGCACCCAGATGTGAGTGGGTGATTATATTCATAAAGTTTGAATGTAGACAGAGGAGTGTGACATTTTCCGCTGTGGGTACACTCCTGACCTTTACAGTATAGGTGAAATTTGAATTGGGACAAAGGAGTGTTTTTAATAACTAGTGGTACACTCCTAACACTGATGATAAGGTGAATTTGAAATTGGGACAGAGGACTGTGTTTTCATAGAAATTGAAATTATGACAGAGGAATGTGTTTCATAACTGTGGTACACTCCTAACACTGCAGAGGAATGTATTTCGTAACTTTGGTACACTCCTAACATTGATAATGTAGATGAAATAGGGACAGGGAATGTGTTTCATAACTATGTCATGTGGTACACTTCAAACACTGATAGTGTAGGTGAAATTTAAATCAGGACAGGTGAATGTGTTTCATAACTATGTCATGTGGTACACTTCTAACACTGATAATGTAGATGAAATTAAATCGGGACAGAGGAATGTGTTTCATAACTATGTCATGTGGTACGCTTCAAACACTGATAGTGTAGGTGAAATTTAAATCAGGACAGGTGAATGTGTTTCATAACTTTGTCATGTAGTACACTTCTAACACGATACTGGATAGTGTAGGTGAAATTTAAATCAGGACAGGTGAATGTGTTTTCATAACTATGTCATGTGGTACACTTCTAACACTGATAGTGTAGGTGAAATTTAAATCAGGACAGGTGAATGTGTTTCATAACTATGTCATGTGGTACACTTCTAACACTGATAGTGTAGGTGAAATTTAAATCATGACAGGTGAATGTGTTTCAGAACTATGTCATGTGGTACATTTCTAACACTGATAGTGTAGGTGAAATTTAAATCAGGACAGGTGAATGTGTTTCATAACTATGTCATGTGGTACACTTCTAACACTGATAGTGTAGGTGAAATTTAAATCAGGACAGGTGAATGTGTTTCATAACTATGTCATGTGGTACACTTCTAACACTGATAGTGTAGGTGAAATTTAAATCAGGACAGGTGAATGTGTTTCATAACTATGTCATGTGGTACACTTCTAACACTGATATGTGTAGGTGAAATTTAAATCAGGACAGGTGAATGTGTTTCATAACTATGTCATGTGGTACACTTCTAACACTGATAATGTAGGTGAAATTTAAATCATGACAGGTGAATGTGTTTCATAACTATGTCATGTGGTACATTTCAAACACTGATATGTAGGTGAAATTTAAATCAGGACAGGTGAATGTGTTTCATAACTATGTCATGTGGTACACTTCTAACACTGATATGTAATGAATAATTTAAATCGGGACAAAGGAATGTGTTTCATAACTATGTCATGTGGTACACTTCAACACTGATAATGTAGATGAAATTTAAATCGGGACAAAGGAGTGCTTAATGTGGTACACTTCTAACACTGATAATGTAGATGAAATTTAAATCGGGACAAAGGAGTGCTTAATGTGGTACACTTCTAACACTGATAATGTAGATAAATTTTAAATCGGGAACAAAGAAGGAGTGTCATAACTATGTACATGTGGTACACTTCTAACACTGATAATGTAGATGACATTTAAATCGGGACAAAGGAGTGCTTAATGTGGTACACTTCTAACACTGATAGTGTAGGTGAAATTTAAATCGGGACAAAGGAGTGCTTAATGTGGTACACTTCTAACACTGATAGTGTAGATGAAATTTAAATCGGGACAAAGGAATGTGTTTCATAACTAATCAGTGGTACACTTCTAACACTGATAATGTAGATGACATTTAAATCGGGACAAAGGAGTGCTTAATGTGGTACACTTCTAACACTGATATGTAGGTGAAATTTAAATCGGGACAAAGGAGTGCTTAATGTGGTACACTTCTAACACTGATAATGTAGATGACATTTAAATCGGGACAAAGGAGTGCTTAATGTGGTACACTTCTAACACTGATAATGTAGATGACATTTAAATGGGGACAAAGGAGTGCTTAATGTGGTACACTTCTAACACTGATAGTGTAGGTGAAATTTAAATCGGGACAAAGGAGTGCTTAATGTGGTACACTTCTAACACTGATAATGTAGATGAAATTTAAATCGGACAAAGGAGTGCTTAATGTGGTACACTTCTAACACTGATAATGTAGATGAAATTTAAATCGGGACAAAGGAGTGCTTAATGTGGTACACACCTAGAACTGATAAGTAAAATTTTAATTTAGACAGAGGAGTGTGTTGCAAAGATGTGACACTCTTCTAATACTGTCAATACATCTATAGACTCTAGAAGATGAAAGACAGAGTGGTGGTGAAGTAAATGTCTCCATTTAACCCTTTGACACCCGCGCCCGGTCCACCAGCATCCTGCTTTGTCAACAATAATACCAAAGCAAAAACTTAACCCTTTGACTCCCTTACCTTGCAGGAAGCTGGTGGATAGGATGAAGACGTGAAGGGTTTTATAAGTTTTTGCCTTTGGTGGATAGGGTGCGGGAGTCAAAGGGTTGAAATGAAAAGCTAGAGTTTCCGGTGTTGGAATCATAGCTGAAGGTAGTCTTTACTCTTTTCCTGCTCCATTTACTTCATCTTGCTTGAATGATGGCCTGGGTGCTAGACTTACTGATTGATGAGAAATCAGACAGAGGTCCTGTGTGCAGTGTGCACTCATGCAATGATTTGTTAAAGATTTGGTGGCAAAGAAGACGTTGTGCCTACCAGAATTCGGTAGAAATAGATACTTTGTTAGATCGACACACACACACACTACACCACATCACACACTCAACACACTCACACACACAAAACACACACACACACACACACCACACACACACACACAACACACACACACCACACACACACACACACACACAGTGACACACACACACACAGTGACACACACACACACACACACACACACACACACACACTCACTCACTCACTCACACTAACACTCAAGCACACACACACACATACTCACACAACACACACACACACACACACACACACACACACACACACACACACACACACACACACACACACACAGCCCTCCGTACAAATCTATCTTTACTTGCTGCAAGTACATCTCCCACCCTTTCCATCTTCATCCACTCTGCATATATGTCCATCCAGTATAAAACAGCAGTGACCAAAAATTTGCTGATGATTGCCTATCAAATAAATATTATGAAAGAAGAGTAGGATGAACACACAGAATACAGCAAAGACATAGCTGGTTTTGCTGCAATCCAACACTAGCTACAGATGTCATTGCCTCAGGAGCTGTTCAAATTGCTATGATTAATAGTTTTGAATGTGAATGGCTGTCGCTGTGTGTATGTGAATGTCTGTTGCTGTGCGTGTGTGAATGTCTGTTGCTGTGTATGTGTGTGTGTGTGTGTGTGTGTGTGTGAATGTCTGTCGCTGTGTGTGTGTGAATGTCTGTCGCTGTGTGTGTGTGTATGTCACTGTGTGTGTGTGTGTGTGAATGTCTGTCGCTGTGTGTGTGTGAATGTTTGTTGCTCTGTGTGTGTTAATGTCTGTTGTTGTGTGTGTGTGTGTGTGAATGTCTGTCACTCTGTTGCTGTGTGTGTGTGTGAATGTCTGTCAGTGTGTGTGTGTGAATGTCTGTCACTCTGTTGCTGTGTGTGTGTGTGTGAATGTCTATCAGTGTGTGTGTGTGATGTGAATGTCTGTTGCTGTGTGTGTGTGAATGTCTGTCGCTGTGTGTGTGTGTGTGTGTGTGTGTGTGTTGGGGTGTGTGTGTGTGAATGTCTGTCACTCTGTGTGTGTGTGTGTGCGTGTGTGTGTGTGTGTGTGTGTGTGTGTGTGTGTGTGTGTGTGTGTGTGTGTGTGTGTGAGTGTCTGTCACAGTGTGTGTGTGTGTGTAGGTGTGTGTGTGTGTGTGTGTGTGTGTGTGTGTGTGTGTGTGTGTGTGTGTTGCTGTGTGTTTGAATGTCTATAACTGTGTAATGTCTGTCGCTGTGCATGCTGTTTAGGAATGCTGATCAGAGGATTTTACACCGCTCTGTATTGGTGTCATGTGCAAGGAAGGATTGATCAATAGTTGGTGTAAAGGAAAGCCATCCCTTAAGGGGTCAACGTTTTTGGTGATATCAATACAGTGCACTGGCCTACATCGTATGGATTTTTTCCCTGCCACGTCTTCTGCATCATTGTGTTACTTACACTCACACTGCTTATTTAAGTTCTCCAACACACACGTCTCCAAAACCACTGAGGGCACCATGAGAGGAGGGTAGGATAAACCTAATAATCTGAAACAAATTTTCATGGTGTCATAATGGTGAAAATGTAGCTTTTGGGGGTAGCCGTAGGGTAGGGTGAGGGAGTCAGAGGGTTAAGTTTTTGCTTTGCTAGCATGGTTGACACTGCAGGATGCTGGTGGGCAGGTTGCGGGGAGTCAAAGGGTTAAAGTCAGGGTACCATAGGTTGCCAGGCTTTGTCCACCTGGTAGGCATAGAATGGAGATTTTCCCAATTTCCGAGGTCAGCATGTGTGCAGACCTGCCAGTGCTTTAAACCCCTTTTGTTTGTACATATGTCTGCCAAGATATCAAACATTTGCACATTAACCCTTTGACTCCCGCGTCCTATCCACCAACTGCAAAAATTTAACCCTTTGATTACCTCACCCTATCCACCAGCTTCCTGCAGGAAGCTGGTGGATAGAGTGAGGTAATCAAAGGGTTAAGTTTTTGCTTTGCTAGCATGGCTGGCAATGCAGGATGCTGATGAACAGGATGTGGGAGTCAAAGGGTTAAAGATTGTAAGACATGTCAGTGGATGGCTTATGGAAACAAGAAAACACCCAGCATAAACGTCCACTGAAGATGCAGACTGTGCAACAATATTGTAGTAGAGTGTGGTCAGCTCGCCTAGCAACTTGAGTTTACGTGTTCCACTCATAGAGTATGGTCAGCTCGCCTAGCAACTTGAGTTTACGTGTTAATAATAATAATAATAATAATTACAATATTTATATAGCGCAAAATCTTGATAAAATCAAATCTAAGCGCTGAAGCAGACACACACGCACGCACGCACGCTCGCACGCACACACACGCGCACACACACACACACACACACACACACACACACACGCATGGCTATAAATGGGGAGAAAGAATAAAAGCAATAAAAGCAATAAAAGCAAGAATAAAAGCAATGGAAAATTATAGAGAGCATAGCATATACAATTATATATTATAAACATGTGATTCCCCTCCGAGCGGAGACAGGCTGCAGAGGGGGGAGGGGGGGGGGGTTGAGTGAGGTTAGGATTTTATGCAGAGGAGAAAAGGTGGGTTTTGAGAGCGGACTTGAAGGAGACAAAAGTAGGTTGCTGACGGACTGAGAGAGGAAGTTTGTTCCAGGAGAGTGGACCAGAAACAGAGAAGGCTCGTGGACCATAGGTATTGAGCTTAGTGCGTGGAAAGCGAAAAGTCAGAGGATCGGAGGCAGAGCGGAGGGTACGTGAGGGAACATAGATCTCAAGTAGGCTTGACAGGTAATCTGGGGCTGCGTTATTGAGGCTTTTGTAGCACATGGTGTCTAGTTTGTATTGTATGCGCTTTGATACAGGGAGCCAGTGAAGTTGTGCCAGGAGAGGAGATATGTGGTCAGCTTTTTTCTTTTTGAGTACAAGGCGTACAGCATTGTTTTGAATGCGCTGTAGGATGTGAATGGTGGAGGCAGGAAGACCAGACAGGAGTGAATTGCAATAGTCAATGCGTATGGTCAGCTCGCCTAGCAACTTGAGTTTACGTGTTCCACTCATAGAGTGTGGTCAGCTCACCTAGCAACTTGAGTTTACGTGTTCCACTCATAGAGTGTGGTCAGCTCGCCTAGCAACTTGAGTTTACGTGTTCCACTCATAGAGTGTGCTCAGCTCGCCTAGCAACTTGAGTTTACGCGTTCCGCTCATAGAGTGTGGTCAGCTCACCTAGCAACTTGAGTTTACGTGTTCCACTCAAAACGTTTGATAAGTGTAATGCACAGTAAATCCAGGTGAGTTTGTAGAATAGCGACACACAAGATCAATTTATTCTGTACATGTGGTTTCCAGTGCCTGTGGGTTTTTTTTTATGGGCAATTAGAGAGTACTTTTTGTGTGCCTGTGGGTCTTGTAAGGCAAGTAAAGAGGGTTTTTCTTTTATGTACTTGTGGTTCTTGTTGGACAACTACCGTAATAGTGCATCAGGTTTTTGGGTGCCTGTGCCCCGTGCTGTCCAGTGCTGACCTGACGCTAAAAGGTCACGGTGTCTGGGGAAAGAAGCGACAGCATCAGAATTCGAACCGCGGGGGCTGGGGGGGGGGGGGGTAAGGGGAATGCCCCATTCTGACAAGAAAGACCTTGTTCTTACAGCATCTCTCCTTCCCCAACCCTGACAACCACCACCCACCCTCCCCCTTTCCTCATCCCCAGTTCTCCATCACCTGCCTTGTCCTCCTCCTCGTCCAATGTCGTGTGCTGGGCTGGGCTGGATGTTGTTTGAGAGTTGTGGTCTGTTTTCTTTGTCGTTGACTGTGGGTTTTACACACGGGAGGAAGGTATGTGAATGTGCAGGCGTTGCTTGTTGAAAGATCTTCCCCCCCCCCCCCCCCCAAGGCCACTGAGAACGTCCGTCTGTTGAACAAATCAATACTCTTATACGACAGGGCCGCCGTAGTCAAGTGGGTAAACTTCAGACTTCCAGTCGTCCTGAGTTCAATCCTCCCAAACATCTCTCTACTTGGTGCGTGAAGGATGGAGATTTTTCCAGTCTCCCAGGTCAGCACGTGCGCAGGCTTGCCAGTGCTTAACCCTTTGACTCCGTCACCCTATCTTCCAGCGTCCTGCATTGTCAGCCATGACAGCAAAGCAACAATTTAACCCTTTCACTCCCTCACCTGTCCACTAGCTTCCTGCAGGAACCTGGTGGTTTAGGGTGAAGGAGTGAAAGGGTTAAGTTTCTGAAGCTTATTACAAGTTGTGGGGGTGAAAGGGTTAACCCTTTGACTCCTGCACTCTCTCCAGTGACTGCAAAAACGTAACCCTTTGACTCCCTTACTCTATCCACCACCTTCCTGCAGGAAGCTGGTGGATAGGGTAAGGGAATCAAAAGGTTGAACTTTTGCTTTGTTAGCATGGTTGACAATGCAGGACGATGCCGGTGGACAGGATGCAAGAGACAAAGGGTTAATTAAACCCCTCTCCCCTGTCTTGCAGAATGTCAAATATGCACTATTCGAGATCCAGTAAGTCTTGTCATTGGCTTAACCCTTTGACTCCTGCACCCAGTCCACCAGCATCCTGCATTGTCAACCATGCTAGCAAAGCAAAAACTTAACTCTTTGACTCCCGCACCCAGTCCACCAGCATCCTGCATTGTCAACCATGCTAGCAAGGCAAAATTTAACCCTTTGACTTTCTTTTCCACAGCTGCCGACAGGAAGGTGGTGGAAAAGGTTAGGGAGTCAAAGGGTTAGTGTGCAGGAGTCAAAGGGTTAAGGAAATATGAGGACTCTCAGTTGGCACGCCCACCAAAGATGCTGATTGTGCAACACCATAGTGGAGTCTAACAGCTCGAGTTCTCTGTGTTTCCTCTGATTCTGTGTAAGCTGAAAGTGAAATATCACGATGATGGACGATGATAATGATGGTAGTGATGATGGTGATGAAGATGATGACGACGACGACGATATATTATGAGTAGCCACGTGCAGTGGTGGCCACGTATTGTACTGTTGCGTGTGTGTAGCGTTGACCCCATTCTGACCTTGACAGTGACCCTGGCAGTCCCACCGACATCCTGAGTATTTCCAGTTGGAGCTCAACTCTGTTACCAGAATTTACACACACACACACACACAACACACACACACACACACACACACACACACACACACACACACACACACACACACACATACACACACACACACACACACACACACACCGAGTGACACACACACACCGAGTCACACACACACACACATACACACACACATAGATACACACACATAGATACACACACACACACACACACACACACACACACACACACACACACACACACACACACAAACTTCTTGTGAGTCTGTCAACTTAAAGATTTATTGCAATGTACATGACATGTATTGATATAAATAATTTATGTACGTGTAGTGCTATTCTTCAAACTCATTAGGACTCATTGGAGCATGGAGAGAACTCAAAGTGTTAGGCAAAGCTGACTACATTCCACTATGTCATTGCACAGTCTACAACTTAGGTGGGCATTCATGTTTAGTTTAAAGAACCTCTTCGGAGACGCCCCTCCTGATGCAAGTTTCCAGTTTTTACAAGATATCAACAGTTTTCACCTGATCCGATTTTACGGCTTTTTTTTTTTTCCTTTTTTTTGGTTTGTTTTGTTTGTTTTTTGAATGGCATTTTAGACTTGCAAGATTAATGGTGAGCATGGTTTTTAACTGTTGTCTTTTATCTTAAACCGGGTTGTCATTTTTGACGTGGTGTTAGCGTTGATATGGCTCTAGTTGTCGGCTGGGCTGTATGCAATATGAACTTGAATATACTGAAAGTTTTCGTGTTTCCGTAAGTCACCAAACACTGACATGACTTACAGGATGTTTTCATGTTTCCATAAAGCCACCAGGTTCTGACATGACTTACAGTATCCTTCAGCGTGCAGGTTTGATGTTCTACATGCATAGATTGAAGAGGCTTCAGGCACTTGGGGGGGGGGGGGGTCCTGCACACATGTTGACCTGGAAGATCGTAAAACTGTTCACCCTTTACCCACCAGGCGGAGATGCCCAGGCAGGATCGAACCCAGGACCTTGGAAATGCAACTTTACCCACTTGACTATCAAAGCCATTTAACCCTTTGACTCCCGCACTATCCACCAGCATCCTGCATTGTCAGCCATGCTACCAAAGCAAAAACTTCACCCTTTGACTACCTCACTCTATCCACCAGCTTCCAACCATGTTACCAAAGCGAAAACTTCACCTTTTGACTCCCTCATCCTATCCACCAGCTTCCAACCGTGCAGGAAGTTGGTGGATAGGGTGAGATAGTGAAAGAGTGACGTTTTTGCTTTGGTAGCGTGGCTGACGATGCAGGATGCTGGTTGACAGGGCGCGGGAGTGAAAGGGTGAAGTTTTTGCAGTTGGTGGATGAGAAGGGTGGGTGGGGTTGCGGGAGTGTAAGGGTTAAAAGATGTAGCTAGTCCATATCCCGGGAAGAGAACTGACATTATCTCACAGTGGCGCCTCCTCACCCCCCCCCCACCCCCACCCCCAGCCACCCTACAGCCACTAGCTAGATGATTGTACGGTACAGCCACTGCTAGATGATGATTCTCCGGTACAACTTGATGCCTGTGACTCATGCCCCTCCCCTCACCCTTCATCATCATCACCCAACATTCCATTACCCCCCCCCCCCACCAGCACCACCACCTCCGCTAATACCCCATTCCCCTGCTTCCAGCCTTCAGGCTGACAGGCGGGGTGCTTACATGTAAGTGCTGACAGAGTACCGGTAGGCTACCGTTAGCAGACTGCCTGCCTGTCTGAGCACAGTGCTAGCAGGTTTATGGCCACCTTACACGTACCTGCAGGACGAAGGAGGTATGTTCGCGCTCGTGAAAGCTCGATGGCGAAAGTA
>JAPXFY010000019.1:13156243-13223743 GCA_030674185.1 Monoplex corrugatus
GACTGCACAGGCACTGTGCTTCTTGTCTGTTGCTCCAGACATCGTGTGACACAATAGGTCCGTCTGTAGTATTTCATCAAAGACATTATTGTTTGATTTGACCTCTGTCTGTCACGCGGATCACTTTACTCTATTTCATCGCGTGGACCAGCCGGCCACGAAGGCTGTGTGTGCTCTCTATCTGGGTTCACTGGTGTGAGAGCCTCAAGGTCAATTCTTTTTTCTTGGTCCGTCCCATCACCTCGTTGTTGTTGGGTGCGTGTCCACCACCATCATCACCCCCCCCCCCCCCTCCATATTGCCATCAATGTTGCCAGCCCCGTGACCATTGCCGCCACTTCCATGGTTTTCGTTCGTATCTAGTGATGCCTATTTTGTTTTATGTTGGTTTATGGCATGTCTTAAGTTGTCCATTTATGTTCGTTTTCCTTGAGATCAGTAACATGTTGAGTACAGTCATTTACCACAGCAAGTGATGATGCAGTCTGACTCCTTAACATGTCTGAAAGTGTTATTATACAGGCCTGTTTGACGTGGAGGTAGACATTTCATCTCCCATTCTGAATGCTTGTATTCGAATCTGGCTGTAAAAAGAACTTTGTGTGTGGCCTCCAGTCTGCACCTCAGGTTATGAAATCATTAGTCAAGAGTTGTGGAAGGTAAAGCATGGGGGCAGACGAATAAAATCTGCTCCTCAAGAACCTGATCTTAGAGTTGTGAGGTCTCTACCACCTCACTCCCTAACGATGTACGGGTTGTGATGAAACATGCCAGTCAGCATACCCGGTTCATGACAAAGTTGACTGGAAACCCCAGACCAAGATGTCTGTGATCCAGACACACCGTGTTAGACTTGGAGCAACTCCAGCTCTTTGACAATCCAAATATGCAGATAGGTGTGTATGTCCATTTATGATCAAGCACACAGACACACACACACACACACACACACACACACACACACACACACACACACACACACACACACACACACACACACACACACACACACACACACACACACACAGCTCTTTGTTGACCAGGCCTCTGGGTTTTGGGGACTGCCTTTCAAACCTTTTCACGACCTTAATCCATAACATCTGTGTTAGACTTGGAGCAGTCTTTGCTGTCTAGGACTGTGGGTTTTGGGACCACCTTCCAAACCTTTTCAGAACCTTAGTCCATAACATGTCCGTGTTGGACCTTGGAGCAGCTCTTTGCTGTCCAGGACTGTGGTATTTGGGACCACCTTCCAAACCTTTTCAAGACCTTAGTCCATAACATGTCCATGTTAGACCTTGGAGCAACTCCAGCTCTTTGCAGACCAGGCCTGTGGGTTTTGGGGGACCACCTTCCAAACCTTTTCTTCAAGACCTTAGTCCATAACATGTCCGTGTTAGACCTTGGAGCAACTCCAGCTCTTTATTGACCAGGTCCTGTCTTCGAAACCTCAGTCCATAACATGTCCACCTTACCCGCATGCCCTCACTGCATGGTTGTGTGTCCTTGTGTTGCAGGCTGAGGCGTCTGTCTTCGAATCGGAGCCCATCATTCGTGAGGACGTGGGTGCGTGAGGAGGAGACGGACTGGATGGTGGGTATGCCCCGCGGGGACACCACCCAGAAAATGCTGGCCAAGTTCCGACACATCCAGCAAGAGGCTGCCTCCTCTCCTGACGCTGCCAGATCCCCCATGCCTGCCAGACAGGTGAGATCCGTGAGTTCTGGTTGATAGGGCCCTCTCACTGCCAGCAAGCTGAATAGGGAGTGTTAGAGTTAAAACTGACATGAGACTCCCTGTATCTGTCACCAGATAGGTGAGATCATGACTTTTCAGTAGTGTTAACTCTTTCGCTCCCAGGAAGCTTCTGGATACAGGTGAGAGAGCAAAAAAGGTTACATTAAAACTGTCACGAGGATGGCAGAACTGGTTCTAACGTTTTGTTGAATTTTTGAGTTGATTGGGAGATGATGCATTGTGGGTATTTTTTATTTATTTATTTATGTTTTTATTTTGTCTAACTGATATTCTGTGCATTCTGACACTGGTGCATTGTGGTTTTGTTTTCATTTCGTTTCGTGAGCGATGGCTGTTCCTCTTCCTCCCATCCACCTCAACCCCCCCCCCCCCTTCTCCCAAAACAATTCGCCATTGATTCCTGACATTCTGTTCATTGCACAGAGGTCACAGTGTATGTGATGATATAATATTATAATACATGATGTCTGCTGAGAGACCAGAAAGCTCGTTGAATTTTATAACGAAGTCTCTTTGAGTCATCTACGAGTAATCTGAGAGACCAGAAAACTTGTAGCATTTTGTAATGAAGTCTTATTGAGTCTTCTCATGGAGTGTTCTCATTGAGTCTTCTAAGCTGAGGGGTTAGAGGGGTCCTTCAGAACTTTTCCCAGTCTAGTCCGCTTAGAAACCAGAGAGTCATATTCAGATGACTTTATTCTGATCAATTATTCAGTTGGGGGTTCGGTTCAGTTCAATTCGGAATAGTTTGTTGTCTCTGAAAGTGAAATAACTACACTGACAACTCCAAAACAAGTGTGACTGCCCGCGTTCAAGCCAAACAACAAACAAAATAAAAAAAAATTAAAAAACGTAAAAAGAATCAGAACGCGTATTTAATACATCCACACAAGCAGGCGCAATTTACGGCCAACCGGCCTTTGTCAAGCGTAAGATCACAAACAAACAAACACCAGATACAAAATTGGAGAAAAAGACAGAAACTTCCCTGCTGCTTCGCCCAGTGTGAATTTCTCTAATTTTTTTCTGATACACTGACAGCTGATACCAACAGTGCCAGTGGTTCTTCCTAGTGCTCACACATAGTATGCTCCGGACACCATTAAGCTATACATTATACCGAGACACATTTCACTTGCGTTTTTTCCACCCGCTTCATCAGGACGAGGAATTCAGAGTTCAAGTATATTGAAAAGGGATTCATCGCATTCAAACAATTCCATATGCGCGCCACCTAGGTCTGCCAGCAGCTGTCTGGGAAACTCATTATCCTGAGCTAAACCGTTTGTGCTGGCAACGTCTTGAAATAGGAAGGGGGGGGGGGGGGGAGACATCTGTGAAACATTGAGGCAACCAGAGTGGTTGGAGCATTAACCCTTCGAGTCCGTCACCCTATCCACCAACTGCAAAAACTTAACTCTTTTGATTTTCTCACTGTAAGTTATGGGAGTCAAAGGGTTAAGTTTTTGCTTTTCTAACACGATTGACAATGCAGGATGCTGGTGGACAGGGTGCAGGAGTGAAAGGGTCAAGATGGGTAGCAAAGAGGTCAGGTTTTATATTGCGGGCTAGGATTGAACTGGAGATATCAAATCTCCTCCAGTCCACGGGTCCACTGGAAATGGCAGCCAGCCAGCAAAACAGTGGCTGGCTTGAGGATCGAACCCACGGCCTCTGCTTTATTAGTATGGTGCTCTACCAGTTGAGCAAAGGTGACCAGTCCCTTTATTGCAATAGGGCAACAGACATGACGTAAGTAAAAAAAAAAAACAACCCAAACACGTAACATTGACGTAAGTGTCATAATGACGTAAGTGCAATAATCATCAAAAGTGTTCCATATCAGGCGGAACTTCCCCTTATGAGTTTGTCCGCCGGCATCAAAGACAGAAGCGGGAAGATGAAGAAGAGAAAGCGAGATACCCCCCCCCCACCCCCACTCCTGTCCCTTGAGATCGTTTACAAGCGTCCGACTTTCTATGTCACCAACAGCAGCGCTCTGTGTTTCTGAGTGTCTGTGCCATCAGGAGTGTCAAACACATCAGAGACATGAAGGGAGAAGATTGGCAAACGTTATAGCGTCTGTTCAGATCACTGTCGTCCTTGATTGAATAAAGTTTTGAGATGGCAGTTTGTTCAAGAGGGGAGTCGTTGCACTAGGACAAATCTGTATGCCCTTCACTTAGTCTGCTAGGTTATATCCGCCATCATATTTCTCCTCTGCAGACATACACGCACAAACATACACACACATACGCATATATATGTACACACACATACATACATACTCACACACACACACACACACACACACACACACACACAACGCAACTAAACACAATGCACGCGCACACACGCGCGCGCACACACACCATACACAAACACAACACGCAACGCACGCGCGCGCACACACACACAACACATACAAACACACACACACAACCCACACATATGCAAACACACTAACACATACTCGCACGCACGTACTCATACACACACACACGCACGCACGTACACACACACACACACACACACAGATACACACACAGATACACACACACACAGAACACACACACACACACAACACACACACACACACACACACACACACACACACACACACACACACACACACACACACACACACACAAGAAGTATGTAGCCGCCAAAGGGTATAACCGACGACCCCTGCAATATTGCCATGACGTCCGAACAAAGTAGATCAACAGACAGACCTAAGTCAGTGGTCAGACATTTCTGCCTGAAGAACCTGGATCGATTCGTGTATTCATTTATTATTCTGGTTCAAACATTCAACTCAAGTGAAGGATGTAGTTTTCATCAAGTTCTCTCTGTTGTTCCAGCAGTGTCTTATATGCGTAATGCATAGGTTAGATCTTTCGAATGTTCTGTACGTAGCTATGGATGGGCAGAGGCTGTGAAATGAAAGTATAATTTTGGCTGATAGAACGCGAGACGTCTTTGATCTAGACAAGCACACTACACTGTGTTGCCTTTGAGGGTTGTAGATAAATGGGAACAGAGCAAGGCATTCTGTAACACACACAGACACACGCGCGCACGCACGCGCACGCACGCACGCACGCACGCACGCACGCACGCACACACACACACACACACACACACGCACACACACGCACACACTCACACACACACATATATATATATATATGTATATTGTGTGTGTGTGCGCGCGCGTGTGTGTGTGTGTATGTATGTGTGTGCGTGGTGTGTGTGTGTGTGTGTGTGTGTGTGTGTGTGTGTGTGTGTGTGTGTGTGTGTGTGTGTGTGTGTGTGTGTGTGTGTGTGATAAGTCCATTTCTGGCCTGTTGCTATATATACAGATTTAGACTAAAACATGTTTGTTACAGCAGCGTGCCGTACATCGAGTTGCCAATCTTTCTGTGCATGTGAAGAGATACGAGCCATCCAAACCTACAAGTATAGTGATACTATAGGCCTACATGAAATAATGATACAATAGGCCTACATGAAATAATGGTGACTAGTGAAATAATGGTGGCTACAGGCTCACACAGGGGTCTGTATGTAGTACTGCCCCATTGACCATAAATACTCGTACGAGGAAGACGTTGAGAGATACGAGTCACCCAAACCTAGAAGTATAGTGATACTATACATGAAGTAATGTTGACTACAGGCCCACACAATGGTCTGTATGTAGTACTGCCTCATTGACCACAAACACTCGTACAAGGAAGATGTTGAAAGGCCCGCAAGCGGGATGTGAACTCCGCTTTCCGGCGTTGCAAACTTGCTGTTAAGTACTAACCATTGGTTCGTCTCAGACACAAGTACCGATGTACGTCAGACTTGCAGCACTTAACGCTTCACAACGCCTGCTGAGTCCGTTGTGAGCGGTGGTTAATTAAGTGACCCAATTAGTGAGAGTCGTTTGGTGCTGCTTGCTGCTACAGGGACCATCTTTGATTTGAGTATGGTGAGTGCCCACAGCCTTCTTTCTGTCTTTGCTTTTTGGTCGTCTGTTCCGCGGAACGCTCTTTTGCTGATTTGAGTATGGAACACTGAGCTTACAAAGAATGTCGTCAGCATTTCTCGTCGCTTTTGTTCAGCTAAATGTGTTGGGGAAAAAAAAAAAAACAGAAAAAAACCAGGAGAACATTATCTTGTGTGTTCTTCCTTTCATTCTTTCGTGCGCCGTCTACATGGTCAGGCCACATATTATTTTTTCCAGTTCTTGCCAGGGTGTGGTGGTCAGAGAAGTTATAGTCGGTCATGTCTCTTGTCGCTTCATTGACTGAGACGACATCTTGTGCCCAAGGGTTTTTGAAAGAATGAGGGGGGGGGGGGGGAGCTGGAGGATAGGATAAGGAGGAAAAAATGGTCAGTGAGGAAAGATAAGTGAAAATGCAGTAATAAAATTGATTTTTCCTGGAGTCGTCAAAATTTTTTCATGATAGGTTATGAACTACTGCATGCTTCATTCCTGGCTTAGCTACAGGCTATATGTGTATTCGTGCGTGAATGCGGCGTGTGTTATTCGTGACGAGAGAGAGTGAGAGCGAGCGTAACAGCCCTTATCAAAGTGTCAGAATGGGTTTGTGTAGGACAGGGGGCGGGCGGAAAATGAAACCCTTTATGTATTACATCAACGTGGTAAACGATCACATTCACACACACTGACACACGCACGCACACACAAACACCTTTCACACACACACACACTCTAACGACACAACACACACACACACACACACCACACACACACACACTCTCTCTCTCTCTCTCTCACACACTCACCACACACACACACACACCACCCTAACGCACGCGCGCACGCGCACACATATACACTCTCTCTTTCTCTCTCTCTAGCTCTCTCTCTCTAGCTCTCTTTCTCTCTCTCAGTCTCTCTCTGTGTCAATCTCTCTCTTTCTCTCCCTCTCAATCTCCCCCCCCTCTCTCTCTCAATCTCTCTTTCTTTCTCTCTCAGTCTCTCTTTCCCTCTCTCTCAATTTCAATCTCTCTGTCTCTGTCTGTCTCTCTCTCTCTCCATCAGACACAATCTTGCAAATGTACGCACGCATCTACACAGGCAAAAGAGAGAGAGGGGGGGGGGAGAGGGGGCATAGGGAGGGAGAGAAGGGGGAATCTTTAGTAGTGGAGGTGTGCTCGAGTTGCTGCTACATTGACGCTAATTGCAGGCTTCAGTAATGCTGGGAGTTGCACGACATTAGACCACTGACCTAAATAAACTTGTAAGATCTCTGAGCGTGACACACAAGTACTGCTGTACACTACAACCGGCTTCTTTTTAAAGAACCTTTTCAGGGACGTTCCTCCACAAGCAATGCGGAAGGTTTGTTTTTGTTTTTTGTAAATTTTTTTTACAAAGGATCGACAGATTTCATCTTAGGCTACATAATCATACGTACCGGAAAGTTTTTTTTTTTTTTTTTTTTTTTTTTAAGAATTTGAACAGCTGATCATGTGCTTAGTGGTATGATTTTTAACTGTGGGCTTTTTTTTTTTTAACCCTTCGACTCCTCACTCTGTCCACCAGCATCCTGCATTGTCAACTGTGCCAGCAAAGCAAAAACTTAACCCTTTGACTCCCTCACCCTATCCACCAGCTTCCTGTAGGAAGCTGGTGGATAGGTTGAGGGAGTCAAAGGGTTAGGTTTTTGCAGTTGGTAGTTAGGGTGCGGGAGTCAAAGGGTTAATTAAAGAACCTTTTCAGGGACGTTCCTCCACAAGCAGTGTCGGAAGTTTTATTTTTTTACAAAGAGATCGACAGATTTCATCTTACATAATCATTCGTACTGAAACGATTTTAGCTGTATTATTTTTTATTTTTTTTTAGACTTGAAGGTCTAATTACGTGTTTCGTGCTAGGTTTTTAACTGTTGGCTTTTTTAATATAAAATAAAAGACATGGAGTTGTTTTTAACGTGGCGTTTGCCCTGATATGGCCTAAGTGGTTGGTTGGGCTATAAGCAGTATATAAAACTGATCTGCAGACTTGAGTGTTGATGGCGAATGCACGTTAATATTCTCTGCTTGGGCTCTGTCAGAAATTGTGTCACGTTGTTAGGGTAATTTCTTGTGATGTCCCATAGCTCAGTGGTTAACCCTTTGACTCCCTCACCCTATCCGCCAGCATCCTGCATTGTCAGACATGACAGGAAATCAAAACCTTAACCCTTTCACTCTCTCACCCTATCCACCAACTTCTTGTAGGAAGCTGGTGGGTAGGATGAGGGAATAAAAGGGTTAAGTTTTTGCAGCTGGCAGGTAGGTTGAGGGAGTGGAAGGTTTGATTTTTTTGCAGCTAGCAGATAGGGTGAGGGAGTGAAAGGGTTAAGTTTTTGCAACTGGCAGATAGGGTGAGGGAGTGAAAGGGTTAATTTTTTGCAACTGGCAGATAGGGTGAGGGAGTGAAAGGGTTAATTTTTTGCAACTGGCAGATAGGGTGAGGGAGTGAAAGGGTTAATTTTTTGCAACTGGCAGATAGGGGAGGGAGTGAAAAGGGTTAAACCACTGCAGTGATAACCCAGGGGTCGTGGGTTTGACCCTCAGGATGGCCACTGTTGTTTTTGCCAATGGTGGGGTTTTGTGCAGGCTCAAGGAGAAATTCTGGGTGGGGGGGGGGGGGGGGCAGATTGGTGGAGCGCATATATAGTTGCCCGAATGTGATAAATTCCTTGGAACAAATTCGGAATTCGTTTTATATTATTTTTCCTGAGATTTTTTAAGCGCAGGTGTGTGGTGTTGTGTGTGTGTGTGTGGTTGGTGTGTGTTGGGTTGTGTTTGTGTGTGTGTGTGTGTTGTGGTGGTGTTGTGTGTGTGTTGTGTGTGGTGTGTGTGTTGTGTGGTGTGGTGTTGTGTGTGTGTGTGTGTGGTGTGTGTGTGTGTGTGTGTGGTGTGTGTGTGTGTGTGTGTGATGGTGCGTGCGTGCGTGGTGTGTGTGTGAAATATTGCATTTGCCTGTAAGCTTGTCAGGATGGCACAGAAACAACATGAACTTATTCAATTTCCTTCTCTGTCTCTCTGTCTCTTGTCTCTTCTCTGCGTCTCTCTAACTCACTCACTCACTCATATACGCAGTCTCCATCCCTCTCTCGCCCAGTAGTGTGGCTATCTGCCAACACCCAAACTGAACGTGCCAATACAACACATACAGAGCTCTGATATCATTGGGTTTTTTCCCCCCAAAAGGAAATAGGCCCACACGAGTAAATCAGACAGTACGGCTACAATAGACACTTCACATCATAATTATCCTGTTTTATTATCGTCTGTTCTGTAAGGTGGAGTGTTGTGAATACAGTTGAACCCATCGCCCAGAGGCTGTGGTTGTGACAGCTCAATCGCTGCAGGCTGTGGGTGTAATGGCATTGTGTAACAGACTCGAAAATGTTAAGAGTTCATAGTCCATCCATGTCTCCAACATGTTGCATAGTCCAGGGATGACAGTCAGGGTAAAATTCAATATGGCCAAAGGCCCATTTGAAGGGATGTGAACAATAGGGCTTAAAACGTTCCGCGTCTGGGCGGAATTCCGCGATTTCAAAAAACAAAACAAAAACAAAAACGAAAGGAGCAAGCATCCGTGATCGGCTTGCAAGCGTTCATAGCAACGGCGCGCAAGTTATGGCCCCTGATTTGCTCCCGGACCCCCCTAGTTTCAGTGGGGTTTTTTCCTCCTCCTGTTTTAAGCCCTGGAACATATAAACATTATGGAACCATATAATAAGTCGTATAGTCTACCACATAATAAAGTCTTATAGTCTTTCTTTGATACTATGATAAGTATGCCTATTTTGAACATTATGAAATCACAGTCACAGTTTAATTCATTATGGCCAAAAGCCCGTTTGAAGGGATGCGAACATGTATATAAACATTATGAAAATACACAATAATTCGTATAGTCGTTTTATGTAATAAAGAGGCCTGCTTTGAACATTATGGAAACACAGTACGAGTTATTCTTTAATAATACGATAAGAACATATGCATTGATCGAATTAAAAAGACAGCAGTGAAAAACCGTTTGCAGAGACCCAGGTTTTTGCACACAACCGACAGAGCTGGAGGAATCTGATGCACAGTTCTTTCGTGACTCGTCCAGGAGTTAGGGGAGAAGAAGAAAAAGAATATGCATTTGGTTGTAATAGGCACATATTTGCAGAACACAGCTTTTAAAGACAAGGCAGCCTGTCTTATATTAAGAGCTGTAAAAATTGTAGTTGCCAGATTGCTAATTGTATGCTCATGTTTCTGAAGCCATAAGTATTATCAGCCTGAAATCTATTGGATGGTGGTATAACATCCACGGAATTAACTGATGTCTCAAATCTTCAAGTGGTGGACAGCATAGAATAAAGTGAATTTCATTTTCAGTAACACTTTTACATATTCACCTGAAAAGACACCAGCAACGTCAAAAAGTCTGGAAATTTTTCAAGAGGGATTCATGGCATTAGGGCAATTCCATATGCTGCCAGCAATTTCCTGGCAGATTCCCTGAGACAGCGCAGAACCCTTTGCGCTGGCAAGGTCAGGAAATTATGGAAGGGGGGGGGGGGGGGAACTTATGAAACACTAAGCTGACACCACCAGACTGATGGAAACATTAAGATGGGCATCTAACAGGCCGGTTTTTCTTAACCCTTTATGAAACACTAAGCTGACACCACCAGACTGATGGAAACATTAAGATGGGCATCTAACAGGCCAGTTTTTCTTAATCCTTTGACTCCCGCACCCTATCCACCAACTGCAAAAACTTAACCCTTTGAGGCAGGAAGCTGGTGGATAGGGTGAGGGAGTCAAAGGGCTCAGTTTTTGCAGTTGGTGGATAAGGTGCGGGAGTCAAAGGTCAAAGGGTTAATGTGCTGGGATTGTTGGTAGTCAGCCTTGCTGTTGAGGATCCATCCACACGTATCTTTGTAAATAATTATAGTTGTTTTTTTTCTGCACACACACACACACACACTTACACACACACACCACACACACACACACACACACACACACACACACACACACACACACACACACACACACACACACACACACACACACTCATTCACTCACTCACTCACTCACTCACTCACTCACTCACTCACACACAGTTTTCAGTGTTCCAAATTTAATCGATCTTTTACCCCATTTGGAGCATAGAGGATAACAACAAGTAAACGAAACAAACAAACAAACAAACAGAGAGGGAGGGAGAGACAGACAGACAGACAGACGGACAGACAGACAGACAGACAGACAGACAGACAGACAGACAGACAGGGTCACACGATAGAACCAGGTGGTGACATACTATCAGAAACAAAACACTCACAGACAGACAGTCACAAGATAACAACACTGCCTCACATAACACGCACAACTCTTACAACTTACGTGAAAGATTCATGGCACTCAGGCAATTCCGTATGCGTTCCACCCAAATCTCTCCGCATTTGTTTAGAACTCCTTAAGCATGCGCAAAACCCTATGCTCTAGCTAGGTCTTGAAATGCGGAGGGGAACATAACCTATGAAAAACTGACAGCACCGGGATGTTGGAAGCATTAATTAACCTTTTGACTCTCGCGCCCTATCCGTCATGTGCAAAAACTTAACCCTTTGCAAATTTGACTCTCTCAATCCTATCCACCAGCTTCTTACAGGAAGCTGGTGGATTGGGTGAAGCACTCAAAGGGGAAAGTTTTTGCTTTGGTAGCTTGGTTGGCAATGCAGGGGTCAAAGGGTTAAGTTTTTGCAGTTGATGGATAGAGGAGTGCAGGAGTCAAAGGGTTAAGTTTTTGCAGTTGGTGGATAGGGTGCAGGAGTCAAAGGGTTAAGTTTTTGCAGTTGATGGATAGGGTGCAGGAGTCAAAGGGTTAAGTTTTTGCAGTTAATGGATAGGGTGCAGGAGTCAAAGGGTTAAGTTTTTGCAGTTGATGGATAGGGTGCAGGAGTCAAAGGGTTAACTATTTGCAGTTGATGGATAGGGTGCGGGAGTCAAAGGGTTTAGTTTTTGCAGTTGATGGATAGGGTGCGGGAGTCAAAGGGTTTAGTTTTTGCAGTTGATGGATAGGGTGAAGGAGTCAAAGGCTCACGTTTTTGCAGTTCATGGATAGGGTGCGGGAGTCAAAGGGTTATTTTTTGCAGTTGAAAGGGTGTGGGAGTCAAAGGGTTAACTTTTTGCAGTTGATAGGGTGTGGGAGTCAAAGGGTTAACTTTCTGCAGTTGATAGGGTGTGGGAGTCAAAAGGGTTAAGAAAGACAGCAAACATGCCAGTTTGTAACGATACAGGCTAGGATTGAACTCAAAGATATCAGTCCTTGAGTCCACGGCTCGGTCAGAAGAACCAAGTCGCCCGCTCGAGTAAAGTCGATACATCACCACCAAGATGATCACGTCCCTGTTTAAACACAAGTGAAAAATCGATGTGGTACGTGCACGCAGCTGCCTGAACATAAAAAAAATTTGGCATACGCTTAGATCGAAGACCCAGCACAGAGCTATATGAACGCCTTTGGCACAGAGCTATATGAATGTGTTGGCAAAGAGATGCAGAAACACGATTGGCACACACTTTTAAATCGAAGAGTGGGCACAGAGCTAAACCAACGTGTTTGCCACAGAGTTAGAACAGCAGTGAACATAGAACGATATGCGATGAAGTGTTTGTATTTGAATATTCAAATTTCAGCTTTCAAATACTTGTATTTGAATATTCAAATTTCAGCTTTCAGTGTATTTGGCGTACGCCTAAGATCGAAGATTTGACTCAGAGAAGATTTGACACAGAGCTAAATCAGCGTGCTTTTGGCCCAGAGCAGCAAAGAATTGAGATGGATGCGCGTACGCGGTGAATGTTCTCACTTGAATAGTCAAATTTGGTGGTAGTGAAAGCCTGAGGGGAAGAGGAAACGGAAGAAAGATGTTACCGGTGCAATGCCCTCGCTTGATATGCAGACTTTACTGTGGAGAATAATACAGAGAATGATTGGAGAGAGAGAGAGAGAGAGAGAGGAGAGAGAGAGAGAGAGGAGAGAGAGAGGAGAGAGAGAGAGAGAGAGAGTTTATTGTGAAGGCCACAGACTAATGCACAAACCAGGGATTGTGGGGAGGGGTTTACACTGTTAATGTACAGAATGAGAGAGAGAGGAACACCATAAATCTTTTTCTGTATTGCGCTACAAGTTGAGGAGAAAATTAATAACTCATCATGGCTTTTCAAAAAAAAAAAAAAAATTCACCCCTCAGTTATTAAAAAATTAAACAATTATACAGAATATAGATACATCAATAATTCATACACGCGCTCATGCTCACTCACATTCCCAGTTGACATGCATAATGAACTACAGTTATTGAGAGAGAGAGAGAGCGAGAGAGAGAGAGAGAGAGAGAGGAATGGTAACATGGTAACATTAAGCACCTGTACATTGCAGGCTTAGTCTGACATTTTCTTTATGCATGCATGTAAATGTTTTTTGAACAAGGATTTGTGACTGTTCAGAGATGGCTGCCGACACAGCTGAATCAGATCATGGACCTTGCCTTGTCTGGAATAGCTAGTTGTGTTGTACCAAAGGAAATAAGAGGGAAGCAGGGAGAATTTTAAGTATCAACTAAATAACATATGCATAACTCTTGAGAGTAACGGAGTTATCTCCCATGTAGAAATTCTCAAACCCAACACAGTTTGCGCTACCCATTCAACTAGCATAGACGCAGCCACAAATTATAAAGTGTAAGCTCAGAACATTCCTTAAGGAATGCGTCTGTGCTAGCTGAATGGGTAGCGCAAACTGTACTGGGTTTGAGAAATTCTACATGGGAGATAACTCTGTGACTTTCAAGAGTTATGTTACTTAGTTGATAGTTGTGTTGTGATTCAGACCTTTTATGTATTTACTTAAATATAAGTTCCTTTTTTTAAAGGGTTAGATACACAGATACACATGTCATTTACATACAACGAAGATTATTCCAATGATAGGCTGATAAAGTACAAGTATGAAATATAGACTGGTAAAACATAGTCTACGTAGGGCCTCAGGACCTGGCCAGCTCATGGGTTTATGTGCAGGCTTAAGGCTTGTGCCTTGATCACTGTACACATGGCACCTATGACGTTAGTGGATATAGAATTACTTCCGCGCACGAGACGTCATCTTGAGAAACTGAAACCTATTTTTCAGGGCTTAAAACGTTCCGCGTCTGGGCGGAATTCCGCGATTTCGGTTTGTCAAAAAAAAAAAAAAAGAAAAAGAAAAAGAAAGGAGCAAGGCATCCGTGATCGGCTTGCAAGCGTTTATAGCAGCGGCGCGCAAGTTATGGCCCCTGATTTTTCTTGGAAGAAGTTTCCAGTGTGTGTATGTTTTGGTGTCCTTAGTTATGTATAAGATTGTATTCACATATATTTTTTTCAAATCCCATGTGTGATAAAATTTGTGTTTACAGCAATTTTTATGCACTAAATATCTCTTGAAATTATGCCCAGAAAGCGCGAAATGGCATAGATTTATACTTGGTTTTTAAAAAATTTTCCCGAGGGAGCAAGCTCCCGGACACCCCTAGTTTCAGTGTTTTTTTCCTCCTGTTTTAAGCCCTGATTTCTGTGCCTGTCCATTTATCACTTTGTCACTGGAACTAATTATACAGGGGGGGGGGGGGGTGCAAGAGTAGGTATACAGTTATGATAAAAGAAAACACGTACAATACTCACTGCATTTATTCTACAAACAAATGAATATTGCATATACATGTAATCACAAGAACAGCCTTAATCCCTCAGATACTCAAACTGCTTGCCGTCGGTATTCACACCTCCTCTGATCGAGAGCGGAATTAAGGTAAGCATTATAATAATGATGTGATACTTACTGTATACCTACTTTTGCACCCCCCCCCCCTGTATTATATATATATATATAATATATATATATATATATATATATCATCTGCTATGCCCATAAGAAGGCGTGACTGCATTGTACTAACGCCCATCTACAAGCAATCCAACATATTACTGCTTCTCACTTTATGATAAACTTCCACCACCTTAATTCTCTTAGCTCGTCCTCTGCCACTGATCCACACACGCGCCACACGCACACACACACATCACACACACTACACACACACACACACACATACACACATACATACACTCACACACATACACACATACATACACCACACACACACATACACACATATTTACACTCACACACACACAACACACACAACACACACACACACACACACTTACACACACACACACACACACACACACAACACACACACACACACACACACACACACACACACACACAACACACACGAAGCAGTCACACCCGCCTCCTCATCCCTATCTGCCTCGTTAGCAGAACTAAGGGTGCACCAATATCACCACAAGTTTATCATTTGTGTAACTGATGTCACGACCGGTTTATCAGCTGTCGTTTCACGCCTTTCTGCAATCACTGATGGAAAACGCCTGCAGATATTGACCCTTTGCCTCCTGCACCCTGTCCACTAGCATCCTGCATTGTCAACCATGCTAGCAAAGCTAAAACTTAAACTTTGACTCCCTCACCCTGTCCACTAGCATCATGCATTGTCAACCATGCTAGCAAAGCAAATACTTAAACCTTTGACTCCCTCACCTGTCCACTAGCATCATGCATTGTCAACCATGCTAGCAAAGCAAATACTTAAACCTTTGACTCCCTCGCCTTTGAAAAAGTATGGAGTGAAAGGGTTAAATTTTGCAGTTAAACCTTTGACTCCCTTACCTTGATAAAGTGAGGAAGTCAAAGGGTTAAGTTTTTGCAGTTGGTGGATAAGGTGCGAGGAATCAAAGGGTTAAGGTGTAGGCACTCGTCTGATTATTGTCAGATATCCATACCATCAGTACAGGCATGCTGCTGTGTCTCAAAGCACCAAAATTAAACAACAACAACAACAACAACAACAACAACAACCACACACTCACATATATATGCATGTAGGAAAGGGTTGCCTCTAGGCAAAATGTTTGTAGCGGAATCTTCTGTCATAGGTGATACAGGCACACAGAAACAAAATATGGGCGACACTGCACCCTGGGGACAGTGCCCCAGTTTCACACGATGAGTTCATTGTAGTAGAAATGAAAGAAACATGAACACACAGACACACACACACACACACACACACACACACACACACACACACACACACACACACACACACACACACACACACACACACACACACACATACACACACACACACACACCTTTCTCTCTCTCTCTATCTGCTCCTCGCTCTCTCTCTGTCTCTCTCTTTCACACCACCACCCACACACACAGAGAGCACACTCATACAGACGTAGACAACACACACACATAGTCATACACAACACAAATATCTACACACACACACACACACACACACACACACACACACACACACACACACACACACACACACACACACACTCACGCACGCACGCACACACAGAGCACACTCATATGGACGTAGACAACACACACACATAGTCATACACAATTCAAATATCTACATATACACACACACACACACACACACACACACACACACACACACACACACACACACACACACACACACACACACACACACACACACACACACAGAGGACACTCATATCTAGACGTAGACAACACACACAACATAGTCATGCACAACACAAATATCTACAGATACACAACACACACACACACACACACACACACACACACACACACACACACACACTCACACACACACACACACACACACACACACACACACACACCAAAACAGAGGACACTCATATCTAGACGTAGACAACGCACACACACATAGTCATGCACAACACAAATATCTACAGATACAACACACACACACACACACACACACACACACACACACACACACACACACACACACACACACACACACACACACACACACACACACACAGAGGACACTCATATCTAGACGTAGACAACACACACACACATAGTCATGCACAACACAAATATCTACAGATACAACACACACACACACACACACACACACACACACACACACACACACACACACACACACACACACACACCACACACACCACACAGGACACTCATATCTAGACGTAGACAACACACACACACATAGTCATGCACAACACAAATATCTACAGATACAACACACACACACACACACACACACAAAGCGCGGCACCACACACACACACACACACACACAGAGTATACACACACACATACACGTGTACATGATAATGATTTATTCTATACAGTGGCAACAGCTGGCAGAGTATAATGACGAGCCCTTGAGTGGTTTTCATTTTGCTATCAAAGCCATCAGCCCGTAGATATACACACACGATACCTGATGTGCCATTACTGATCACTGGCTGTGTGGATATGTTTGTGTAGATGGCTGTAAGTATGTGTGTGTGTGGGTGGGTATGAATCAGAATGTGAGGTTTTATAGATAAAACAATTGTGCATTAACCCTTTGACTCCTGCACAATCCTCAAATAGCAGAAACTTAACCCTTTGACTCCCTCATCCTATCCGCCAGTTTCCTGCAAGAAGCTGCAGACTGGGTGAGGAAATCAAAGAGTTAAGTTTCAGCTTTGCTAGCCTGGTTTTAACTATGCAGGATTCTGGTTGATAGGGTGTGGGACTCAAAGGGTTAAGCAAACAGACGGTATATAGTATAATATCTAAAAATAGACCCAGTAAAGAACTTGTATTATTGTATTGTATTGTACTTTGTTGTACTGTACTGTATTGCATTGTATTATTGATATCATATGGCAGTTGTGTGTTTCTCCATTGGGCATGGTTGCAAACCATATGAAAAGATGGCATCTCAGAAGTTTTTCAGTGGAGAAATGATCCCTGGATATAATGGACAAATCAGAATCAGAATAAAAATCACTGAAAAAAATCAGGATTATATACACAGCAGTGAATGGTAAATCAGAGGGTGATTCCGCATGAGTACATCCCGCTTGCTGGGTAAAGGGTGGAGATTGTTTTGCAGTCTCCCAGATCAACATGATGAGTTCGTTGTGGTGGAAAAGAAAGAAACAAGTGAACAGAGAGAGAGAGAGAGAGAGAGAGAGAGAGAGAGAGAGAGAGAGAAACACACACACACACACACTCTCTCTCTCTCACTCTTTCTCTCTTCTCTCTCTCTCACACACACACACACACACACACACACACACACACAACACACCACACACACACACACACACAGCACACTCATAGAGACATAGACAACACCCACACACATTGTCATACACTGACACGACACAAAGTAATATTTGTGTTTGGAATGGGGCTTGTAATGACACAAAATGGTTTTTGTGATTGTGCAGATTGAATTTTATCCTGACACAAAGTGATATTCGTGTTGGTATTGACTGTAACTTGTACTGATACAAAAGTGTCCCTTCCGTGCATGGATGCACACAGAACATGCAATATGCATGTTAAAGATCCTGTAAATCATGTAAGTGTCTGGCGGTTTATGGAAACTTGGAAACACCCAGCATGCATGTTCATCACAAATAGAGTATGCAGACTGTGCAGCAATATACTGCCTGCATACTGTGAGCAAAGCAGCATGTGTGTGCAAGCATCCAATAAACGTCGGAATGTTAAAAAGAAAAAGGGAAAGAACAAGAACAAATTACGTACAAGGGTATGAAATAAGCAAAATATACATGGGTTTTTTTTTTTGCACCCAGCCTTCACCCAAAGAGGGTCTACATCACACTACACGTTAGTTATACCTTAGATAACATAGATACTCCGACAGGGGAATCTTTACGTTTTCAGTCAGAGAAATACATTTGAAGACAGAGAGAGAGAGAGAGAGAGGAGAGGGAGAGAGAGAGGGAGAGGAGAGAGGGGAGAGAGAGGAGAGCAATAAGAACAAGAACGAAAAGGTATGAAATAAGCAAAATAACGCTTTTTTACATCCAGAGGGTCTACATCAAACTACACATAATTTATACGTGAGAGAGAGAGAGAGAGAGAGAGAGAGAGAGAGAGAGAGAGAGAGAGAGAGAGAGAGAGAAGTGGGGGATAGTACAGTGTAATTTGACTAACACAGACCAAATGATAGAACACATTGTACTTTGTGCAGATGTGACTGTAACTTAGACCCTGACCCCAGCCCCCAACAACAAAAACTGACATGTTCGCTGCCCATCTTAATGCCTCCATCATTCTGGTGGTATCAGCTTAGTGTTTTGTAAGTCCCTTTTCTCCCGTCCCCCATTCCAACGCGTTCGCAGCACATAGGCTTTGAGCAGTCTTAGGGAGTTTGCCAGTTAATTGCTGGCAGATTTGGGTGGTGCGTATATGGAATTGTCCGAATGTGATGAACCACTCTTGAACAAACTCCAAACTGCACACAAGCGCTTTGATCAGAACAGCCCAGGGAACTTTGATGGAAGAGAGTACAGTATGCCCAGTCTTTGGCTAGATTGTGATGTTTTCCATAGAGTGATGAACGTCATTGATGATGATTAATATTAACATTAGACATGATGACGTGATGAATCATTTGACATAGATATCAATTTCCATATTGATGATAATAAACATGATGACGATGAAGAATCATTTGACATGAATATTAATTTCCATATTGATCATAATAAAAACGATGACAATGATTAATCATTTCACATAATATTAATTTCCATTTAATAATAATAAACATGATGACGGTGATAAATCTTTTGACATAAATGTAGTTTCCATTGTCGTGTTTGTAAAGCCCTCTATCTGAAAGAGGAACAGCCTTCAGCTTTCATGGTTTGACTGTTTTGCTGTCAAAGGTGTGACTGTGCCGTGAACTGTTTACCGTGTCTTCTGCCATGTCTTTTTTTCTTCTGATACGGAATGGTGTCCGTGTTGATAAAGAAGGGAGATAATGTGGATACTAAATGCATTGATGCTGAATGGCGTGTTGTATTTATTCAGAGTGGTGGTGTTGTGTTTAGTATTGCACTGCTGTGAAATGAAGTGTGAGCTGACGTGGTGATACTTGTGTTGGCATTGAACAAAGCTTATACTTTCACACAATATGATATATGAAGTTTGTATATTTTATGGCAAGTTTGTACTATCTTTGTTAATTGGTGTATAGTAAACAAAGCTTGTACTTACACACAATGATACATGTATTAATATTAATGAAATGTGTACTATCTTTGTGTTGGCATTGAACAAAGCTTGTACTTATACAAAGTGATGTATGTATTAATATTAAGTTTGCACTTTGTGTTTGTATTGAACAAAGCTTGTACTTACACAGTGATATTTGTGGTGGTTTTAATGTAGTTCGTCCTGACACAAAGTGAGATGTGTGTTGGCTGTGTAACGTTATGAAGTTTGTGTTGAGTTAGAGTGAGATGTGTGTTGGTATAAAATGAAATTTGTATTGACACAAAGTAATACTTTGGAATGGGGCTTGCACTGACACAAAATGGTTTTTGTGTTTGTGCAGATTGAATTTTATCCTGACACACAAAAAATGATACACGTGTTGATATTGACTGAAACTTGCACTGATGCAAAAGTGATGTTTGAAGTGTGGATTTGACCTCATGCTTTGTGACCGTTCCCAGCGCTTGTCGTTCAGTGTGTGTGTGTGTGTGGTGTTTCGCTGGATGTTGTGATGAAGCTTTTGGTGTTGTAGGATGGAGAGGATAGAGACTCTAGAGAGACCACACCAGAGAAGGTTGGTGAACAATAATTTCATTGATTTCATTATTGTTGTTGTTGTTTTATCTTCCTTCTCTTTTACCTGTAGCATGAAATAGGTTGTGGTGAGGTATTACGTACATCGCCTATGTATTTAACGGAACTTTGTTATACAGTTTATGTTATGTTATGTCAGTTTTGCAAGAATTATCTTAGCATGTGTTCATGTCTAGGCTATGTGTTTTGGCTCCAAAACCTGCACCCTTGATTTTTTTAGCAATGGCGTGTGTGCTGTGTCCATGACTAAAGTTGCCTGCCTTTCACTGTTGCAGCTGAACTTGGTGTTCTTGCTAAGCTTGTGACTAAACAAAAGTTTGTGTATGTTTTGTTGTTTATGGTTTGATTTTGTCTTGTTTCATGTTTGGACGACATTCAAGCTTTGTTTTGTGTTCCTGATCACTCGTTTCCTTGATTGTGCTGTGCTGTGTGTGTGTGTGTGTGTGTGTGTGTGTGTGTGTGTGTGTGTGTGTGTGTGGGGTGTGTGTGTGTGTGTGTGTGTGTGTGTGTGTGTGTGTTGTGTGTGGTGCGTGCGCGCGCTATGGACAGATAGGATCAGCTTGTCAGTCTGTCAACCAGTGTGTCACAAGTTCACATGGTAATACCTGGTTGGTTTCTCTTTACATGAATAAACCATCTTTAAGTTTATCTCTTTGACTGCCGCACCCTGTCCACCAGCATCCTGCATTGTCAACCATGCTAGAAAAGCAAAAAAAAAACAACACTGCGAGTGCCTTACCCTATCCACAGCTCCCAGCAGGAAGCGGGTGGATAGGGTGAGAGAGCCAGAGGGTTAAATTTTTGTAGTTGGTGGACAGGATGTCGGAGTTAAAAGGGTTAAGGACACTGTGAGATACATACTGTAGGTCACGCTCATTTTGATGATTTGTAGATTGACCAGCGCACTATGGACCTTCCCAATCCATCAATCCATGTTAGTCATCATATGTATAATTATATAACACACACCCATCCATAATTAGCCGACAAATCCTTGATGATCGATTTATATATTCAGACAAGCAGGTGCCACCAGTTGGTATGAATTTATCTTCTTTTTTTTTCTAATGTTGTGGTAAAGTTAACCCTTTCACTACCACACCCTGTCAGCTTTTTTTGCAAAGAAACGTGTGGTTTGGGCGAGGGAGTGAAAAGGTTAAATTTCTTTTTTCCTGTTTGAATGGTATGAGTCAGGGGATCAGTGGAGATCAGTGAGACACGATGATTCAGTCTATTGACGATATTGATGAGGGAGAGAGAGAGAGAGGGAGGGACAGAGAGAGAGGGAGAGAGATAGGGAGGGAAGGAGAGAGAGAGGGACAGAGAAAGATAGAGAGGGAGAGAGAGAGAGGAAGAGAGAGAAAGATAGAGGGGAGGAGAGAGAGGGAGGGAGGGAGAGAGAGAAAGAGAGAGGGAGGGAGAGAGAGAGAGGGAGGGAGAGAGAGATAGGGAGGGAGAGAGAGATAGGGAGGGAGGAAGAGAGAAAGAGAGAGAGAAAATGGAGGAGGGATGAATCAGTGATCAATAAAAAGACTTGACGGTTGAAACGATGGAGAGATGAGAACTGACAGCGTAATGTCGTCTGCTTGTGCGATTTATGTACGTGGGGTGAGGGGGTGGGGGGTGGGGGCTAAAGGGAGACCTCGTTTTATCGTGCAACACGAGGAATAAAGGGATGTCTTAACTCTTTGACTCCCGCTCCCTATCCACCAACAGCAAAAACTTAACGCTTTGATTCTCCGCTTTGATTCTCTCACCCTATCCACCAGCTTCCGCAGGAAGCTGGTGATAGGGTGAGGGAATCAAAGGGTTAAGTTTTTGCTTTGCTAGCATGGCGTACAATGCAGGATGCTGGTGGACAGGGTACGGGAGTCGAAGGGTTAAATCAGAGTTCTCTTCAGATGATCCTGAGATAATAAATAATATGTAGCCTCATGATGGCCATCAAACGAAGGGAATTAAAGGGGAGATTGATTTGTTTGAATCGGAGGAGTGTGTGTTTGTTAGTGTGTGTGTGTGTGTGTGTGTGTGTGCGCGCGCGCGCGCGCGCGTGTGTGTGTGTGTGTTGTGTGTGTGTGTGTGTGTGTGTGAGAGAGAGAGAGAGAGAATGCGAATGCGAAATGTTATATTGTGTTAGGCTTTAAGCCCATTCACAAGGGTACATAGGGACAGGGATGGGTACAGTGGGGGTAGGACTTCGCGACATGGCAACCAGATCACGAGAGAGAGAGAGAGAGAGAGAGAGAGAGAGACGTGAAGATAATGAGAAGTAGGAGAGGAGAGAGAGAGAGGAAGTTACAGTGATAAGATATATTATCAGATTTAAGGTACGCCAGGACCCGTTGTAGAGTTTTATCGGAGGGGATTCATCGCACGGATAATTCCATATGTGCTCACCCACACTGGTCAACAATTATCGGCAGTTCGAACACTGTGCAAAACCTGTGCATGGGTAGGTCTTTTAATGGGGAGAGGAGAAGAGATCACGAAACACTAAGCTGACAGCACATAAAGATGGAAGCATTAGGATGGGCAGCGAACAGGTCAATTTATATGTTGCAGGACGTGCCCATTGGGAACTTTCGATGCCATGCTGAAGTCACTGCATGTACTAATTAATTAGCATTGGGGAATATAACGTGCCATTGGGAACTTTCGATGCCATGCTGAAATGACTGCATGTACTAATTAATTAGCATTGGGGAATATAACGTGCCATTGGGAACTTTCGATGCCGATGCTGAAATGACTGCATGTACTAATTAATTAGCATTGGGGAATATAACGTGCCCATTGGGAACTTTCGATGCCGATGCTGAAATCACTGCATGTACTAATTAATTAGCATCGGGGAATATAACTTTTCCATTGGGAACTTTCGATGCCAGTGCTGAAGTCACTGCATGTACTAATTAATTAATTAGCATTGGGGAATATCAGGGCGTGACCCCTTGTGAAGTTATGGTGACCCACATTTGAAATATATTTCATTATCCCAATGATAACGGTCAGGAGGGGGAACGGGGAAGGGGTCCACAATCGCCAAGAGAGGAAAAAATCATTTTGCTGTGCAAGCAGATTGTCTCCTCTCCTCCCTCCACTCCCCCCCCCCCCCCCCCGCCCCTTTCCTAGCGGATAACGACCTCTCACGTGCATCTCTCGTTTGCGTAAGTAGACCTAGCTACAGTTTTGTCCCTTCAATTGCCATCGCAGTCTCCAGGCTCCCAATAATTTGACGCGACAGGCTGGTTGACAGGCTATTTTTATGCCTCCTCTCCTCCATGGCCTTTCCTGAGTAAGCAGCTTGCGTGTATGTGTGTGTGTGTGTGGGGATTATAATACTGCTGACAGGCATTCTGTGTCATTGGTATTATTTTCCTGGTTGTGTGTATGTGTATGTGTGTGGGGGGTATAATACTGCTGACAGGCGTTCTCTGTCATTGTTTGGTATTACTTTCCTGGCTGTGTGTATGTGTGTGGGGGGTATAATATGCTGACAGGTGTTCTGTGTCATTGTATGGTATTATTTTCCTGGCTTGTGTAGTATTATTTCCATGGCTTGCGTGATGTTATTTCCCTGGCTTTGTGTGATGTTATTTTCGTGCTTGTGTGGTATTATTCTGGCTGCTTCTTTATGGGGGGGGGGGGGGGGGGGGTCATTGATAGGATTTCTCTGTCTGCATGCAACCATTATAACTTATAGATCGTTTTTCATTTGCTCCTTTTTCTGGTTTTCTGTATGAAGACCAGGTAGTTGTATAGAAGCTTCACTTTTGGTATGATGTTATTGCTGTTGCAACTTCTAGTGCGTGCACTTTTGTAGCAGTTGTTGGTGATTTTTGTTCTGATTTTCGTGTTTGTTTGTATTGTTCTTTTTTTTTTTTTTTCTTTGTCTACAATTTTTGAAGCTAACAGAACTTTTCGCACTTTTTGTGTTTGATTTTTATTCTTTATGGTTGTTTTACCTGTAGTCTTAAGTAGTAACCATATTCTAGCTACTCATTTGCATGTGATTGTATAACTGGATGTCATTTATAATAATGATAAACACAAAACAGTAAAACTAATCAATCTTGTAGAATATCCCCGCATCTAGCTTTGGAACCAGAATATGCGTAGATTGAAATGAATGATTTCTTGTGCTGTAGTGTATCTTTCAGTGATGTTCAGTGCTGTGTTTGTAATATTTTCAGTTAACAGAGACGTATTTTAAAATTAAGGGATTGAATTGTTGTTGGTTCTTTCTTGTATGTTGTTTACTGAAGGTAAGTCTTGAAAAATCTTCTGTCCGTCTCAAACTGCACTGTAGCTTTAAGTTACTTAAGACATGTCTACAGTCGTTATTATAATATGTGTTTGGGATCAGTGTTCATTAATCTCTTTATTTATATGTTTATTTGTTTTTTTTATTTTTATTTTATATATGTATTTGGTTGTTTTCATTTTCATTGGTAGTTATTGATTTGAGAAGTCAGCTTGGTGACATACACAACTGTCTTTTATTTAATGTAGAGTTCATGAAAGTTTATTTTTACATCGCCAAGAGAGGGAAAGTAGATTTGTCTCCCTTGCACTGATAAGCCCAAACCAAAAGACCAAGACAAGCAGACAATATAGATCGTTAACCCCACAGAATTCACCGTCAGGTCTGCAAGGAAGACAGTCCTACTGTCCCTCTCTTTTGGGCAATAAAAATGTACCTTCATGTATTCTACTTGATAATGCTGTTCTCATAGTCCGCTTATTTATAGACACTCCTGATTTCGAGTCGAAAAGAGTGTGCGTGCATGTTTAGTGTGTTGGCATGTTTTGCTGCAAGATTCCTACGTTCTCTTATCAGTAGAATGGTGTGCAGTGAGGCACGTGTTTTATTTGCCTTGTTTTCTGTTTCCAGCTGTCGTGTTTTTAGAAGTCTTAGTTAATGTTTGGCTTACAGTGACATGTGTGGTTTGTCGTGATGTCTCTGATGTTCACGTTGAATTTGTGTGACAGATGCCACTTCTGAATCTGGAATGACAGTCATGATGATTTGTTACTAAAACGTGCTGTGCCCATGAGTTCGGAGAAAAGAATGCATTTTGTTTTGTTTCGTTTTTAATGAAAATTATTCACTAAGTCCGTACATACTGGATTTGTCTTAATGACGAAAGCTTCCCAAAATGCCACACTTACAGTTGTCTCAAGTACCAAATAGAAAATTGACTCGGCAGCGAAAGTTACTCCAGGTACAAAACAGGAATTGTCTTCATGATGAATATTTCCCGAGTACCAAACAGGGATTGTCTTAACGACTGAAGTTGCCCAAAATATCAAACAGGAACTGACGTGATGATGAATATTGACACAAATTCCAAACAGGCATTGTCTGAACAGTGAAAGTTGCCCCAAATACCAAAGGGAGACTGAAAGATGAACATTTCTCATGGAATTGCCACAGTGGAAAATACAGTTTCCCTCGTTTCCCACAAAATTTTCATTCATTGTAATTATTTCAAAATTTAGTTCCAGTCTACATTAGAATAGGTCATTCATTAATTATTACAATGTTTGATCTCATGGCGTATTTCTGTAAATAATTCATTTGATAAACAGCCGTCTGTTTGCCATTTGGCTACTAAGAGTACTAAGTAACAAGATAGACATAGATGACTGATGGACTCTGGTACCAGCAGACAGTCACAGGTACATTTCACCAGTGACTTTGGTCAGGTACAGGAAAGCTGGTAGTTCTCAGCAAATTGTAAACGAGTGTAAAAGTTCAGTGAAAAGATGTTTTGTTTGAGGCAGGTATATCTCTGTTGTGGCTGTGAGCAGTTAACTGGGCTTTAAACACTAATGACAGGGCAAAAAGATCACTGTACTAGCAATGCCTTACCACTGATGTGAAGGAGAGTCACTTTGAAGGAAAAAGTAGTAAAACTGGTTAGTAATTCGGGGAGAACATTCTGGTCAGTAATTTGGGAAGAACAGTCAGTTATTAGTCTTGATGGAGGCAGACACAAGAAAATCATTTATAAGGAAGATTAGGAAAAGACAGGCAACATTTATAGGCTGTTTTATGAGGAAAGGGGATTTGGAGCACCTGTCACAACAGGAAACCTGGAGGGAAAGAGAGCACCAAATAGACCCAGGGAAAAACATTGGATGGACTTGCAGAGTGGCTGAAGGCAGAGAGGGTGGAAGATGTGCTTGCGGCAACAAGGGATAGAAACATATGGAGGGCCATGATCTCCAACGCCATGTGGCAAGGCACTTGATGATGATGATGATGAGTCAGTTATTCTGATTTACTGAGAAAAGAAACAGACAAACTGAAGGGAGCAGTTTAAGTTAGTTTCCAAAATGACAGAGTTGGTTTTCATACTAATTATGTTAGGCAGTACTTTGTTTGGTACGCATTCCTTGCTCTGAACAGTGGATGATTTTGACACGTGTTTGTTTGACGTTTTGACATTGATTGTGCGTTTCTGTTTGATGGCATTGTTTGAAAACTGCTAATCACCGTTTGGTTAATGCTGATGAATGATGAAAATGATGACTGTTTTTTTTTTTAAAGATTTCCAATGTTTTTTGTGGGAAAGATTTCCATATGACACCCCTCTCTCCAGACCTTTCTCACTTTGGTCAGTGTAGACAGATCCGTTAAAGTAATTTGTTTACTGATGATCACATGTCCTTTAAAAATAATCTTTTAACATTCAAATCCTGAATTGCCAATCTGCCTTCAGGTATTCACATTTATTTTGAACAGTGATTTAGGAAGTCTGCTGGACGTTTTTAGTTATTAATCATAAATTGATCAATGTCCTATGCTGTTAATGTTTCTTTTAGGTGTGAGAAGTTCCAAACAATTTTCAAGCTGACTTTGACAAGGCATACAGTAATGTCACCCTTTGGGGTCTGTTTGAACACCAGCGTCTGTTGGTTACTGGCTGGTTGTGGTTGTTCTGAGTACAGAAGAGGCCAAAGTTATGCTGAGGCATCGGAACATTACAAGCAAAAATTAAAGCTGAATCGATGGACAGGAATTGCAACAGCAGTATTTTCTGCATTATGTCATAATTGATGGACAAGAATTGCAAAAGCAATATTTTCTGCATTATGTCAACATAACATGATTTCCTGAGAGTATTTGGCGTTGTTAGAATCTATATGATGACGAAAAGAAGTTTAAAAGATAGACTCTTACATTGGTATGTCCTTGCATTAGTATGTCCTTGCATTGGTATGTCATTGCATTGTTAAGTCCCTGCTTTTGGTGACGAGTTCATGATGGATTTCTATAGTCCTGTAATCCTCCAACAGGATTGTGGGGGTGTGGTAGGGAAGTCTGTCCATGCTGTGTGTGAGCTTTGAGTGATGTTGTGAGCACTACTAATTGCCGTGTGCTGGCCCCTCCCTCCTTACACCAGGTGGGCCGCAGCAAGAGCATGAAGGTGGCTGTGCAGTTGGAGAAATGTGGCGCCTGCCAGAAAACGGTGTACGCCATGGAAAAGATTGAGATAGAGAAAAATGCGTACCACAAGAGCTGCTTTAGGTGCTCCCACTGCCAGTGCATACTTACGTAAGGATTCTTCCATCTCTGATATTTCTCTATTGTTGTTGTTGTTTTGGGTTGTTGTTTTTTTTTCTTCTTATTGTAGGGATATTCATCTTTTCATCGTATGTACTGTTTGTTTTTTTCAAGTCGTTTTATTAAGGTATGTTTTTTTTTGTTTTTTTTGAGGTATTAGAACGCTATTTTATTGGTTTTCTTTTTTGTTATATGTGAAAGGATATTAGGTAGATGGTTCAGATGCAATTGGATTGTTGGTGGATGTATCGTTGATGGATAATGGGTCATAGATAATAGTCATACAGCAACAAATAGATAGTAGATAGGGTGTATGGAAAGATAACAAAGAGAAATAGGATTGATGAGGAGGAATGAAGAAATTTGTCAAGAACCTATTCATAAGCAAAAACTTGCATAGATAATTTGATTTTATATTAAGTAAGAGAAAACAGTCATGAAAGAAACAAGTAATTGTCAACCCATTTCAAAGACAATCTTTGGATAGATATAAGATTTTCACATCTAGTCCCCCAAAAGGAAAATATGCCAGAAAAGAATACAAGGGATGTTCACTACCCGTGACAATAACATTCTGTATCCAACATTGGTTAGCATTTTAGCAAGGTAGTGGTAGAAACAAGATGAGTGTGATTGTAAACTGTTTTACTAAGGCGTTTTTGAAAACCGTAGGTGGATATTACTTTTTGAACACCAGAAATGAAACCAAGGTTTTGTGTAAGTCTGTGTTATGTTCTATGGTGTTTTTTTTTCAAATTATGGGTGCATTTGATTTTTGTTTACTTTTAAGTCAAATCGAGGCTTTGTAGAGAGTAACGTGTCTTTTGCTGAAGAAACAAAATCATATCAATGGCTGATACTAACGTTCGCAGCATACACAGTTCTGTGCCAAAGCCAGTGTCTTCTGATTAAATACCTCTTCAAAATTATCTCTCCTCAATCTGAATTCATCCACGAGCAAGTAATAGCGCTCAGGCAATACAATACGCACTTATCCCAAATCTGTCATGGGAAGTATGGCAGACTTGAATTTGCGTTTGCAAGATCTTGAAATGGAAATGGGGAATAGGATCTATGAAATACTGGCACCACCTGAATAACGGGCATGAAGGTGGTTAGCAATCAGATCAGGGGCCTGTTTTTACTCGCAGTCACGCTCAAATGGCGAGATAGTGAGTGGCACGAAAAGTGTGCTATAAAACAAAAACGAGCCAGAAGTAGAGTTTTAGCCAACGTATAGCGCCTATTTCTTAATAAAAGGTGGGATCGTTGTCAAACAAGAAGGCGACTTGCATGACGGCTTCCTTACCTTGCCGGCAAGATCCTTTTGATGTTACCTAGCCTGACCTAGCGAATTACTAGCCATGCTTACTGCAAAGTAGAACAAAGAAATGCGACTACCTAGCATACCTGGCGAATACCTTGCCTACCTAGCGTGTAAGAAAGGAACCTCTGGTTTTGTATTGCAGATTGGGACTGATCTCGAGATAACAAATCCCAAGTCCACAGCTCTGTTTACTGAGCCACACCACTCATGGTCTCTGGTTTGATTTGTGGCCCATCAGCTGAGCTGGTAGAGGGCATGCTCATAAGACAGAGGGTTGTGGGTTCAATCCTTGGGTGGACCATAACATTTTGTACTGTGGGTTGGTTGGTTCTTTTGATAGAGCCATGGACTCGGAATCTGATGTCTTAAGAGTTCAATCCCAGCCTTCAACGTTAAAAACTGGTGTGTTCATTGTCCATCTTAGGGTTTCCGTCGTTCAGATGGTGTCGGCTTAGTGTGTAAATAGGTCCTTTCTCCACCCCTCATTAACCCTTTGACTCCCCCATCCTGTCTACCAGCATCCTGTTTTGCCAACCATGCTATCAAAAGCAAAAAGTTAACCCTTTGACTCCTTCACCTATCCGCCAGCGTCCTGCAGGAAGCTGGTGGATGGAGTGGGTAGTCAAAGGGTTAAGTTTTTGTACAGTTGATGGATAGGGTGCGGGAGTTAAGGGTTAAGATCTTGTCAGTACATAAGGTTTTGCACAGACTCAGGGAGTCACGTCAGATAACTGTTGGCAGATTTGGGTTGTGCATATGGAATTGTCCAAGCACAGTGAATCCTTTTTCAACAAAGTCCAACAGACCGATTCGATGTGAGGAAAACCACTAATATGTATGTATCAGTCACATACAGACACACTGAACCAGTGGTGTATCATAATTGAATACGTCTTCTTTGGATGTGTAGACACACTGAACCAGTGGTGTATCAATAATAGAATATGTCTTCTTGGATGTGTAGACACACTGAACCAGTGGTGTATCAAATAAATTGAATATGTCTTCTTTGGATGTGTAGATACACTGAACCAGTGGTGTATCAATAAATCGAACATCGTCCGCTTTGGACACAGATGTATGCTGTGAGTGTTGGTAGGGGGCTGAAGGGACATTACTCTGATGTTCTGTCTGTCGGGACGCCGCCCTGACAGGAATGTACAGAACCAGCCAGGATTATTTTGATTGGAAGCGGAAGTTGGGGAAGGGGGGAGGAAAGAAGGAGGGGGTGGTGTCTGCGAGCAGTGTTCTGGCAAGGGAAAACAAAGGAGCTTTGTTATTTGGATTGGAAGGGAGAGTGGAAGCGGGAATGGAAAGGACAGTCGTACTGGGAACAGGAATAGAACTGTTATTTTAGAATAGGAGGTGGGGGGGGGGGGGGGGGATAGAGGCAGGGAAATAGTTGTGAGCAGAGGGAAGAGAGAGAGAGAGACAACAAGGGAAATGTTATTCTGGTAACTCTGAAGGAGAGTTATCACCTCATGCTTATGTAATCTTATTCAGTGCTGAGAGTTTTTGCTCAGAAAAAAAAAAAATTAAATTCTACTTTTACCTGCCAAACCATTTCATTGTAATATGAATTGAATGGATACATGAAAGAAATGAAATAGAGTGAACAGAAGATTTATTGGGAACACAGTGTCATACAGTCATGATAGAAAATTCTATATATATAAAGAAAGGAAATTTCAAATGGCATAGAAACATGGAATTAGCAAAAGCGTAAAGACATTGTAGACTACTTTGTATTTCATTTTATCAAAAGGTAATTAAAAAATATGCTTATGTCAGCAGAACATTCTAGTAGTCTACTTTTTGATTCATTTCAGTGGTAACATTCTAGAAGTATAATTTGTAATTCATTCAACAAAAGTTTGAAATGTCTACTATGTAATTCATTCTGAAGAAGGTTTAAAATGTATACTTTGTAATTCATTCAGCAGAAAGTTTGAAATGTCTACTTTGTAATTCATTCTGAAGGTTTTAAATGTCTACTTTGTAATTCATTCAGCAGAAAGTTTTAAATGTCTACTTCGTAATTCATTCAGAAGGGTTTTAAATGCTACTTTGTAATTCATTTAGCAGTAAGTTTTTAATGCTACTTTGTAATTTATTCAACAGGTTTTAAAAGTCTACTTTGTAATTCATTTAGCAGTAAGTTTTTAATGCCTACTTTGTAATTTATTCAACAGGTTTTAAAAGTCTACTTTGTAATTCATTTAGCAGAAGGTTTTAATGCTACTTTGTAATTTATTCAACAGGTTTTAAAAGTCTACTTTGTAATTCATTTAGCAGTAAGTTTTTAATGCTTACTTTGTAATTATTCAACAGGTTTTAAATGTCTCTTTGTTTTCATTTCAGCAAAAAAGTTTTGAATGTCCGATTTGTTATTCATTTCATCAGAAGAATTTAAAAGTCTAATTTGTAATTAATTTCAGTAACAGGTTTAAGAGATCTGCTTTGTAATTTAAACAGAAGATTCTACAAGTCTGAAAATAATTTGCACAGTTTCTCCCATTTACACAGCTTCTCCTCTTTCCACAAGAAAATCTGTCATTTATTGATGGAAACAAGAAATGATTGTTTGCAGGGTTAGTGCAGTTATTGAAAGGAAAGTTGAAAGTTGTTAGAAGGATAGAAAGTAAATAACATCCTGCGTAAATTACTCCATATATTGTAGGCTTGTGTATTATTCTGTAAGGAAAAGTCTTCATGTGTTCATTCATGGGTTGTCTGTTTTTGAACAATTTCATTTAGTTCTGACGACAAAAAGTTGTAAAAAAAATTACCTGAAGTATTCTCACACTCATGCACTCACATACAGGTCTGTCTATTTTTGAACAATTTCAGTCTGTTAGGAGAATAAACTAGTCTTGCAGAAATTACAGTGTTTCACACACTCATACTCTTAAGAGACAGAGGGAGAGGGAGAGAGAGAGAGGAGAGAGAGAGAGAGAGAGAGAGAGAGAGAGACCCTTCCAACAGTAGAAATTATAGCTTAAAGTCATTTTCAAGCTTGCTGTTGCTAATGTACATATCTGCCTGAAACAATGAAAAATTGAAAGAAAAATATGTTAACAAATCATACTATAGGGTGAAGTACATGAGGAAAACCAGAGAGAAACAACACTTGCTACACTGAGAGAGAGATTTTGAACTACTAAACATTTTATACTCAGGATATAACATGAAAGAGAGAGAGAGAGAGATGAGAAGAGAGAGAGAGGGGGAGAGCAGTGTGTTCGCATGCATGCATGCATGGTGTGTGTGTGTGTGTGTGTGTGTGTGTGTGTGTGTGTGTGTGTGTGTGTGTGTGTGTGTGTGTACAGAGATGGGAGAAACAGGGCTATTAGTAGACTAAAGATTGACAAGGAGCTGATGAAGGTGGACACCATTCAAGGCCTTAACATGCATGCTGACCTGCAGTTCGCATGACAAGATGTTTGCTGTGCGTGCGTGCATGCACCGGTTTGGAATTGTTGGCTGTTTTCCACACATATTTCTTTTTGTGTTAATTATGTTTGCTCTACAGTTAACAGTTTTGCAAATCAGCGATATTTGGTGGAGTGCTAGCTGTGTTTTTTGTATTTTATGAAGTAGCAAGTAGCATGATATGTTTAGTTCAGTTTTTGACATCGTGTTGAAGTAGCGCGACTTTGGTTGGAGTCTTAGCGTGTTTTATTTCTTTTTAAATGTTTAAGTAGAATTAATGTAAGTTCCGTTTTTGAAGTATTTGAGATGATGTGATTTTGGAGTGTTAGTCTTGTTTTTTTTTTTCCCCATCATTTGAAGAATTGTTGTATTATTTCAGTTTTTATTTGAGGAACATGATGTCATTTAAATATACCAGGAGATCAATGGAAAGGAAGATAACATAAAACAGAAATATATTTAGACATCATAAATAGCACAGCTCTGGTCACATGATAGAAAATGAAAGGTCCTTTTGAGGTTTATAGACAAAGGTAAGTCGGTAGGTCAGAGGTTATGTGTTTTTCATCAGTGGTAAGTGGAATGAACATTCTTTGACATGGATTAATTGTGTTTACAAATGGATTGTTGTTAATATTGCTGCTGTTGTTGCTGTTATTGTATGTACACATTGTAAACGTTTCTCCCACCAACTAATCCACACATAATTCCAAATGATTGAACTTGAGGTGTTTTTGAAATCTGATTTGTTTGTGCTAGAAAAAAACATGGTAAGAGAAAATGGGTAAAGTTGGTTGTGTGTGTGTGAGGGGGGGGAGGGTACTGCGTGTATGTGTGCATTTGAGAGGAGAGAGAGAGAGAAGTCAACAAAGGATTATTTCCAATGATCTTTGTTCTTCCAAGCATTGTCAAACTAAGCAGTATGTTTCATGTTTGTTGTGCAATCCCATGTCAGTTCACCATTGTCGTAGAACGTTTTGTGACCTCAAGAAACATGCTGTTGTGTGCACAGGCCCAAAACATTCGCTATTAACAAGAACGTGATGTTCTGCACCAACCACTACAAACAGCTGTTCGCCACCAAGGGCAACTACGACGAGGGCTTTGGCCACGATCAGCACAAGAAACGTTGGAAAGCCACCAGCAATGGGGAGGATGGGGGGCAGGACTGCACACAATCCACCATCACACAATAATCGCCGTGGGCATAGTAGTAGCTGTGTGTGTCTCAAAGATTTCTACCGTCTGTCTTTGTCATTGCATCATGTAACCCTTTCACTCACCTCACCCTATCCACCAGCTTTGTGGATAGGGATGACGGGGAGTGAAAGGGTTAATTGAAAAGATCTACAGATATATCCATTTTTTTTGTTTTTGGTTTGCCATGTGTAAGATTATAAGGTGTATGCAAAGCCACTTGTATGTATATGGGTGTTTTGAAAACTGTCAGTTCTTTTGTGTAAATGTTCAACCAAACTTACAGGTAACTGCTGCCAGGTCGTACTTACCAAAGTTAGTGTTCACACAGTGTGTTGGGGCTTCCATGGGCTGAATTGAGTGTAGCCACTCTACAGGTGTATACTCTGCTGGCAAGATGCTCTTGGGGTTCAGCTGGTTCTTGGTGAAATAGGAATCATAAAAACTTATCAGTCAACAGTCATTATGGAATGGTTTTAGGGGTGATGTTGTAACGCTATAAATGTCAATGAAGCAGTTCTGATTGACAGGTTTATTATCTGATCACACAATACACTGTGTGTTGTTTTTGGTGTAGTTTTTGTCAGATCATACAGTACAATGCTGTGGGCTTACTGCTTGCTGAAGCTGGAGAACTAGGTGAGAAAAGGACTTGGATGTTTGATTGAAGGAAATGGGTCAGATGGCAGAGAAAGCTGTGGTGGGCGTGATGGGATTGTTTCTGTGAAGGACGGATAGGTCAGGTGGTGCAGAAGACAGATCAGAACTCATTTTTGAAAGAAGTCAGACAGGTCAGGTTGTAGAGAGAGAGCTGTTGGACGGGGGACAGAAGGCTGGCTGACCACAAAGGGCTGCGTGGCAGTTATGTCAAGGGAGACAATCCCTTCCCCACCAGCGTGGCAATGGCCGGCAGTGTAATGGAAGGGAAGCAATTCTTTCATCACCAGTACGATGATTAATCATGTTTCGTTCTGATGCAAGCGATATATGAACAGTTTTATGTGAAGTTTGGGGAACAAGATACTGATTGTAAAGGAGCTCGTTAATGATTGTTTTACCAGATATGGAGATGAATGCTTGAATTTTGTGGCAGTGAAAGTACACACATGTCCAGCACTGGCTGAATATGATGCACATGTCTTGAGGACAGAATGTCCTGCATTACCTGTATCAGAAAGGTGACATGAACCAACACGACCATAAAACAACCCTGTGGTTTTTCTCTCTACTTGTGTCTAGGCGTAGGTTGCTGACGTTTTCAAGACGAGTGGCTTTGCACATGGTGTGAGGCTTGACTTGTCGTTATTGGCGAAACCTGTGGTTTGTGTGTGGTTAGTCTGCACATCAACCGTCAGCTGCGACATCAGAGACTATCATGTATCTGTTATATCTGTTGGCGAGTGTGGCCGCTATAATTACTCTATACCCAAGACGTGTAAATACTCTATCAATCAATTATGTCCTGTACAAAAGTCAACTGGCATAGTAGGACGTAGTAGTAAACGTTTTAAAGGAAATAGGAGGCTTGTTGTAAAACTTAGTATCGTGTATAAAAATCAGTCGACTGTTGAACATTTTAATGTATTCTGTTTTCAAGTGCCTATGTTTAATGGATCAGAGGTAAATATTGGCAGAGTGGTATCAACACGTGCAATATATCATTGGGTTCAGGTTTGTGTCTTCTTGGAAATGATTGCTTCCGGTACACGTTGGATACTGTTGACATGACTGTGAGATGATTCTGTTATTTGCGATGTATTCTTAGTTTGACAGTTGAAGAATAATGGAAAATATATATATATTGGGGTAGATACTATGGACATTTGAGAGAATACTGTAGATCTGTTTTATATACAGGGGTGAGACTGGATACTGATATTTACATGGAAATTAACACAGTGAAATCGAACCTGGTGCAGCTGTTGTTGGCATTAAACTGTTCATAGATTGATTTTGAAAACGTGCGTATTACTGTACAGTGAACGCCCAGGTGGTGTTCTACTGAAGGTAGACTAGGTAGGTCAGGTTTGTGTGTACGTGTGTGTGCTGCTTGTAGCTGGTTTGACTCGTCAGGTGTCAGGCGATGTATTATTGCATTCATGTCTTGTTTGTGCACAGCCAGCCTGCTGATACAATCCCCGCTGACTATCATATTGTGGCTTCTTTGCTCAACGCCCTCGCCCTCCCCCTTGTTCGGATCTGATAGTAATATTCTGACCCGGTTGTATGTAGGGGAGGACAACAGTATCAACTTCAACTGCATAATTTATTTTTGTCTTGTATTTAGAACAGGTTTTTGATGAATGATAGCTTACCGTGTACTCACAGCCATTCATAACCATGACTGAATTATTCGCGTGTGTTCTCATTTGCATATATATGGGCGTAGTTATTGATGACATAATAGCAGTCTGGGTTACAGTTGGTATTGTTTTTTGTTGAGATTTTTTTGGACAAGTTCTTTTAAAAGTTCATTATCTGCTGAAAATTCAGGCTGATTGACAAAACCAAAATGTGTTTATTCTTTTATGTTAAACTTGAGGTAAAGAAAAACCATGCTCCTGGCGTTAGTAGATAGACCCATAGTTCTTGTGAACATTTGTCAGTCTAGTGTTGTGAACCTTGTAGATTTTGTAACTATGGAAGCATTAACATCACTGCCAAGGGTTTCAGTCATTTGTACGCTCACATGCAAGCCAAGTATTTATGACATTTTCTCTGAACAAATGCTTCAAATGAGTATAGTACTTCATTTTCGGGACAAACTATGCAATTATGTAGTGTACGGGGTTAGTCCAAGTACACTTTGATATTAACACAGTATTTGTGGCGAATCATCATGGTGGCTGAAGATGTGCAGAACTATCAGCCAGCTTTCAGATTAGATTAGTGTGTGTTCATCAGTAGTATTTGACATTGAAGGCCCCAGCTGTGCATTTAGTCAGTCTGTGTTAGTGATACGATATGATGTGAATTGTTATGTCACTGGATGATCCGTACACGTCACTTGTTCGGAATTAATACCATCGGTCATTTGTCCTAAATTGAGTGAACTTATCGTAAGTGACGGTCGGCATGGAAAGCCTGGGTTTCCTTCAACAAATCCTTCTCTGAAACCATTTTTGCGGAAAGACACTTATCCACAAAGGTGGCTGTACTTTGCTATGTGAGAACCAGGAATTAATTGTTTTAACCATTGGATATTATGCACCTGTATTGAATTGTAATTAGAGTTGTACATATGTTTGTAAAATTTTCTGATTATTGATTCAGTCGTAGTTTTAACAACTGACAAATGCAGACACGCTGTGGAATAGATGTTCAGTTGAGGTACCGCGTAAAGCCACTGGCCAGGGACAGATTCGTCACTTAAGTTTAGGAAAACGCGTCCAGAGATCATTGTTTGCTGAGCCACACACGCTGGTCGACTCAGAAGTTGCGGACGTAGCGGTGATTGTTTGAGTGTTCTGACAGGAAAGATGACAAGCTATTTTTATTTTTAAATCATGTCAAGAATTTTTTTTTCTGAATGATTTTGTTTCACCCACAAGTGTAGGCCGTTTTATGCACAAAGATTGTGAATGTTAGTAATCAGGAGCTAGATAAAAGCCATGTGTATTCCTGCTGATTAGTTCAGTCCCCTTAGTGCCATCATCCCCAGTGTGCTGCCTTGCCCGGATTGTTTCCCCTCACCATGATTTCTCGGTGGAATTTAACTGTTAAACTCCTGCATCATTTTTGGTCAGTGTAAGTTGCACTTTTAAGGTTACCAGCACTTTGCCCTCAGGTTTGTCCTGACAGCCTCGGCACTGCATTTTTGTTATATGCAAGGATTATTTTTGATATTTTTAAATATTTGTCTGAAGAAATGTTTGTATATTAATTTCAACCATTAGGAAGTTGATGTCGAGGTGCGAGTGTTTTTCAGTTCAGGATGTTGTTTTCTCAGTGTGATCAATTTGTAACACACAGCAAGATGTTAACATGTATTCACTATGCTAACCTTTTCAGTCCCTCACCGTGTCCAACAGTTTCCTGATGGGAAATGGTGGTTTAGGGAAGGGGGTGAGAGGGTTACACTTCTCATGGCTCTGCCTTTAGGTTTGTCACAGTGGTATAGTCTATCAGTAGTAATATGGTTTGTTTATAGAGATGTATTCTGAAATGGTTTGTTCATATGGCGTGTTTGCTCTCTAACATTGAACTCGTAGAATACTTGGCAGAATGGATTAATAACAGTAACGCATCAATTTGTCGTTTAGTTTGAATGCTATGTATTGATTTGGTCATGGTGGCATCGACTCCCTTTCCTTTTATTTCTTTTTTTTTGTGCGTGGTATTATGCATCGTTTTGGGGGGCTGTTGTGTGCTTCTTTCATTGTGCTGTTAACTTCAGCTGAGACGGTGATGGCCGTGTGTGTGGAAGCCTGTTTTGTTGGTGGCCGGTATGTTTGTATCTTCCTCCTCCCTCCACGCTCCTGCCTGTTGTTGGGGCTTCATGGCTTGTGGACATCCGCGTTGTCGTGTTCCGGCGTTTGACCGTGGTGGTGGTGTTGTATGTGTAGGTTACCCACAGTGACGTCGTCCTGTCGTCTGCCAACTGACCATAGTACGGTGGAAGAGAATGGTGTGTGTCTGTGTGGACCTGTTCCCTGACCCGTTACCGTCATCCCACCAGGTGGGTTGGTCACCCTGTGTCTTCTTCACCTGTGTCTTCTTCACATGTCCTGTCCTGTTGTCTGTACTCTACACAGTACTGTGTCCTTGTCCTGTTTCATGGGCCAGAGTCTGCTGTGTCCTGTGTCGGGTACAATTATTCTTCTGGAAGCTGTGATCGGGAGGTCCACCTTCATCCTGACAGACGAAATCAGCACCAGCACCAGCACAGACTGGAACTACACATCACAGCTTCCAGAAGAAGAGTTGTCCCCGACACAGGACACAGCAGTCTCTGGCCCATGGAAAAGGACAACGACACAGTACTGTATAGAGTACAGACCACAGGACAGGACAGGTGAAGAAGACACAGGTGAAGAAGACACAGGATGACCAACCCACCTGGTGAGATGACGGTAACGGGTCAGGGAACAGGTCCACACAGACACACACCATTCTCTTTCACCGTCCTATGGTCAGTTGGCAGACGACAGGACGATGTCACAGTGGGTAACCTACACATACAACAACAAAACACGGTCAAACGCCAGAACACAACAACGTGGACGTCCACAAGCCATGAAGCCCCCCAGACAGGTAAGAAGCCAGAGGGCGGAGGAAGACAAGGAGGAACACACAAACATACCAGCCACCCACAAAACGACCCCACCCCCACCATCACCCTCTCAGCTGAGGTGACAGCACAATGAAAGAACTACACGGCAGTCCCCAAACAATGAGTAACACCTCGCGCAAAAAAAACAAACTTTTCATTTCATAGTCCCATCATTCTGCCCACAACAGTCGATAGGACGAGAGAACCTTAAAAACACATATGCGCTCTGCTCTGTTCCCGTCAGTGTCCACACTCAGTGGTACAGACGATCAGAAGCTGTAGAGAGAAAGCCATCTCTCGACATAGTGGAGGATCGGGTTACGGGTTATTGTTTCTGGGGGTCATTACTGAATGAAGTATTAATTGTCGTCTGCTGTGTGGGGCTCACGTCATCATGTAACATTTACTGCTGTCTGTCTACTGCGGCCGTTACTTTCTGCAATAAACTTCTTCAGCTTGTATAATGCGTTTTACACCTGTCACTTTTGGTTGAGAGAAAGAGAGGAAAAGAAAGAAACAGAGAAGAGAGACAGAAAAGAGAGAAAAGAGATAGAAGAGAGAGAGAGGAGAGAGAGACAGGAGGGGAGAGAGAACATGTGTGTGCATGCACAGATACGTGTGTGCGCACGCATGTACACACACACACACACACACACACACCCCAAATCACGCATACACACACACCGACAAACTGACCAATGCAAATAAAGGAGTCACTGAACAAAGCACAAAGTTAGTCAAGTCTATTGAACCACCTAGCGTACAGCAGATTAATAATCAACATAATAATCAACCCTAAATCAAGTGATTCAACATGTACAATAATCAACCCTAAATCAAGTCATTCAAATGTATAATAATCAACCCTAAATCAAGTCATTCATCATGTATAATAATCAACCCTAAATCAAGTCATTCAACATGTATAATAATCAACCCTAAATCAAGTCATTCAACACGTATAATAATCAACCCTAAATCAAGTCATTCAACATGTACAATAATCAACCCTAAATCAAGTCATTCAACACGTACAATAATCAACCCTAAATCAAGTCATTCAACATGTACAATAATCAACCCTAAATCAAGTCATTCATCATATATAATAATCAACCCTAAATCAAGTCATTCAACATGTACAATAATCAACCCTAAATCAAGTCATTCAACATGTACAATAATCAACCCTAAATCAAGTCATTCAACACGTACAATAATCAACCCTAAATCAAGTCATTCAACAGTACAATAATCAACCCTAAATCAAGTCATTCAACACGTACAATAATCAACCCTAAATCAAGTCATTCAACACGTATAATAATCAACCCTAAATCAAGTCATTCAACACGTACAATAATCAACCCTAAATCAAGTCATTCAACACGTATAATAATCAACCCTAAATCAAGTCATTCAACACGTATAATAATCAACCCTAAATCAAGTCATTCAACATGTATAATAATCAACCCTAAATCAAGTCATTCAACACGTATAATAATCAACCCTAAATCAAGTCATTCAACACGTATAATAATCAACACTAAATCAAGTCATTCAACACGTACAATAATCAACCCTAAATCAAGTCATTCAACACGTATAATAATCAACACTAAATCAAGTCATTCAACACGTATAATAATCAACCCTAAATCAAGTCATTCAACACGTATAATAATCAACCCTAAATCAAGTCATTCAACATGTATAATAATCAACCCTAAATCAAGTCATTCATCATGTATAATAATCAACCCTAAATCAAGTCATTCAACACGTACAATAATCAACCCTAAATCAAGTCATTCAACACGTATAATAATCAACCCTAAATCAAGTCATTCAACACGTACAATAATCAACCCTAAATCAAGTCATTCAACACGTATAATAATCAACCCTAAATCAAGTCATTCAACACGTATAATAATCAACCCTAAATCAAGTCATTCAACAGTATAATAATCAACCTAAATCAAGTCATTCAACACGTATAAAATAACCCTAAATCAAGTCATTCAACAGTATAATAACCCTAAATCAAGTCATTCAACACTATAATAACCTAAATCAAGTCATTCAACATATAATAACCCTAAATCAAGTCATTCAACACGTATATAATCAACCCTAAATCAAGTCATTCAACATCGTATAATAATCAACCTAAATCAAGTCATTCAACAGTATATAATAACCCTAAATCAAGTCATTCAACACGTATAATAACACCTAAATCAAGTCATTCAACAGTATAATAATCAACACTAAATCAAGTCATTCACATGTATAATAATCAACACTAAATCAAGTCATTCATCATGTATAATAATCAACACTAAATCAAGTCATTCATCATATATAATAATCAACACTAAATCAAGTCATTCATCATATATAATAATCAACCCTAAATCAAGTCATTCAACACGTATAATAATCAACACTAAATCAGGTCATTCAACACGTATAATAATCAACCCTAAATCAAGTCATTCAACATGTATAATAATCAACCCTAAATCAAGTCATTCATCATGTATAATAATCAACACTAAATCAAGTCATTCATCATGTATAATAATCAACACTAAATCAAGTCATTCATCATATATAATAATCAACACTAAATCAAGTCATTCATCATATATAATAATCAACCCTAAATCAAGTCATTCAACACGTATAATAATCAACACTAAATCAGGTCATTCAACACGTATAATAATCAACCCTAAATCAAGTCATTCAACATGTATAATAATCAACCCTAAATCAAGTCATTCATCATGTATAATAATCAACACTAAATCAAGTCATTCATCATGTATAATAATCAACACTAAATCAAGTCATTCATCATGTACAATAATCAACCTAAATCAAGTCATTCATCATATATAATAATCAACCCTAAATCAAGTCATTCAACACGTATAATAATCAACACTAAATCAGGTCATTCAACACGTATAATAATCAACCCTAAATCAAGTCATTCAACATGTATAATAATCAACCCTAAATCAAGTCATTCAACACGTATAATAATCAACCCTAAATCAAGTCATTCAACATGTATAATAATCAACACTAAATCAAGTCATTCATCATGTATAATAATCAACCCTAAATCAAGTCATTCATCATGTACAATAATCAACCCTAAATCAAGTCATTCAACATGTATAATAATCAACACTAAATCAAGTCATTCATCATGTATAATAATCAACCCTAAGATCAAGTCATTCAACACGTATAATAATCAACCCTAAATCAAGTCATTCAACACGTACCCAGCATCAGAAACCGGTGACCAACGACAGACGGGAAGATGACCGTTACAAGCGCCTGGTCAGTATAGAGAACAGCGTTTGGCAGCCACCATGCTACAGTTGGCAGGACAGTTGAAAGCTTTCTGGAATTCCGGCAGATGGGAGACTGCCGTGTTCACTCTGCAATGCAGCGAGATGGCAGTGTAAGTCACAGCACGACACAATACAACTCGAGCGAACAACACAGTAGGTCAGTCATAGTTTAGTATTTGTCATTACCATTAGAGATTTAAGCCCAGCCAGCTGCTCGCAGCCATATCAAAACTCATGTCGGACAAAACACTCGTCAGAGCTCAATAACGCTTAAAACATGGAAAAGAAAGTAAGTAAACATATAATTGAATTCAAGCAAATAATCTAAGGATATATCACTGACGTTGGCCATTTCGCCGAACTTATCATCAGAAGGATAAAAACAAGCCTAAATATAAATGCATATATATATATGTGTGCATATATCACAAAAACAGAAACTGGCATGAAATAGTAGGCCTACCTAAAATTACCAAACAGTTCATACTTACATGGAGCTAAAAATGCAATTGGCCTAATTACCCAAAGATCAATCTTAATAGACGGTATATGACTATATGGAAAAGTTATAGTTATTGTTATTGTTTAAAGCCCAGCCGACTGCGTATGGCCATATCAGGGCTATAACCGCTTCAAAACATACAAAATCCCACCAGGAAAAAAATGAAGTTCACATTTCAATGCATTCACGTACATGATCTAAGGACGTACCCCCATATTGAACACTCCGTCCAATTTATTGCAGAGGGGATTTAAAAAAACACACCTGAATACAAATTTAAGCATACCTGAGGACACCAAAACTTACATAAAAACAGGCCTAAATTACCAAAAATTACTTCCGCATCTCACCTCCCTAGAGCCAAAAATGCACTTAATACACGTACTCAATTATCAATCCAAAGAAAAAGTACGTATGATTTCATCGAACACATACAGGTGAATGGACCAGCAAGCAGAAAATGACAGGAAGAAATGACAGAAAGGAACGAGGCAGAAAAGCAAAGAGGGTGACAGAAAAGAGGAAATTTCTAGCACAGAATTTTCAGAAGGTTGGGGTACTACTTACACTAAAAGAGCCCCCGGCATCCCCCTTGGGAAAAGTTGAATCGATACCCCTTGTTTAATGTTGGTTTTGTCAGACTGTAAAACCCACCGCCTTGGGAATGTGGCACAAGATGCAGTGCCAGGAAACAGCCAGAGACACACAGACCAAAGAAGTGGAAGGATGACACAAGAGAGAAAACAGACAAGAGACCTGATTAACTGCTTCCAGACAGCTGCAAAGGACAGTCAGACATAGACAGCAAACGTCAGGTGCCTTAACGACTCACCCCTGGGTCCAGGGATGGGTGAAGAGGAAGGATAACAAACAAACAAATAAGCAACCACTAAACAACAAATATACAATAATCAACAAACAAACAAATAAACACACGTACACAAACACATAACAAACAAAATAAATAAACACACACACAAACACGTACACAAACAAATACATACACAAGGAACTGAATCCTCAACAATCCCTCAATTCTAATCAACAAACAAATAAATAAGCACAGACACAAACACGTACACAAACAAATACATACACACGGAGCTGAATCCCCAACAACATTGTTAATAATGTTATTGTTGTTTAAAGCCTAGCCGATTGCGCAGAGCCATATCAGGGCCATAACCGCTTCAAAACATACAAAACTTCAACAGGAAAAAAAAAATTACACATTTCAATGCATTCGCGCACATAATCTAAGGACATGCCCCTGGCGTTGACCACTCCGTCCAATTTATCGCACAGGGCAGATTTAGAAAACACACCTGAATACAACTATAAGCATACATAAGGACACCAAAACATATACAAAAACAGGCATAAATTAACTTAAATTGTTTCCGCATCTCACCTCCCTAGAGCCAAAAATGCACTTAATACATGTACCCAATTATCAATCCTGAGAAAAAGTACATAAGATTTTATCGAACACATACAGGTGAATGGACCATTAAGGCAGAAAATGATAAGTAGAATGACAGAAAGCAAAGGAACAAGGCAGAAACAAAGAGTGACAGAAAAAAGAAAATTTCTAGCACAGAATTTCCAGAAGGTGGGGATACTATTTATACTGAAAGAGCCCCCAGCATCCCCACAGGGGGAATCCCCAACAATCCCTCAATTCACAGAGGTAAGAGATATAGATAGACCACATCAGGAATCAGACTTACCGGACTCTGTCAGTGACACCCCCACTGTTCGCTCTGATGAAGGCGTAGTATGGTCTACGATTGCTGCAGTAAGTCTGCAACACACACAACGTTCACTGTTCAATGTTCAACAGGTCACTGAACCCCAAACTGGGGGCTTGGAGTATAACAGCAAATAAATGAAAATCTAACGAGATTAACGTATCACATGGAACAGAACGAATTTACAACAATCCAACAAAAACACGCACAGACAGACACGCACACACGCACACACGCACACGCACACACACACACACACACACACACTCACACACACGCGCGCGTATACTTCTGAAGGAAGACGTAATGCGATATAACATTGCGACAGTAGGTCTGTACCACACGCGCGCGCGTGCATGCACACACTAACGCACATAATACATAAACACGCTAACAGACACACACACAAACACACACACGAACACATGCAGACTAACACACATACACACTAATAAACAAGCACTAATGCACACACAACGAACACGCACACTGACACACTACCAAACACACACACAGAAATTAATATATTAACAAACACATTAAAACAGATCTCTAACACACTGACACATATACGCATACTACATACAAACACCAGCACGTATACACTAACACACTCACTCTAACCCCAACACAATAACACATTCTCTCTCTCTCAATCTATCTCTCTCGTTCACTCTCAACCCTTCTCTCTAACTCTGTGCGTGTGTGTCGTGTGTGTGTGTGTGTGTGTGTGTGTGTGTGTGTGTGTGTGTGTGTGTGTGTGGTGTGTTGTGTGTGTGTGTGTGTGTGTGTGTGTTACATTTAATAACACTGAACAGGACACTACAGTTTTGCAGAGTTGGAACTGAAGTCATGCAGTGCGATTGGAACGCAGACACTGTGACTATACCCAACCATCCCACTAGAACAAGCGCATGGCGCAAGTTAAAGATCCCACAACAATACAGGGACTATCTCTGGTAACAGACTGTACACAAATCCACCTCCACAAACATACAAGAAACCAAAAAAATGACAGAAGAAAGAAATGAGTGGCGCTGCAATGTATGGCGATGGGTTCTCAAAACAAGGCACCTGGGCATAAGACAGGAAGAACATCTGGTCGTTGGTAAACTGACAGCCCGGCATAGACTTCTCTCCACCCGTTTCGTTCAGCCACTTCTGGTAAGCCTGCACAACCATCATCATCATCATCACCATCGTCGTCGTCGTCGTCGTCGTCGTCGTCGTTCATCTCATCATCATCATCATCATCACCATGATCATAGTCATCATCAATCACACCATCACCATCACCATGATCATCGTCATCATTATCACCACCACCATAATCATCGTCGTCATCATCATCATCATCATCATCATCATCATCATCATCATCATCAATCAGTAACTGTCCTTTTAACATAATACATGTACTCAATTTAGAACACAGTACAGTCACTGTTTATAAACTAACTCGACAAATAACTTAAAATTTGTTAAAATGTGACTGTTTAATCAAACACTGCTCAATGATTTAAGTCTTAACAACAAGAAACACACACAATACGAACCACAACACGCACATACATTAACACACACTAAAAGAAATACTAACGCACATACTAACACGCACTAATAACACTAATTTTTGTATCTGGGTTTGTTTGTTTGTTTGTTTGTGATCTTACGTTTGACAATAGGCCAGTTGGCCGAAAATTTGCGCCTGTCTTGTCTTGTTGTATCAAATACGCGTTCTTATTCCTTTTTCGTGTTTTTTCTGGTTCCACCATACACATCATCATCACAGGAACCCACCAGAATATTACGACTACATGCAGCCTGTTCTGTCACTCACCATGTAGGCCAGTCGGAGGCCACCCGATTCCGCCAGAGCATGAGCTGCGTTTTTGTTGACATCCACGTTGATCTGTAGCACAGACGTATGTACAATATGTGTCATTATTACACCTTTGTCATTAGCACAGACTGTGGGTCTATCGGCATGTCATGGTACGTTCATTATTATTATCATCAGTATATATATTATCAGTATATTATTATGATTATTATTATCATTATTATCAGCGTTATTATTATTACTATTACGGATGTTTTATCATCATTACATTGTTATTATTATCATTATCATCATTACCATCATCATCATCATTAATAATATTTCGAGCAGAGCTTACCGTCCAGAGCCTTGTCAGGGGTACGACCATCTCAAAACACACACAAACCTCACCGAACGTAAAAAAATATTCGTAAAAATTTTTAAAGAAGGAAAAGAAACTTTAAGACCACACATCGTGCATTCGTGCATCTAAGGAGTTGACCCTCTGCTGCTGGACGTGTTGGTGGGCTGGTGTTGCTCCCATCATTTCCACTATGATCTCATTTCTTACATCTCTTCGCGTTTTGTTTGCTGCTCTGTGGAGACACCTTATTTCACAGGTGGTGGTTCTTTTTCCAGGGTTTTGTTTAGAGTCCATGTCTGGCACTGGTACGTCAGAGTTGGCAAAAAGATTGTGGTGATCAACTGAGCTTTGGTCTGCATGGGGATGTTGGGGTGTTTCAAAAGGAGGCCAACTGGAACACTGACATTGTGGACCTTTTGTGTCCTGGTCTCTATCTCCATGTCCAGTTTGCCATCCTCTGTGAAAATGCTGCCCAGGTACCTGAACCCCTTGTCTGATGGAGTGGTGATCCCTTGATGTTGATGTTCAAACTTCCTGGTTCTCTGCACACTGTGATGACTTCTGGTTTTGTGACACTCATCTGCATGCCATGGTCTTCACATAGTCTGTTCAGGTTTATCACATGTTCGTGCAGTTGTTGCTACGTCTGCCTTTGCTAACCAAGCTAGCTTAAAACAAGCTAAAACAACAAAAACAACACACACACACACACACAAATGCCAGAGTAATGAATAAGAAAAAACAAGAGAGAGAGGAGAAAGAGAGAAAGAGAGGAGAAATAGAGAGAGAGGAAAAGAGAGAGGAGAAATAGAGAGGAGAAATAAAGAGAGGGAGAGAGGAGAGGGAGAGAGGAGAGAAAGAGAGAGAGCGGGAAGAGAGGAGAGACACAAAGAGAGAGACAGACAGAGAGGAGAGGGAGGGAGAGAGACAGACAGACAGAGACACACACAGATAGACAGAGACAAACAGACGGACACAGACAGAAACACAGTCAGAGACAGACAGACACAGATAGAGACAGAGACGCACACGAATGGAGTGGACATAAATGTTGGGCAGTTGGAAAGGACCCATGGTGACGTTGGCCAGGTAGTCCTTCATGCAGTTTTTGACCTCCAGGTACCGCTCTGTGCTCCCCTCTGACCACCACCTGCCATAGTGGGACCCGTTCAACTGGAACTTGCTGCCTGACAAGCCCACAGTACACAGAATCATCAGTGCGGTGTATATGTACAACATGCTATACAGATGTACACACGCGTTATATTATAAACGCACACACACACAACAGACACATACACACATGTTCCCTCTCTCTCTCTCATCAATAATATGTGTCAGTTGTGTGCCCAGCATAATGCTGCGGAACCACAGTTTATGTACACACATATAAACACATCCACAAACACACATGCGTATATACACTTGCACACACACACACACATATATATATATACACACATACACATATACACACACATTAATCATAATCATCAATAGTGTGGGTCAGCTGCTTGCTATACTATACTGCCTATACAACCGTAGTTCATGTATATATATATACATGTATACACACACACACACACACACACACACACACAAACACACACACAAACACACACACACACACACACACACACAACACACAAACACACACACACAAACACACACACACGACACAACACACACACACACACACAAACACAACACACACACACACACACACACACACACACATATTCATCAATAGCGTGGGTCACCTGCTCGCCCACTATACTGCCCATGGAGCCGCAGTTCGCGTACACACACACACACACACACACACACACACACACACACACACACACACAATCACACACACACACACACATATGACACAACACACACACAAACACACACACACAACACCACATACTGACCAATCTCATCAATAGCGTGGGTCACCTGCTTGCCCACTATACTGCCCATAGAGCCGTAGTTCACGTAGCGGGGACTGGTGTGGTCAAACAGAGGGAACTGCAGCAGACCGGCCGATACCATCAACTCCTTCCAAGGGTTGAAGTAGGCAGCCTTGAGGTCGAACGTGGCCCGGTGGTTCCACAGAGTTCGCTCACCAACGTCAATGACCATCTGGCGGTTCCAGTCTTGTTTGAAGAAAGCGTTGAAGGACAACAGGTTTTGGAAGTAGTCGTCTGTGATGTTTAACTGGAATGTCACACTCGGCATACATCAGAACAGTTGGTCACTGGCCAGGCTCGGCGCACATGATTACTACTACTATTAACCACCCTGTTGGTAACATAACTCTTGAGAGTGACGGAGTTATCTCCCATGTAGAATTTCTCAAACCCAACACAGTTTGCGCTACCCATTCAGCTAGCATAGACGCAGCCACAAAGCATAAAGTGGTAAGCTCAGAACATTCCTTTGTGGCTGCGTCTATGCTAGCTGAATGGGTAGCGCAAACTGTGTTGGGTTTGAGAAATTCTACATGGGAGATAACTCCGTGACTCTCAAGAGTTATGTTACTTAGTTGATATTAAAATTCTCCCTGCTTCCCTCTTATTTCCTTTGGTTATTACCCTGTTGGTGTTATTGTTGTTTAAAGCCCAGCCGACTACGTACAGCCATATCAGGGCTGTAACCATTTCAAAACATCACAGTACCACCCGTACAATGGCTGACTGGTCCTTTTGATAGAACCATGAATTCAACATCTGATATCTCGAGTTCAATCCCAAGCCAGAACATTAAAAACTGGCCTGTTCGCCTCCCCCCCCCCCCACCCACCCCGCCCATCTGAAGACCTCACCAGTTACGTAGGGTTTTGCGCAGGCTCGAGGAATCTGCCATATAATAGCTGGCAGATCTGGATGGTTCAGTTCAGTTCACATTGCTTACAGCCCAGCCGACTACTTGAGTCATAACGACAACCGAAAAACCCCTTAAGATAAAAGACAACATTAAAAGCCATGCTCACCGTAAACCTTGCAAGTCTAAAATGAATTTAACGAAAAACAGACGTAAAATCATATCAGGTGAAATCTATTGATCTCTTGTAAAAACTGGAAAATTGCATCAGGAGGGGATGTCTCGGAAGAGGTTCTTTAAAGAGTCCGCTGTGTAGTGCTTTTGTCTCACATCGTACAAATCCCAGCAATCAATCGAGGAGGTGTGAAGCTCAGCGGCTCGTCACACGTATACACCATGGTGTTGCTTCATTTGTAAAAGGTAGATTAGATGGAGCGCCTATGGAACTGTCCGAGCGCGATGAATCCCTCTTGAACAAACTCCAAACCTCTACGGGGCTCCATCTCACAAGAGCCCTAACCCCTTTACTGAAGTATGGGAGACAGAGACAGACAGGTGTAAAGCAAATACATGTCAACCCCAACAGCTATGATGAAAACACATAACTAAATTAATACAATGCTTCAAAATAAGACATTCATACACAAATACTTATTAAAAACACACATAACGCACCCCACCCACCCTTCCATCCACACCCACACCCCACATAACACACATGCATACGCACTCACATTCACTCTCACACTCACGCACACACACACCACACACACACATTCACTATCTCTCTCTCTCTCACACACACACATACATACACACACGTGTGTGTGGCGCGCGCGCATGCACGTGTGCTTGTGTGCATGTATGCGTGCATGGATGCACGCCTGCTCACGCGTTGTACGAGCCAAGTGGATGCACTTTGTCACTGGTTTGATTGCGCTGCGCTGTGTTGTGGTGTGGTATATCGTGCTGTGTGTGTGATCGACACAAAATTCCATCACTCTACGACAGGTATGTGCCGTCATGTAGGAAGCAAAAAAACAAACAAAAAAACAACAACAACAACAAAGAAAACAAAAAAAAAACAAAAAAAAAACAAAAAAAAGCACAAACAAAAAAAAGACAAACAAAAAAGGTGGACGAAGGTGGGTGGGTGTGGTGGATGCGGACAGGGAGAGGTTGTAACTGTCCTTTGGGGAATCAACACGAGTAAATGGAGTGGTCACCTTGGCATAGATCTGGTTCATGGCCGTTTCGTTCGTCATGTAGTCTGGGTAGCCCAGCTTGATGCGAGAGTCCTGGATCTGTAACATTAACATCATCATCATCATCATCATCATCATCATCATCATCATTATCTAGTCTGGGTAGTCCAGTTGATCTGAGAGTCCTGGATCTGTAACGCTCACATCATCATCATCATCATCATCATCATTATTATCCAATCTGGGTAGTCCAGCTTCATCTGAGAGTCCTCATCTGTAACATCAACATCACCACCACCACCACCACATCATTATCATCTCGTCTGGGTAGCCCAGCTTGATCTGAAAGTCTTGGATCTGTCACCACCACCACCACCACACCACCACCACATCATCATCTCATCATCATCATCATCATCATCATCGTCGTCGTCGTCGTCGTCGTTGTCGTCATCATGTAATCTGGGTAGTCCAACTTGATCTCAGAGTCCTGGATCTTAACGTCGTCCGTCATCATCATCCATCATCATCATCATCATCATCTCATCATCACCACCACCACCACACCACCACCACCACCACCACCACCACCATCATCATGTACCGTAAAGTTTGGGCTATAAGCCGTGACTTCACCCCCCCCCCCCCCCCCCAGCTTTAACCCCTGCGGTTAAAAAACGATGCGGCTTATTTGCGGATTTTCCGACCCAGGACGTATGCACATTCCGTCTAATCTGAGTTTCTCTATTGAATCAATCCAAAATGCGTGTATGTAGTTATGAATTTTGTCGGTGAGGTCCCATGCCAAATTAGTTAACTGGGTTCCCAGCTTTTTCAATCAAATCCGCACACAACTAAAGCATTTCGGAATCGTGTATTCAGGATCTCGTCTATTATGCTAAGCTAAACTACGTTATCTATGCCAAAAAAATGATGATAGTAATAACTACGAAACTTATTTGTAGCTATCGACCTGATTGAAAAAGTGCGGCTATATAAACTTATGTGGCTTATGTGTGACGATACTGTATAAAATTGTTGCATATAATTAATGTATGAACCTTATACCGATACGTATAACAGATATTACGTAATATATAACCCAGCTTGGTTTTTAGATGATAGTGTACCATAAATGAACAAAAGAATAATATCAAACATTGTACTCTTGGAGCGACTCTAAAATGAAATTAAAAATAAACTTACAGTGTATCTTATGACATACCCTATAAAATGATATGATAGTAATAATACAACTTACAATTATATATGTATCTATTAATGATAGTAGTAAAATACAAACTTAATGTATCTATGACCGATACTTATAAAATGATATGATAGTAATAATAAAACACATATGTATCTTATGACTGATACTGTATAAAATGAAATAGTAAATATAAACTTTGGTATCTTATGACCGATACGTATAAAATTAACGATACTTATGGATTGGTATAATTAACGACATCCGTCAGGAAACAACAGAATCCTTCTGTCTTCCCAGTCCCGCAGGAGACAGAGTTGAAGGTGGGTGTGTGGGGACGGAGGACAGCCAGACAGGCAGTGAAACAAAGTGTGAGAGAGAGGGAGAGGAGACAGAGCCCAGAGAGACAGACACAGACAGAACAGAGACAGAGAAGACAGACAGAAAGAAGTGGTGTGTGTGTGTGTGTGTGTGTGTGTGTGTGTGTGTGTGTGTGTGTGTGTGTGTGTGTGTGTGTGTGTGTGTGTGTGTGTGTGACGAATGCGTGTGTGTGCGTGAGTGAGACAGACAGACAAGAGAAGAAAAGAAGAGAGAGAGAGAAGACAGACAGACGAGACGACAGAGAGAGAGAGAGAGAGACAGACAGAACAAAGAGAGACAGGCAGGCAACAGCAGACAGAGATGGAAACAGCAGACAGGCAGGAAGACAGGCAGACAGACAGATAGGCAGACAGATGGACAGACAGAGAACAGGCAGGCAGACAGGACAGAGACAGGCAGGAGACAGAAGAGAGAGAGAAAAGGAAGACAGACAGAGAGAAGAAGAAGAGAAGACAGATAGCAGCAGACAGCAAACACAGGCAGCAGACAGACAACAGGAGGAAGACAAACAGGCAGGCAGCCCAAACAAACCTTGTTAAGGGCGGTGTCTTTAGTGATGTCGGACATCCAATCACTGCGGTTGACACTGTGAGCCAGAGCTTCCATCACACCGCTGGCCATGTCCTGGGCCTGTGTTCACACACACACACACACACACACACACACACACACACACCACACACACACACACCACACACACACACACACACACACAACGAAAAAAACAAAAAAAACGAACAAAGTTTGTAATAACTATTTTAAGTCAAAGAAAAAACTGTACATAAACTCAGTCAGTTGCTAAAATTATGCCACATTCCACTAAAACACATAAAAATGTAAAGTAACACACAAACGAACTGACAGCAAAAATAGCCATTTCCTACGACATAATTGTCCATTAGTTTCGTCACAAGTGTAGCAATGACGTCTAAGATCCCTACTTCTCAACATGGGAAACAACTGCATCTTCATAATGCTTCAAACTATTTACGGTTGCTTCCCTTGTCACACCATGCATTACTCTACCGGGGTCGGGGATTTTCATGATAATACTCAAATTTTCTTCAAAAGGGCTGACTGTGATGTCATTGAGGTACAATGTTCAGGCCTTCGTTAGTGTTGCTAATAAACACAACAGGTAAGGTTTTCTGAAAAATGTTTGAACGACATGCTGTTTTTCTTTTTCATATTTTCATTTGTGTGGCTGATCCAGAAGCAATTACAGACTGACAGTCAAAGATGCTTACATATTTACTAATGCTTTTGCGATTGCTTCTAAATAGAAAAAAAGAGAGAAAGAGAAGAGAGAAGGGAGAGAGAGAAGACAGAGACAGACAGACAGACACAGCAGACAGACCAGAATTTTTAATTTATGAAAGGCCATAACCCCTACTGAAGGGGTGCTTGTAGGTATAATGAAATAATCAGATAGCATATTATACAGGAATAACAATCAACAACAAAATGAACTGTGCATTATGATAAAGCAATTTCCCTGAATTTAGCTGCTTTAAACAGGAACAAACCAAAATTCTTAATATAATCGAAACGAGTTGAACGCATTAACAAAGACAGTGTAAACATTATTTGGGCATCTATAATATTTTTGAGGAATAAACCTTGAGTCGGATTTCATCTAAAGCTGGACAACACAGGACAAAATGTATTTCGTCTTCTTCAGCCTGCATACATAAAGGACAGAGCAAATCAGACTCTGTGCTGCTTGATTCAATTGATGCACTTTCAAATTTGATAAACCAAAATCTAAATTTTGCTATTATTTTTTTCAAATTAATATCCAGATCAAGCCTTGTGTATGGCTTAGCACGACATAGACAGACAGATGATAGAGAGCGTGGAATTCAGACATCAGAAATAACTTTATTACTCAAGGACAGCAGTCATCAGATGCAACTGAACCTGTCTAACAGCTCGACCTTGCAACTCTACACACAAAATACGAACATAACAAGAGGAACCATAACACAAAATGTGAAACGAAAGAGAGAGAGAGAGAGAGAGAGACAGACAGACAGACAGACAGAGAGAGAGAGAGACAGACAGACAGAGACACAGGAAGAGAGAGACAGGGAGAGAGAGACAGGGAGAGAGAAGACAGAGAGAGAGAGAGAGAGACAGACAGACAGAGAGCGACAGACAGACAGACAGAGAGAAGAGAGAGAGAGAGAGACAGAGAAGAGACAGACAGACAGACAGCAACAGAGAGAGACAGACAGACAGACAGAGATGGGAAAGAGACAGACAGACACTGAGACAGAGATAGAGACAGAGACTGAGATAGACCGTGAGACACAGAGAAATGCTATGAAAGAGAGAGAAGGAGTGAGAGAGAGAGCCAACGAGAGAGAGAGAGAGAAAGAGAGAAGAGGAGGAGGAGAAAGAAGAGCAGAGACAGAAAACAGACAGACAGACAGACAGACAGAGACAGACAGAGACACAAACGCACACACACACACACACAACACAGAGATAGAGACACAAAGAGAGGAACAGAGGCAGACAGACACACACACACACACACACACACAGAGATAACAACACAGGCACACAACTCACGGCATCCTTGTTGGTGTCAGAGAAGTGGTCCTTGACGAACAGGGCGCCCAGCCCCTCCCTCATGACGCGCCGGACCACCGCCTGGCAATATTCCCACATGGACGGCAACCACGACTCCTTCTCCGTCACTGCCACCAGCAGCCTGCGCTGCGCGTGCAGGTAATCCCACGACAGGTATTTGCTGTACCTGTGGGCCAGCCGCCACATCAGGTAGTTGTTGAGGATTCTGCAAAATCATCATCATCATCATCATCATCATCATCGTCGTCGTCGTCGTCGTCATCATCATCATCATCATCATCATCGTCACCATCGTCATCATCATCACCACCACAGGTAATCCCACGACAGGTATTTGCTATACCTGTTGGCCAGCTGCTATGTCAGGTAGTTGTTGAGGATTCTGCGAATCATCATCGTCGTCGTCATCATCATCATCATCATCATTGTTGTGTCGTCGTCGTCGTCGTCGTCGTCGTCATCATAATCACAGACAATTTCACATTTTTTTTATTTCAATCGCTGTCTTTTTCTTCCTCTCTAGCAGCTTTCCCAATATCATCATCATCACTATCATTATCATCATCATCATCATCGTTCGTCGTCGTCGTCGTGTAGTAGTAGTAGTAGTATCACAGGTAATTCAACGACAGATATTTGCCATGTTTGTGCGACAGCTACCACTTCACGTAATTGTTCAGGATCCTATCACCCCCACCATCATCATCAGCAGCAGCAGCAGCATCGCCACAGCACCTGCTAAGGACTCCAGAATCCCACATAAGCCTGGCCACAGAGACATACAGAACCTGCTCTTGTCCATAAAAAGACTCCTCCTCTCCACGACTTTGGTGGCGCTGGGGACAGGCTACAGCCAATATAGCCTGGAACTCGTCACAAGAGGGACTTACCATTGTATCTATTATCTTTCGAGAGATTTTTGGCATTGATGCGTATACTGCGTATTTACGCGTTTCCGTAAGCTCAAACTCCCGACATAGCTTACACGATCTTTAACGTGCATAATTCATGCTCTATATGCGTATGCACACAAGAAATGGGGATCAGGCACTAATAGGTCTGTTATTTGTTGACCTGGGTGATGAGAAATATCTCCACCCTTTTGCTGCCTATGTATCAGGCAGGATAAAACTCGAGACATCCAACGTCCTAACCACTGGGCTACCCGTCCATCGTTATGAAAATAAAGACAAAAAAAACAACAACCACACACACACACAAAAAAACGATGATCACATTCAGTAAAAATGTACTAAATGAAAAATCCGAGATAAACGCAATAACGTAATCCGTGGGACATACTAAGGGAAGTAACCTCAAAGATTTTTAGAAAAAAAGCGATTTCTTCCCTTTACAAGTTCCCTTTGGAAACCCACCTAGTTGTCCCTGCCGTATTTTTGAAAAAGATTATTTCACATTACCAGGACAGACATGTGTGTATGTTGCGTGTGTGCTTTACATGAGTGCGCGCGCGCGCGCGTGTGTGTGTATGTGTGTGTGTGTGTGCGTGCGTGCGTGCGTGTGTGTGTTTAATAACAAGAATGATATCTATAAGGCGCCAAATCTTGATTCAAGGCGTGCACTCTCATCATTCACCAAAGCAATCACCAACAACGACCAAATATCCAGGGCACAAAATAAACTGGGAGGAGGAAGTTAGTAGGGGAGCAAGGCATGTGACCCCTGATCCAAGCTGTCATCCTCCCTCTGTTATCATACAAACACACACGCGCGCGGGCCCGCCCACACACACACAGTATGCTGAGCTAGGGTACACTCAAACCTGTTCGACGAGTGATCCTTGACCCAACTTGTCATCTTCTCTGCCACACACACATATTCTTCATTTTTCTTCTTCTAGTTGATTTTTTTAACCAAGACTGCAGAAAGGCAGAAGCTAACTCGGTCTCAAGGGTTGGGACCTGGGAAATAAACCCATCTCTCCAACAGTTTTTTTTTTTTCAGTGCAGCTGGGCGAATGCCCTGCTCTTCACGATTTTAAACTGCTCTGGGATCTTTACCGTTCGCGCCCGGGCCAATCCCTTAATCAAACTCATGTCCTTCCGTCAGTAGTCATTTGCACTAACATTGAATGTGTATTTCTTTGGATACTAATGAAGAGGAAAAGTGCACTGAATGTTAATTTCTAAGCACTAATGTATCAGTAAAATTGCACTGAATGTAGTTTTTTGGCAATCAGGTTTGAGTAATTTTGCACTGACTATAATTTGTTGTTGTTACTAATGCATGAGTAAAGGTGCACTAAATGTACTTTGTCCATGTGCATGTGTGAGCAAAAGTAAACTGACCATGTCTTGGTGCTGATGCACGATAGTACGCGAACTGATTGTGATTTGTTTGTGTCAGTACATATTCTAGGTGCTAATAAATGAGTACAGACGCACTGACTGTGAGCTGCTGGAGGAAATGCACATTTACATGTGCTCTTAACATATCTCTTATTGCTATTGCAAGACTTAAGCCTCACTGACTGCAATTGGATGGAGGCAATGTGCAGCTACACGTGCACTCAATGTACTTTATTGATGCTAATGTAAGAGTACAGACGCACTGACCGTGACTTGTTAGCAATGTCCATTTCGTTGATCCAGGCCGTGAACTTGATGACGTAATCTTGTTCTAACACCACCACGTAGGTATCTGACGTCACCGGCGCCTGGTCAAACATGTACCTGAACAGTCTCACCCAGTCCACCTGAAACACACGTCATCACAACAGACATCACTACATGATTCATTACACCATGACGTCACCGGCGCCTGGTCAAACATGTATTTGAACAGTCTCACCCAGTCCACCTTAAACACACGTCATCACAACAGACATCACTACATGAAGTCACTACACCATGACGTCACCGGCGCCTGGTCAAACATGTTTTTAATAATCTACCTGAAAAACGTCATCAAAACAAATTATAGGACGCAACCACATTATGACGTCAACGTCAATGACAATGTCCTATATACTACAGGTTAGAGAAATCCGTGTAATCAAAATTGTATAAACAGATAAAGGAACGAATAAATAGATTGTTATTGTTCTTTTTGTTTAGAGCCCAGCCGACTGCGTAGAGCCATATCAGGCTATAACCGTTTGAAAACATACACAATACTTCAACAGGAAAACAAAAAGGAAAAGACAATTAAGTACACATATCAATGCATTCCTGCACATACTCTAAGGTCATGTTCCTGCCGTAGACAACTCTGTCCAATTCATCAAAAAAGGGTTTAAAAAACCTGAATACAAATTTCAACATAACTAAGGACACTAAAACATAAAATAAGGCCCAAATTATCTAAAATTGCTTTTGCACATCATATTTCCTTAGCCAAACATGCACTTGATACATGTGCCCAATTATCACTCCTAAGACAAAATATGTAAGATTTTATCGAACACATACAGGTGAATGGACCAGCATGGCAGAAAATGATGGGAAGAAATGACAGAAAGCATGCACAAGTGTATGTGTAGTCCGTGTACGTGTATGCTTGTGTATGTATGCTTTTGTGCGTGTATGGGTCTGTACATGTGCGCGTGTGTGTGCATACGTGCACGTGTCTGTGCCTGTGTATACGTGTGCCAGTGTGTTTGAGTCTGTGTGGGTCTAAGTGTGTGTTTGTGAACGCGCGCGCGCTGTGTGTGTGTGTGTGTGTGTGTGTCAGTGTGTGTTGAGTGTGTATTAGTGAATGTACCGTGTGCGCGTGTGTTATGCGTGTGTGGTTATACTTTGTGATGTGTTTGTGCGTGTGTGTATGTGTATGTGTGTGTGTGTTTGTGTGTGCGTGCGTGCGTGCGTGCGTGTGTGTGTGCGGTGGAGAGTGAAGAGTGGTGGTGTGGGTGTGTGTGTGTGTGTGCGCCGCGTGCCGCGCGCGTGTGTGGATGAGTATAATGTGTTGTGTGTGTTGTGTGTGGTGGTGTGGTGTGGTGTGTGTGGTGTGGTGGTGTGTGTGGTGTGGTGTGGTGGTGTGTGGGGGTGTGGGTGGTGTGTGTGTGGTGCGCGCGCGCGCGCGCACGCGTGCGTGTATGTGTGTTTGCACGCACCACTATAGCCCCCGTCCCTTTATTTACTAAAACACCCCATTCATCATACTTCACTGTTGTTGAAATAACTCTAGATCTGACAGTTTTCGCTCAACACCCATCCATCAACCGCTAAAAATATTCTCACGTTTTTGTTGTTTTTTAAAGCATACTTAGGTATGGAGTGGGAGTGGGGTGGGGGTGGGTGAGGTACAAGGGACAGCGTTGAAGAGGTGATGCAAAACGAGGGACCGTTTAATTAATTCATCTCAACAGAGTACAAAAAACAATCTTTTTAACAACAGGATACCCAGCTTTACATTTCCATAAGGAACGAAAACAAATTGTTATTAGCAACGGTCATCACGCAGGCAAGGAAATGCTGGTTTTGTTTTTTTTTATTTTTTTTAGCCCAGCCGGGGTAAGGATGGGGGTGGGGGTGGGAAGGGGTGAATGGATGGTGGGGGTAGGGAAGGAAAGGTGCGCGTGTACAAAAGACGCCCCAGTTTTTCACTTTGTTCGTGAAAGCGTCTTCGAATGTAGGTCAAATGTACCCTAGATCTAGACAGTTGTCGACAGCTCTCTACGACACGATGTCTGTTGCACTGGTGGAAAGAAGCGTATTTTTCTGTGTTATTGTTTGTTTTATTGTTGTTGTTGTTATTTTGTTTAAAGCCCAGCCGACCACGTACAGCCATATCAGGGCTACAACCGTTTCAAAACGTACAAAACTTCAACAGAAAAAAAAAAAAAATTAAGTACAGGTATCGAAGCATACGCGCACATAATCTAAGGACATGCCCCTGGCGTTGACCACTCCGTCCAATTTATCGCACAAGGGATCCAAAAAACACACCTGAATACAAATTTAAGCATACCTAAGGACACCAAAACATATATAAAAACGGGCATAAATAACCAAAAATTGCTTCCGCATATCCCACCTCCCTACAGCTAAAAATGCACGTAATACAAGTACCCAATTATCAGTCCTAAGAAAAAGTACGTAAGACTTTATCGAACACATACAGGTGAATGGACCATTAAGGCAGAAAATGATAGGTAGAAATGAAAGCAATAAGGCAGAAACAAAGAAAGTGACAGAAAAGAGGAAATTTCTAGCACAGAATTTCCAGAAGGTGGGCGTAGTACTATTTATACTGAAACAGCCCCGGCATCCCCACGGGTGAATGTTCTTAAAGCCCACCCTACTGTACGGAGTTATATCAGGGTTATAACCATCTGAAAACACATATAACACCTCGCTGACCCTAAAAGAAATGTATGGAAAAGAAAATTACGTACACGTGTCAATTCCATCTGTTCACAATATGCTCTGGTTCAGTCGGGTGGGTGCCTTCCTTGCTGTGCATGCACACATTTCTGCTGGAATTTAGTGGTCTGAACTTTCTTTCAATTAGCGCACATAATCTAAGGATATACCCCTGGACGTTGACCACTCTGTCCAATTTATCACCACAGGGTTCAAACACAACACACCTGAATACAAATTGAAACATACCTAAGGACACTAAAACGTGTATAAAAACGGGCATAAATGACCTAAAATTGCTTCCGCATATCACATTTCCCTAGAGCCAAAAGAACACTTAACACATGTACCCAATTATGCAGGATGCTGGTGGACAGGGTGAGGGAGTCAATGGGTTAAACCAAATCTAGAGATATTTTCAAATGTGATCAAGCAATAAGTAGATAAAAACGATACTACAAAATACTGAAAATCAACAAAAGAAGACCAACAAGCTTCACAGGCCTGTAGGGGTGGGTGGGTGGGGGCTAGTACCAGCGACTGAATGCACTTTGTGAAACTTGTCACGATCTTACGCTGAGCGTGTAGAGGCAACAGCAGCACAAGGGAGGACACTCTAGTTCAGGCTGTGCTCCCTTTGTGTTCGCAAAGTGTCTGCTTTGTTCCGCATTTCATTTTAGTCCTTTTTTGCCACTGGACGAAGCAGCAGGGACGTTTTATTAATCATTTTCTCCTAATTTTTGTATTTGGTGTTTATTCGTTTGTGATCTCACGTTTACGCTTGAACAAATTTGCACCTGTCTTGTCTGGTTGTATAAATATGCGTTCTTATTCTATTTTCGTTTTTTTTTTCCCTTCTGGTTCCCGCATTACTTTGTCAAATAAAAAAATCCCAAACAAACAAAACAAAAATTAAAAAAAGGGGTGGGGTGGGTGGGTGGGAGTGGGTGAGGGGGTGGAGGTGGATATGGAGGGGATGGGGGTAGGGGTGCTCAGAGCAACCGACTGGATGAAAAGAAACAGCAAAGACACTACTGGGAGCACAATCAGTGTCGAGCCGTTTCGTGACTGTAAATCTGAAGGCGTCTGTCGCTGGTTATGCAGGGTACACGCCACTTCACACAGTCGCACTTGTGGTTGACGATCTTGTCTGTCTGTCTGTCTGTCTGAAAACATGTCTCTCTGGCGCGTGCAGCAGTGCTACGTGCAAGCTTTACGGCGCCTGTCATGACTAAGATTCCCAAGATGTCACATATTCATCTAAAGTACTGTACAGCGCGTATGGAATCCTCCGTACACCATGACGACTCCTTATGCAAACTCAAAACTGAAACTCATCTAAGTATCACATCATCCACCCAAGGTCCCACCCATACATCCATCCATCATGCATCTATGTATCCATCCACGTAGCTATCCATGATCCTTCAAAGCATCCATTCATTTATGCACTTACATCCATCCACCCATTCATTGCATATTCATCCATCCGTGTATTCACATGTACTATTCATTCATGTTTCTCCATGCATTTATCCATATCCATATCCGTCCACACATCCATACACGTATCCAACTATCCATGTATGTATCTTGTAATCTACATGTTTATCCAGATATCCATCCGTTCATAAATTATTAATATCCAACCATCCCAATATCCATCATCCATTCGGTATTATCCACCACCCACTCAAAGTATCCTTCTCCTATACCAAGTATCCACTTCTGTCCTATCCACCTATACATCCATCCACCCTCTAGATACATCTATCTGTCTATTCTCCACCCACCCCTCACCCCAGTATCCATCTATGTTCTATCACTTATCCACCATCCACCCCTCCAGGTATCCATCTGTGTGCTATCCACCTATCCGTTCATCCACCCCTCCAGATATCCATCTTGTGTACTATCGTTCATCCACTTCCAGTATCCATCTATCTATCCACCATCGTCCATCCACCTCCGATATCCATCTTGTGCTACTATCCGCCATCCACTCCTTCCAGGTATCCATTCTGTGTCTATCCACCTATCGTCCATCACCCCTAGTATCCACCTATTTCTCTATCCCATCCGTCCATCACCCTTCAGTCCTTATGTTTATCACCTAACATCCATCCACCATTCCAATAACCACTATGTGTCTATCCACTATCCATCATCACCCCTCCAGGTATCCATTATATGCTATCATCCACCCTCCAGGTATCCATCTATAGTGTCTATCCACCTATCCTATATCCACCCCTCTAGGTATCCATCTATGTGTCTATCCACCTATCCACCCCTCCAGGTGTCCATCTGTGTCTATCCACCTATCCATCCATCCAGGTATCCATGTATGTGTCTATCCACCTATCCATATCCACCCCTCTAGGTATCCATCTATGTGCTTATCCATCCATCCACCCATCCAGTTATCCATCTGTGTCTATCCACCTATCCGTCCATCCATCCCTTCAGGTATCCATCTACGTGCCTATCCACCAATCCACCCCCAGGTATCGATCTATGTGTTTATCCATCAATCCATCCATCCATCCATCCCTTCAGGTATCCATCTATGTGTCTATCCATCTATCTGTCCATCCAACCCGTCTATCCACCTATCCATCCACCCCCCAAGTATCCATCTGTGTGTCTATTTACCTATCCACCCCCAGGTATCCATCTGTGTGTCTACCTACCTATCCACCCCCCAGGTATCCATCTATGTGTCTATCCACCTATCCATCCATCCCTCCAGTCTATTCACTTATCCATCCATCCACTTCTTCAGGTATCCATCTATGTGTCTACCCACATAATCGTTCATCAACCCCTCCGGGTACCCATCTATGTGTCTATCCACCTATCGATCCATCCACCCTTCCATCTACGAGTCTATCCACCTATCTGTCCAATCATCCACCCACTGATCATTGTGTACTCACAGCAAAGCCACAAGCCTCGTTCAGATCAGACAGCTTGATGCGGTTGTCAGAAGCGTGGGGATTCTTCGTCTTCTCCGCGGTGCGTTTGATCTGCACACACATGTCGGACAGGGCAACACACTCGCTAGTTGCGTGAAGGGAATATATACAAATGGACAATGTGATCGTGTTGTCTTCTCCCTTTCATCCTGTTATAACTGGCTTCCATTCTGACGCCCCCCCCCCCCCCCTGCTGTAGGCGACCCACTGATTGTTCGTGTGTGTGTGTGTGTGTGTGTGTGTGTGTGTGTGTGTGTGTGTGTGTGTGTGTGTGTGTGGTGTGTGTGTGTGTGTGTCTGAGAGACAAAGAGAGAGAATGAGACTGTGTGAGTGTGTGTGTGTGAGTGAGTGAGTGAGTGAGTGAGTGAGTGATGAGAGAGAGAGAGAGAGAGGTTGTGTGTGTGTGTGTGTGTGTGTGTGTGTGTGGTGTGTGTGTGTGTGTGTGTGTCTGTGTGTGTGTGTGTGTGTGTGTGTTCTTTTATTCGACGTCTATTCATAGCAGTGCTATTAAACAAAGGAAAACCAATACTCTTCGTCATTACCTTTCCATTGATGACACCAAAGTACTTGTTTGTTCATTTGGTCTGTCTTGAACTGACCTTTGACCTTCTCCAAAGGTTCCATAAAGTCCAAAACAATGCTGCTAAGCTACTTTTCAAGAAATCTTCCAGAAATGAGCATCTCTCTCTCTCGTCTTCTCAATTCATTACACTGGCTTCCTGTTCATTCTAGAATCAATTATAAACTCCTCTCGTTGTGTTTTTCATCTGTGTCTGTAACAGGTCCTCAGTATAGGGCAGAGCCAAAGTATTTTCTTGTCGTAGATCATTGATAGATTGTGCACAGTCACTTGCCGCTAGTGGGTTAAGGCTGAGATGAGGGGTTTATCCGAATTGTAAAATCAAAAGATACTCTAACATCCAAAGTTGTCTTTTGAACAGACTGCAAATCCTTGACAGAAAGCTTACAATCACCTGATGACAATCTTACCTGATCTACCTTAAGAACTAAGACAACCAGCACACAATATGCCAGTAACAGTACAGTGGATTTATCCCCACTGTGGTATCTGGGGAAAAAGCAGACAGACTCTATAGTGAAGGCAGCGAGCAGACTACAACAACAGCAACACCCCATCTCCTTCAGAGAGGCAAAGACCATCATGACAAGAAACTTCCACCCTGAACATAACAGAAACATTCCGATCCATTACCCTGAGCGGTAGCAAGAAACCACAATCTTCTGCATGAGGACCGGACAGTACCACCTACTGCAACATATGTGCTGTATGGAGCTGTCCCACACAGATGGGTGTCCACATCAGACAGGACCACAGTCTCCAACATATGTGCCCAATGGGGATGTCCCACACAAATGGGTGTCCATACCAGACAGGACCACAGTCTCCAACATATGTGCCATGGGGATGTCCCACACAGATGGGTGTCCATACCAGACAGGACCACAGTCTCCAACATATGTGCCATGGGGATGTCCCACACAGATGGGTGTCCATACCAGACAGGACCACAGTCTCCAACATATGTGCCATGGGATGTCCCACACAGATGGGTGTCCAGGGCCATAGTCTCCAGAGCATGATCTACAGTTTCACCCACTGTTCAGAATTAAAACAAACAAGCAGTGGCCAGATGGAGCAACTCTGGAAGAACAGCTCTGGAGCAAAGAAGAGTACTTGATAAAAACCACATTCTTCATCCAGACCACAGGACTGACTGACGCATGTTTTTGAGCACACGCAAAGAAAAGAAAACTACAAATCAAATATAAAATCGGTTTTTATAGTTTGTCGCAAAATCTCCCGCCACGCTGCATAAAAGACGACAAATTCGACGAGTGTCTAGCTCTGCAGTATCTCATTTACATTTTTAACATCTACACTCCACACAGAAAGCTCTGACTGTCCTCTGCTTCCGGTAGTGTTTTGGATTCCACCTTTCAAAACAAAATCTTATGGTAAGAGTTAATTCGTTTTGTCAAGGTTCATTTGTGTGGAATGAACTCCTTGTCTACATTAGACTTTCTGCATCAACCATTTCCTTCGAGTCTGCTCTCCAGACTTACCTTTATTAACTGCAGTTTTTTTTGTGTGTGTGTGTGTGTGTGTGTGTGTGTGTGTGTGTGTGTGTGTGTGTGCGCTTGCTCGTGTGTATGTGTGTGTGTTGTTTGTGTGTGTCTGTTGTGAGTATGTGTGTATGTGTGTGTGTTGTTTGTGTGTGTGTGTGTGTGTTGTTTGTGTGTGTGTGTTGTTTGTGTGTGTGTGTGTTGTTTGTGTGTGTGTGTGTTGTTTGTGTGTGTGTTGTTTGTGTGTGTGGTTTGTGTGTGTTGTTTGTGTGTGTGTGTGTGTGTGTGTGTGTGTCGTTTGTGTGTGTTGTTTGTGTGTGTGTGTTGTTTGTATGTATATGTGTGTGTTGTTTGTGTGTGTGTGGTTTGTGTGTGTGTGGGGGGGAGGGTGTGCGTGTGTGTGGGGGGGGAGGGTGTGCGTGTGTGTGCGTCCGTGCGTGTGTGTATGTGTGTCTGTTTTTGTTTGTATGTTGCTTGTGTGACTGTGTACGATAGTACGTGTTTTGTATCTGTGTTTTTGTATTATGTGTGTGTGCGTGTCACTGTGTGTGCGTGTATGTTTGTGTGTGTATGTGTGCGTGGGTGTGTTTATTTGCATGCGTCTTTCTATGTATGTGTGCGTGCGTGTGTGCGTGCATGCTTATGTGCGTTTTATTATCTGTTTCTCTTTCTCTCTGTATGACACACCTATGTGTTTTTATGTGAGTGTACGTGTGTGTCAACGAGGACTAGTACAGCAGAAACATTACAATACAAGTGCGTGCGTTTTCCTGATCTTCAACTGTTCACGTTGTCGGAATACTGACCACGAGAAACGGGACATGTTTCGTGTTTCGTCACTTTTGAGTCCACTTCCATTCGTACTGTTCAAAGACCCACAAACCACTCAGGGTCATATCTGAGTTGTAACCATGACACTAATCAACATCACATACATTCCTTCACGGAGTCCTAGTCCTCCTCCTCCACGCCACGATTGCACGTGCCGCCTCTGAAATCGTTGTTGATCATGTTAAGCCCTCAAGTCTCGATCACTCGATGCACCTGGTTTTATACTGTGAAATGTTACCTGGTGTGGATGTTAACCCTTTGACTCCCGCACCCTGTTCACCAGCATCCTGCATTGCCAACCATTCTAGCGAAGCAAAATCTTAACCCTTTGATTTCCTTACCCTATCCACCAGATTCCTGCAGGAAGTTGGTGGATAGGGTGAGGGTGTCAAAGGGTCAAGGTTTTGAAGTTGGTGGATAGGGTGCGGGAGTGAAAGGGTCAAACCAAGCTGGCCTTCTTTGAAGCAGTATGTTACATGCCCAAACCGACCAACATAAACCACTGACCTATGTTATGGTAATATACATATACTACTTTGCTCGTTGATCTTCCGGGAACTGGTTTATCAGACTATGACACCATTCAACTCACGCTAGCAGACAAGCCACTGATACAAAGCCACTTGGAGAACGCGTACTTCATAATGTGTTGACTGATCGGAGAGATGTCATGACTGCACTGACTGGGACATGTTTTCACATTCCACTCTGCGATATTCGTGAGGCCAGTGACGTTGTTTCAAATTACATGTCTGACATTCATGAGGCAACTGACGTTATTTAAAATCACGCGTGTGATTTTCATGAATCAAATGACGTCATTTCTGATTACACGTGTGATATTCATGAGGCAACTAA
>JAPXFY010000019.1:13226243-13233743 GCA_030674185.1 Monoplex corrugatus
TATTTGGATTTAAAACGAGAGGCAGACTAAGAAAACCTGTGTCGATGCCATGAAAAAGACCTTACGTCAGAGGGCGTTTCTCTATTTCAGACCTTCCAGCTCGTGCAGATCGTTAACTCTTTCTCCCCGTGACACCCATGATGGAACAGGTACACAGATAAAAGGCAATGAACAAGAAATAATAAAGTTTACTGACATGAGTTTGATAATATAAAAATCAAGATAAAAAATGAACTTACGAAAATCTTTAACCAGCCAGTGAGAAATGTTACTTAAAAGGCTACGAAGAAATGCTCAAACCACTACAACAGACGACATAACAGTATTAAAAAGTCAGCTTGTGATTATGTCAAACATTGACATTTTGACAAGAACACTTGAATGCCCTGACACATTTGGTGCATAACATTTTATAGCTCTTTGTGTGTGTGTGTGTGTGTGTGTGTGTGTGTGTGTGTGTGTTGTGTGGTGTGTGTGAGTGTGAGTGTGAGTGTGAGTGAGTGAGTGTGTGTATGTGTGTGTTTGTGTGTGTGAGAGTGTGTGTGTGTGTGCGTGGTGGTGTGCTGTGCGTGTGTGCGTGGTGTGCGTGGTGTGTGTGTGTGTGTGTGTGTGTCTGACTGTGAGTGTGAGTGTGTGTTGTCTGACTGTGAGTGTGAGTGTGATGTGTGTGTGTGTGTGTGTGTGTGTGTGCGTGCGTGCGCGTGTGCGTGTGTGTGTGTGTGCGTGCGTGCGTGTGTGTGTGTGCGTGTCTGACTGTGACTGTGACTGTGAGTGTGAGTGTGTGGTGTGTGTGTGTGTGTGTGTGTGTGCGTGTCTGACTGTGAGTGTGAGTGTGTGTGTGTGTGTGTGTGTCTGTGCGTGCGTGCGTGCTGTGTGTGTGGTGTGTGTGTGTGTGTGTGTGTGTGTGTGTGTGTGTGTGTGTGTGTGTGTGTGTGTGTGTGTGTGTGTGTGTGTGTGTGTGTGTGTGTGTGTGTGTGTGTGTGTGCGCATTATTCCTTTCAACGTCTGTTCACTTGTTTTCACACAAATGTTGTAGTAGTAGTAGTAGTAGTAGTAGTAGTATAGTAGTAGTAGTAGTAGTAGTAGTAGTAGTAGTAGTAGTAGAAGCAGTTGTAGTAATAGCAGCAGCAGCAATGGTGTAGTAGTAATAGTAGTAGTTGTAGTAGTAGCAGCAGCAGCAGCAACAGTTACGGTAGTAGTAGTAGTCGTAGCAGCAGCAGCAATAGTAGTTATGGTAGTAGTGGCAATAGTAATAATAGTGGTAATGGCGTTAATAATAGTACTGGTTGTACCGTGACAAAGACGGACAAAGGAACAAAGACAGGAATACCTCTGCCAGCTCCGTCTCCACGTAGAAGACATCAGTGACAAAGGTGTCCACACGGTACGTCTGCTCCTCCTCCGTGATGTTCAGTCCTGAGTCCCTCAGCAACAAACTGACCACTGTCCGCATGAAGTCCGTGTAGGCTCTCACTTTCTGTAGGGTCAGACAGAATTGGTCAGTGTACTATTCATCGTAGTGCAGTGGATAGCGCGACGGATTAAAGACCCTTAACATTAATGAGAATGCTGAGAGTTCCATGGACAGCAAAGAAAACAAACGAGACAGTCTTGATGGAAGCAGACACAAGAAGCTCATTCATAAGAAAGATTAGGAAAAGACAGGCAACATTTATAGGCCATTTTATGAGGAAAGGAGAATTAGAGCACCTGGTCACAACAGGAGAGCTGGAGGGAAAGAGAGCACCAGGTAGACCCAGAGAAAAAATATTGGACGGACTTGCAGAGTGGCTGAGGACGAGAGGGTGGAAGGTGTGCTTGCAGCAACAAAGGACAGATGCATATAGAGGGCCTAGGGCCATGATCGCCAACGCCATGTGGCAAGGCACTTGATGATGATGAACATTATTGAAGATTAGGAAAAGACATCATCATGTGCCCTGCCGCATGGTGTTGGCGTTCATGTCCCTCCATATATATCTATCCCTTGTTGCCGCAAGCACATCTTCCACCCTCTCTGTCCTCAGCCATTCTGCAAGTCCGTCCAATATTTTCTCCTTGTGTCTACTTTGTCCTCTCTTTTCCTCCAGCTTTCCTGTTGTGACCAGGTGCTCTAATTCCCCTTTCCTCATAAAATGGCCTATAAATGTAGGAAAAGACAAGCACAGAAAAAGGCAAACAACATTTATGGGACATTTTATGAGGCAAGAGAAATTAGAGCACCTGGTCACAACAGGAAAGGTGGAAGGAAAAAGACCACCACGTAGACCCAAGGAGAAACTATTGGATGGACTTGCGCAGTGGATAAAGACAGGACGGGAGAAGTACTTGCAGCGACAAAGGATAGATTCATATAGAAGGCCATGCGGTTGGATACATGAAGCTGCGGGTGCTTTTTTTTTTTTTTTTTTTTTTTTTTTTTTTTTTTTTGAAGAGCACCAAGTAGACCCAGGGAGAAAATACTGAACGGACTTACACAGTGGATGTAGACGGACAGGGTGGGAGAATACTCGCAGCAACGAAGGACAGATTGGTACTGAGGGCCATGATCGCCAACGCCATGCGGCAGGGCATGTGATGATGATGTAGCTGTGGGTTCGAATCTCATCGCTCCAATTTTCAGCCCCCAACCCGTTCCTACCCTGAGTTGCATGTATCATAGGTTCGTTGGGAAAGACTGGTACCTCACAGTCGAGTCTCATCTTCTTCACTGACGTGTCAGTGAAGGTGTTACTCAAATGTCCCAATCAACACCACATGTGTCCGTATCTTTCTTGGAATGGTTGACATCAGTAAATATTATGAAGGTAAGTGCGCAGTACAGCCCTGTCACACAGTCTCAATCTAGAATGGAACTCTACAGCATCACGATTATCATCTCATTATTCTCAATGTTTAAAACCCAGCCGACTGCACAGACCCATATCAGGGCTGTAACCATTTCAAAAAGCACACAATATTTGATTGGAAAAAGCGATGCAAAAGAAAATTTGGTACACACATCAATGCATGTGCACATACAATTTAACGATATGTCCCTTGTGTTGACCATTCCGTCCAATTTATCACCACAGGAGTTCAAAAAACAAACCTGAATACATATGTGAACATAACTAAGGGCACTAAACCATACATAAAAAGGCCTACATTACCTGAAATTGCTCTGCACAGCACAGGTTTTTACAGTCAAAATTGCGGTCAATACATACACACACTCTATCAATCAAACCAGAAGGTGGGATACTATTTATACTGAAAGAGACCCCCAGCATCCCCACGGGGGACGATTATCATCATCATCATCATCATCATCATCATCATCATCATTATTATCGTGATGATCATAGCACTGTGAAAAAAATGTCTCTGACTCGGTGGCAAAAAGGATGGTGTAAACGATGAGACAAAAAAAAAAAATGAAGAGCGTTCTATAAACAGGTGAACTGAGACGGCCTGTATCCTTTTAAAACAGACATGGCATCGACAACGTGCCAATGCACTCACAGAACATCAAATATGCACGTTTATCATCCTATAAGTTACTATCATTATCAATATTATTGTTTAAAGTCCAGCCGACTACGCAGAGACATATCAGGGCTACAAGAATTTCAAAATACGCACAACACTTCGTTGACCTTGAAAAGAGACCTGGAAAAGAAAACTAACTGCAGATATCAGTGCATTGAGCACATAATCTCAGAATGTGCCTCTGGTGTTGACTATCACCAGGGAGTTTAAAAATATATTTATAACCCTGAGTACACAACTTGAATATAAATATGTTCACAATCCTAAGTACACTGCAACATACATAAAATCTGGCAATTACCTGAAATTGCTTCTGTGCATCACACATTTCCTTAGAGCCAAAAATATAGAAAGAACGTATGGCTTTACGTAACACGTACAGGCGAATGGACCAGAAGGATGGAAAATGATAGTAACAAATGATTAAAAGCAAAGGAACAAGGCAGAAACAAAAGAGTGCGACAGAAAAGAGGAAATTTCTGGCACAGAATTTCCAGAAGGTGGGGATACGTTTATACTGAATGAGCCCTCAGAATCCCCACGGAGGAGGTAATGATAGATAAAGCAACGAGGTGAAGAAGAAAGTAGCACGTGCTCACCTTTTCATATTTGAGTCTATAGTAGTAGTAGTACTTCATTCCCAGGCCAGACAGGTCAATCTGAAACACAAACAAAATGAGTAAACATAACGTAACTTCTCAGTCTATGATTTCTGTACTCATTGTTTCAACCATAACCAGTGTATTGTTCTTGTATAATATAACGCTATTCTTCAGACTCATTAGGACTCACTGTGCATTACACATAATCATACTTTTTTGTGAGCACTGAGAACTCAATGTTAAGGCGCGCTGACCACATTCCACTGTGTCTGCACGTTCGTTTTTAATAGGCGTGCATGCTGGGTATTTTCATGTTTCCATGAGCCAATAGACAAATGACACGACTAACAGGATCTTATCAATCACCTGAATATGTGACGTCATTTCATGTGGAATTTATATTCCGAGCACGTAGACGCCATCTCGAGAAACTCAAACTGAAATTGAAACAGAATGGTTAACGTAAATATTTGATATTATGCTTGCGTATACACACAAAAGGGGGCTAGGCACCGACAGGTATGAGACATGCTGACTGGGAGATGGGGGAAAAACTCCACCCTTTACCTACCAGGGGAAGGTGTGTGTAGGCGGTATCGAACCAAGGACCTGATTGGAAGTCTGACGTTTACCCACTAGACTACCACGCCTGTCGTAATTGCGGTATTTATACAGCGCCAACAAATGCCTGTCAGTTAACATCAGGAAGAGAGTTCTTGAATGTTATATTAGCACCTATAATGTTATACGGTTGTGAGGCGTGGACAGTCAATAAGCAAAGCCAAACAAGATTGAGGCAGCCGAGATGTGGTTTCTAAGAAGAATGTTGAGAGTTCCATGGACAGCAAGCAAAACAAACGAGACAGTTTGATGGAGGCAAACACAAGAAGATCATCTCATAAGGAAGACTAGGAGACGAAAGGCAACATTCATACGCCATTTATGAGGAAAGGGTAATTAGAGCACCTGGTCACAACAGGAAACCTGAAGCGAAAGAGAGCACCAGGACGAACTTGCAGGGTGGCTGGGGACAGAGAGGGTGGGAGATGTACTTGCAGTGACAAGAGATAGAATCGTATGGAGGGCCATGATCGCCAACGCCATGCAGCAGGGCACATGATGATGATGATACGGCGCCAAACCTTGACACTCACGTGCCAGGCATATGCATACAATCGACAATGACTCATCATCATCATACGAATCTGTCTTTTGTCTCTGCAAGTATATCTCCCAACCTCTCTGTCCTCAGCCACCCTGCAAGTCCGTCTAATATTTTCTCCCTGGGTCCACTTGGTGCTCTTTTCCCCTCCAGCTTTCCTGTTGTGACTAGGTGCTCTAATTTCTCTTTCTTCATAAAATGTCCTATAAAATGTTACTCGTCTTTTCCTAATCTTCTTTATTATTTATGATCTTCGTGTGCCTGCTTCCTTCAAGACTTTCTCGTTTGTTTTCTTTGCTGTCCATGGAACTCTCAACATTCTCCTCAGAGACCACATTTTAGTTGCCTCAATTTCGATAAAGACCACCTTACATTATTTAATTCACAAACTGAGGGCAAGAAGTAGTAGCAGAAATCATTGTTGGGAAAAGATGTGGGTTTTTAAATTGAGTGATAATGGTCCCCACAGTGCTAATCACAAGTCTGCACAACAGACAATTGTGTTTCCAGTAAGGGACTACAGTTTGGAGTGTGTTCAAAAGGAATATTTACACTCGGATAATTCCATACGTGGTCCACCCCAATCTGCTTAGTTATCTGGCAAACTCTTTGAGCCTGCAGAAAATTCTATGCACTGGCAAGATCTTTAAAATGGGGAGAGGAGAATAGGGGCCCATGAAACGCTGAAACGCTAAAAACCATCAGCATGATTAGAGTTGCAGGGTTATTGTTATTGTTACCGTTATCATTTTTGAAAGCCCAGCCGACTGCGCAGAGCCATATCAGGGCTATAATTATCTAAAAGAAATGCACCATCCTCACTGGAGGAGAAGAAAAAAATGGAAAAAAAAAAGTACACATATCAATGCATTCGCGCACATAATCTATGGACATGCCCCTGGCGTTGACCACTCCGTCCAATGTATCACCAGGAGATTTAAAAATCAAATCTGAATACATGTATGTAAACATAACCAAGAACACTAAAACATATTTATCATAAAAACAGGCTTCAATTACCTAAACTGCTTCCGCACATCACATTTCTCTTAGAGTCAAAAATGCAGTTTAGTGTACCTAATCGTCAATCCTAAGATGAAGTAAGACAAACTTTATCGAACACATACAGGTGAATGAACCAGCAAGGCAGAAAATGACAGGAAGACACGACAGAAAGCAAAGGAGGAAGAGAAAAACAATGAGAGCGACAGAAAAGAGCAAATTTCTAGCACAGAATTTCCAGAAGATGGGGATATTACTTATACTGAGAGAGACCCCGGCATCCCCACGGGGGTGGGGTTGGGCGGTGGGTAGGTAGGTAGAGGGAGTAGCGGGGTAGGAATGAACTCGAGACACAAAGATCTTGAGTCCATGGCTCTATAAATTGAGCGGTTACGTTGCACTATCAAGCATAAACCTTGCACACACACGATACAAATATGAATACATATGGCACTGACAAAGTTGCATCTCTTAATTTAGTATACAAAGCCATCTGAAAATATTCTGCTCTTTTGTACAGATATTTTTGGTGATTGTATAGACGAAATGTGGCTGAACACAGTAAATGTTAAAAAACAAAACAAAACAAAACAAACAAAAAACATTAAAAATTTTTAAATGATCGTAAAAAGAAAACGCCATGTGTTTTTCGAAAATAAATTTGTATAATTCATTTGACGTCAACACATCAGTAACGATTGTTTAGGGTAAAAAAGAGCATTGTGTGTGTGTGTGTGTGTGTGTGTGTGTGTGTGTGTGTGTTGTGTGTGTGTGTGTGTGTGTGTGGTGTGTGTGGTTGGTGTGGGTGCGTGCGTGTGTGTGTGTGCGTGCGTGCATGTGTGTGTGTGCCTGTATTTGAACGAGTGTTTCAGTGTGTATGTTTATGCGTCAGCTCATGCATGTAAATATGTTTCTTCTGTGTATGTGCGAGCATGTGTCTGTGTGCGCGTGCTTACATGTGCGTACAGTGTACGAATGTACGCCAAAGTGACGTATTCAATTTGTTCCTCATCGTCTTCACATAACCGATTGATATGCTTAAGTTTGTATTAGCGTTCATTTTGACTGTTCTTTAAAACTGTATGTCTTGTAATTCGTCTGTTTTCATCACAGCGGTAGGTGTGACATGTATTTGCTTTACGTCTGTGTAAGTTATTAGTATTAAAATCATCATTATCACTATCATTATCATTACTATTAATT
>JAPXFY010000019.1:13236243-13238743 GCA_030674185.1 Monoplex corrugatus
CATACTTGTAACCACCTGAGTTCGAACCCGCGCTGCCAAGGTAGTCGGACGTCTCAAGGCCACGTCACCTGTGTAACGAATGTCTTGACCACTTAGCTACCGGACACCCGCTGTATGTAGGGGATGTTTTATGCCCTATGGACGTCACTTTTGTTCCTCCTTGACCGGATCCAGCTATAACTCTTTTTGCTATAATTGTCTTTAGGATTCCTGTCCTCTCCTTCCCAGAAATCGAGAGCTGTTTCACGTCGTCATAGACATATGTGTCAACCAACCCCTTTGCTCCAGCATCCATGGGGAAAGCTGTTTTGGAAGCGGGATTACCTCAAGTTGCATGTAGTGGTCTTCTTCGACTATCATTTTGCGATGATGGTATTGTTATTATCACAATCATTATTTTTTTTGTCATCATCATCTTCATCATCATCATCATCATCTTCACCATCGTCGTCGTCGTCATCATTTTTTAGACAGGCGCAATATTCTATTTAGTTATAGGGTTGATGTGGGTAAAAGGAGATTTCCCGATATCATATCATCATCATCATCGTCGTCGTCGTCGTTGTCGTCGTCATCATCATTTTTAGGCAGGCGCAATATTGTATTCAGTTATGGGGTTGATGTGGACCCTACCTGGTGGGCAAAAGGAGATTTCCCCGATATCATATCATCATCATCATCATCATCGTCTTCATCATCTTCACAGTCATCATCATTTTTAGACAGGCGCAATATTTTATTTAGTTATGGGGTTGATGTGGACCCTACCTCGTGGGCAAAAGGAGGAAATTTCCCCGATATCACATCATCATCATCATCATCACCGTCGTCGTCGGCGTCATTTTTAGACAGACACAATGTTCTATTTAGTTATGGGTTGGTGTGGACCCTACCTGGTGAGTGAAAGGGAGGCCATAACCCTGATATCAATCATCATCATCTTCTTCTTCTTCGTCGTCGTCATCATTTTTAGACAGACACAATGTTCTATTTAGTTATGGGGTTGATGTGGACCCTACCTGGTGAGTGAAAGGGAGGAGATAACCCTGATATCACATCATTATCATCATCATCACCGTGGTCGTCCTCGTCATCATCATCATCATCATTTTTAGACAGGCGCAATATTCTATTTAGTTATGGTGTTGGTGTGGACCTGGCCTGGTGGACAAAAGGAGGAGATAACTCCAATATCACAAACCAACCTGTGTACGGAGCTGCTAGTACTTGGCCCCTCTTTGTGTGTATATGAATATGTATAATTGATACATACGACTTCTTTCAATATTTAAGCTTCAAACACTTTATTTATTAAAGGACTGTAGCATTAGGTCCCACTGTACCTGTCTTACAGCTAATCCCTGGCAATTTACACATATAACGTAAGCATACTGAGAAGAATGGAAAAGAAGAAAGTACAGGAAGCAGTAAAAATGAACAAGGGGAGGGGAAACACAAACTCTAATGCCATTATGAAAAACAGATGTTACCATAATGTATGAAATGTCAAAAACATTTTAAAAAAATGAATCATAGTGAAACACTGAAGACCGTATAAGCCATGTCAGTGTCTGGTGGCGTGTGGAACACTGAGCACGCGAACACTGAGCACGCACACTATATACTCAATTCATCAGCTTCATGCTATACTAACTGGTCACTCTGTTGGATTACAATGGTGTCACAGAGAGGGGGAGTCTGCTATTCGGACAACAGCAGGTTCTGATATGCCATAATGGCCAGGCTTGTGTCCTGGAACATCTATACTGCTGTATGGACAACATCAGGTTCTCCATATCACTATGGCCTGTGTCCTGGAGACATCTATACTGCTGTATGGACAACAATCAGGTTCTCCATATCACTATGGCCTGTGTCCTGGAGACATCTATACTGCTGTAGGACAACAGGTTCTCCATATCTCTATGGCCTGTGTCCTGGAGACATCTATACTGCTGTAATGGACAAACAGGCTTGCTACCATATTAGACAACTTCTATATGGCCAGGCTTGTGTCCTGAAGTCTTCAGCACCACAAAGACAGAGGAAATTCATGTCAGTTTGACGACGACGACGACGACGACGATGACGATGATGATAAGTCCTACCTGTATGGCTTTCTAATTTTTGTCCAGCCAGTCGTAATGTTGAAGGTGATGATGACGATGATGTAACGGTGACGAAAACGACGATGATAATGGTGACGATGTTGTCGATTATGATGATGATATGGTAATGGTGGTGGTGTGGTGGAAGTAACGATGATGACGATGGTGATGATGATGATGATGATGATGATAATGACGATGGCAGCGGTGTTGATGATACTGATGCTGATGGCAGTGGTGGTATTGATGATGATGATGATGATGATGAGTGATGACGACGACGATGACAACAACGAAAAACACCTTGACTTACCTGTATGGCTTTCTTGTTCCAGTCCAGCCAGTCCGTTATGAGGCCGAAGGTGAAGAAGGCATCAGTCCAAAAGTCCACG
>JAPXFY010000019.1:13243743-13261243 GCA_030674185.1 Monoplex corrugatus
ATTTCCTTAGAGCCAAAAAATGCAGTTATTACGTGTACCTAATTATAAATCTTAAGAGAAAATATGTAACACTTTATCGAACACATACACAGGGCTGGCGAAATCCACTCGCCCGGTCGCCCGAGGCGAGCAAAACTGTCGGGCAAGTCAAAATCAAAAACTATTCGTCCGTTGGGCGAGTGACAATTCTGAGCTCTGCAGTTATAATTCATTTCGATTTTTCCAACTTTCCGATCTGCCGACTGATTTTGTCTGCAATGATCGAGTCTGCCAACGCTCGCGCGAAAACGAGGCTATCTATGAAACGGCAACCTTTGCTTCCCATAAGTAGTAGTAGTAGCTGAGGGCTGGCTCGTAGCCTAGGCCTTCTGGCCTTTTAACGCCCTATCTTTTTTGTTTTACGCTTTCTTCTTCGGGGTCTGAAAAGCATGCCTTAATATTCATACTTCAGCAAATCTGCTTCAGTCTATTTTTTTAAATAAAATTTTGAATTCTGCGTCATCGTCCAGGAAATTTTTGAATTTGTTAATGCTGTTAGTAAATTTAATTTCAAAAGGAATTTTATTCCACAATTTAACAATTCTGTTAGAAAACCAAAAACGCTCTTGTGTTAGTATTTCTGTGTTTAACAAATATTTTACCTTCAGCATTCCTTGTTATACTAGCTTGTGGAAAGGAAAAAAATGTTTCAACTGATAGCTTATCCATCCCATTCATTATTTTGTATACCTGTATTAAATCCCCCCTAACCCTCCTACCTTTCAGTGAATGAAGTTTTAAAAACTTAAGCCTTTCTTCATAACTCATATTTTTACACTCTATAAGCAACCTAGTTGCCCTTCTTTGTACATTTTCAATCATTTTTGACTGTCTTATCAAATACGGATTCCAAACAACACTTGCGTATTCCAAATGTGGTCTAACAAAAGCCTTATACAACATTAAAAATGTATGTTTATTCATGTACAAAAATTTTCTTTTGATAATTCCTATCATTTGGTTAGCCTTATTTGTTACTCTTTTAATGTGCAGGTCAAAAGATAATTCACTATCAAATGTAACTCCCAAGTCTTTCTCCGTTTCACACACACTAATTTTCTGTACATCATTTCCAATTTTCATGAAATACTCTCGTCTAATATTCTTCTTACCAACATGCATTACATGGCATTTTGAAACATTAAAATATAAATTCCAAGTATCTGACCAGTTTTGTAATATTAGCAAGTCCTGTTGAAATAAATTAACATTGGCAACCTTGTCATATAGTTTTGTATCGTCAGCAAAAATTTTGCAAGTACAGTGCAGTGAATCAGGTAAGTCATTTATAAATACTGTAAACAAGATTGGACCCAGTACACTGCCCTGAGGGATCACGCTTTTTACTTTTGTTTCTTCTGATTCAGCATTTCCTACCATTACCCTCTGCTTTCGATCATACAAATTTTTTTTTATCCATTTGAGTGTAATTCCTGTAATACCATAAGATGCTAATTTTATGAGCAGTCTTTCGTGAGGTACAGAATCAAAAGCTTTTCTAAAATCAAGATACACGATATCAAAGGGGTCCCCATTGTCCATCATATTGGTGAAATCCTCCATAACTTCTAATAACTGGGTTACAAAGGATCTTTTCCCTCTAAATCCATGTTGACATTTTGCATAAAATTTATTACTTTCAAAGTGAGAAATGATACAATCTCTTACTAGTGATTCCAGTACTTTACAAACAATACAAGTTAAACTTACAGGTCTATAGTTCCCAGCGTCACTCCTATTTCCTTTCTTAAACAAGGCTTTAACATCGGCTGTTTTCCAATCCTTTGGTAACTCACCTGATTCTAAGGACTTATTAAATAATATACAAAGTGGCTTTGCAAGTTCTTTACTTACTTCCTTTAGTATCCTAGGGGATATCAAATCTGGTCCTTTAGCTTTATTCGGGTTTAGTTCCTGTAACTTTTTTTCTACCGCAGTTGGAGTAACTCTGATATCACATAATGATATACCATTTAACTTTGAATTTTCTATTAAATCTGGTAATGTACTGATATCTTCTGTTGTAAAAACGCTTGCAAAAAATTTATTTAAAACTTCAGCTTTGTCTTTATCTGTAACAACCAGTTTTCCATCATTGGTTTTTAAGGGGCTAATACCTGTATTAACTTTTGTCCTTTCTTGTACATATTTCCAAAATTTTTTCGGGTTACTTTTACTTTCCTTAGCAATATTTTTCTCATACTCTTTTCTGGTTTTCTTCAACAATTTGGCACATTCATTTCATACTGTTATATATCTATCATAATCACTACCTTTTTTGGTTCTCAAATATCTTTTATATGTATTATACTTCTTTTTAATTTTCCTCAGAGCCTTTTTATTAACCATATAGGTCTGAAAATGTTTTTAATTACTAACTTTAACTTTTGGGACACATTCCTCAACACCATCATTTAACATTTTTTTTTTAAATCATACCCCAAGCACTCTCAACATCCATATTGACCAAGTCACTCCAATCTTCATCCTTCAAAAATATTATTAAGTTTTCTGTAATCCCTTTTTTAAAATCTTTACTTGTATTTTGTCTACTATAGGTGCATTATACATTGAGACATACAATTTGAATTTCAATACGTCGTGGTCACTTTTACCAACCGGTTGTAAGTCTTATATCTGAGATTAAGTTTTCTTCATTTACTAGTACCCAGTCATCCAGAAAAGGGGAAATTGTTCTTTCCTTCTTCGAGTTGGTTCTGATACCTTTTGAATTAAAAAATGCATCACGTACATTCTCAATTATTTTGTCACTTTTATCACCTCTCCACTCTCCATCCCAACCAACATTTGGAAAGGGTTAAGTCACCAACAATACAAATCTTTTCAAACTATTAATTTTATCAATTTTAAAACATCAACAGCTTTTTGTCATTTTCTATTGTGGCTTGTATTAGGACTTGGGTTATAATACTCCTAACAATACTTCTTCACCATTAGCACCACTAAAAGAGCACCACACACTTTCTTAAAAGGTCTTCATTATTTAACTTTTTCACACTCTCTTGCATTCAACCTTTTTTCAGTATATAATACAACTCCCCTTTGGGGATTTTTTGACACAAACATATCAAAATTAGGAAAAGAATATTGATTCTCAATAAAATCTCTCATATTCTTCGGCTTGATTTCTGTCAGCCCAATCACACTTGGTTTTAAATCATCATATGAGGCCAAAAACTCATCTTTTTGTTTAACAAACTATCAACATTTGAGTATACAACAATGCACTCTTCCTGAGTTACATGTTCACTTCTATTTACATTATGTACATGATCTCCTTTGTCGGTTCAATATGTAGCTTTCTCCCTCCCACTTCCTGTTGGCCCTTTCCCACCCTCTGCTCCTCTTGGCCTGGAACTCACAGTCACAATCTGTCCATTCCTGATTACTATGTTCTGTTCGCCCTCATCCCTTCTTCTAATCAGTTCTTCTCTCAGCTCTTTGTCTTTTGCCTCTGTTTGGGAGTGTAGTCATAGTTGAACATAGATTTTTTTTGTCAGATCTGTCACTCCGAGCATTCAGCTCAGGAGACTTTCTCACTACTTTCTTCTTTTCCTCATTTGTCATGGTTACCTTTCAACATCCTGGGCCTATTTCCTCCCACCTTTCCCAGTCTGACAGGCTCTTTCACATCATTGTCTTCTATCTTTAGTCAGTTTTCCAGAATCGTTTTGGCAGCCTTCAAGTCGTCTTTCTTCCTATCCTCTGCACTTTCTTCAGAGCTCTCTCTAACACCCACTATGATCACATTCATCTTTCTTTTTTCTTTCTCTTCTCTCTCCTCCATCGCCTCCTCAACTTTCTTACTCACTGCCTCATCGATTTTTTTGTCCAAACTTTCTCCTCCATAGCCCTTGCTCTAGATCCTTCACCTGTTTTGGTCAGATCATAAACCATTTGCAATAGTTTTGTCTAGGCGGACATCGGAACGCGATTGTATGTCCTGACTGTCCATGCATTTAAGGCAAACATACTGCACATTCGGGCAGTTCAGTGATCATACATTTCGTCCTTCATTGGGCGCACTTCTGGTGTTGTTCCACGTTTACAGACAAAACACCAAGGTCTCTAGGTCCCTCGCTAGGGGTGTCGCACACCGTACATAAGCCTGTCAGTAAAGGGAGTCGGTATGATACAATCAAGCAAACGACAATGATTTTAAATATATACTGAACTAAAGAATTCTCTCTAACTTACAAAGAGAATCCATTTTAAACTTTGAGATCATCATCTGCCCTAAACATCTTCATGTTATCGCTTTATCACTTGATCTCCCACTGTTCACCCCCCCCCCCTCCCCTACCCTGATGAAAGTCTCCAGAAAAAAATCTGACCACCTTTGTTGTAACAGTAGCTTATTCTGCTGAAATATTTTTGATCATCACATAAAGAGAATTTGGCTGTTTTTGGGGGCAACATGTCGGATTAGTGAAAATATCTGCGAGCTAGTGGATCTAAATCTGCTAGCCCAGCTGGCTAGTAGAAAATTTTAAATCTTCTCCAGGCCCTGCATATACATCAATGGGCCAAACAAGGCAGAAAATGAAAGGAAGAAATGACAGAAAGTGTGAAAAAAACAAGGAATTTGTAGCACGGAACTTCCAGAAGGTGGGGATACTAGTTTACACTGAAAGAGCCCCCGGCATCCCACAAGGGAATACACGGGTATAAGATATACTAACAAAGTAACGGATCTGACTTTGCACACTTACCTAAAGACGGAGCGAGAAATCAACCTGACCAGCAACTTTCGCACTGGACACACCTGTAAACAAACACCCGAATGATGAAACCACCACCTACCAGTGGTATTAGCAATGGACCGGACTCCGAAATCTGTTCCATACACACATCCAATCTGTAATTGCTCCGATTGTGATTGCATCAAATCCTGAACTGTGTCTGCGTTGACTGGAGACGTTGTGGTGTTGTGTGGTGATCCTATGTGGAAGTGAGTAGTAAGTGTATAATGTGTAAGTTTCACTCCATGTTGCACGGAAATCACGTACGGTGCACTGTCGCAATTCAGTCGCCTCTCACACATGAACAACACTGACATGAAAACTAAAATGTGAAAAAAAAAAAATGGTATGTTCGTTTTGCTCTTTTTGACATTATGCCCTTTCTCTTTGAAAAAAACATAAATACAACAACCTCATCTCTTTTTCCTTTTATTTCCGAAAAGAATTGACGCGAGAACGACCGTGGATGTGTGGGTGAGAGATAATGTGTGTGTGTCGTGTCGTGTGGGTGTGTTTATGTGTGTGTGCATGTGTTCGTGTGTGTTGTGTGATGTGTGCCCCCTGAGTGTTGTGGCGCAGAGATTTAGAGAAGAGAATGAGAGGGAGTGGTGTGGAGAGAGAGAGGAGAGAGTCGAGTCGAGAGGTGAAGATGTATTGTGTGTGAGAATGTTGTGTTGTGAGAGAGACAAGAGAGAGAGAGAGAGAGGAGTAGATGAGAGTGAGTGTGTGTGTGTTGGTGTTGTGCTGGTGTGTGTGTTGTGTGTGTGGTGTGGTGTGGAGCCTTGTGTGTGCTGTGCGTGTTTGTGTATGTGCGCACGCGCGTGCGCGAATGTTGCGTGCCGTGGCCGGTCAACGCCATAATCTTATTCTTCCTAGATTTCTTGTTTCATTAATTATTTAATTACCCCAGCCGATTGCGCCGGCAGCCAATTGCTGGGATATTTTTAATCATCTCAAGAAACTCTTTGAATCCATGTGCCTTTTTTTAAACCAAACTTATCATACGCATTTTTGCATATAATCTGAGATATATAATTTTCCCCTCGGATTCGCTGGCCACTCCTTCCTACTTATCAATTCAGGGAAATTTTCACACAAACCCCGAAATTATTAATATATAAAACGTCTACGAAAGTACACCTAAAACATGATAAACTGGCCTAATTTCTCTTAAAATTTTCTTACACTCATCCACTTTCCTTAGATTACAATAATATGCAATTTATATGTAGTACTCATTCGTCAATCTAAGATATTTTCGTCTTCACTGTCACTCACACGCCACTCACACAGGACACACACCCTACAGGACGACACACACACGACACACACACACACACACACACACACACACACACACACAACACCACACATCCAGGTAATTATAAAGTAAGGAATTTTACATCTGTATGTGTCGTAAAGTGAACACAATACAGATATCATTTATTTGTGCGTGGTTTGTGTGTTGACCGTTAAATCACCCACAGGGTCATTTTCAAGAATCGAATATAACTACGATATACCAACACTACGTTTACAATTACACTATTTCAGAAAAGAGGGGAGTGGAGATGGGAGAGAGAGAGTAGAAAGAGAGATGAGAGTCGGCTGAGAGTTGAGAGAGAGAGAGAGAGAAAGAGAGAAAGAGTATAAAGAGAGAGACGAGAGAAATATTAGAGAGATTGGAGAGACTTCTGTTGTAAAAACGCTTGCAAAAAATTTATTTAAAACTTCAGCTTTGTCTTTATCTGTAACAACCAGTTTTCCATCATTGGTTTTTAAGGGGCTAATACCTGTATTAACTTTTGTCCTTTCTTGTACATATTTCCAAAATTTTTTCGGGTTACTTTTACTTTCCTTAGCAATATTTTTCTCATACTCTTTTCTGGTTTTCTTCAACAATTTGGCACATTCATTTCATACTGTTATATATCTATCATAATCACTACCTTTTTTGGTTCTCAAATATCTTTTATATGTATTATACTTCTTTTTAATTTTCCTCAGAGCCTTTTTATCTAACCATATAGGTCTGAAATGTTTTTAATTACTAACTTTAACTTTTGGGACACATTCCTCAACACCATCATTTAACACTTTTTTTTTATCATACCCCAAGCACTCTCAACATCCATATTGACCAAGTCACTCCAATCTTCATCCTTCACAATATTATTAAGTTTTCTGTAATCACCCTTATTAAAATCATACTTGTATTTGTCTACTATAGGTGCATTATACATTGAGACATACAATTTGAATTTCAATACGTCGTGGTCACTTTTACCAACCGGTTGTAAGTGCTCTATATCTGAGATTAAGTTTTCTTCATTTACTAGTACCCAGTCATCCAGAGAAGGAATTTGTTCTTTCCTTCTTCGAGTAGGTTCTGATACCTTTTGAATTAAAAATGCATCACGTACATTCTCAATTATTTTGTCACTTTTATCACCTCTCCACTCTCCATCCCAACCAACATTTGGAAAGTTAAAGTCACCAACAATACAAATCTTTTCATACTTATTAAGTTTATCAGATTTTAAAACATCAAACAGCTTTTTGTCATTTTCTATTGTGCTTGTATTAGGACTTCGGTATATACATCCTAACAATACTTCTTCACCATTAGCACCACTAAAAGAGCACCACACACTTTCTTCAAGGTCTTCATTATTTAACTCTTCACACTCTCTTGCATTCAACCTTTTTTCAGTATATAATACAACTCCCCTTTGGGGATTTTTTGACACAAACATATCAAAATTAGGAAAAGAATATTGATTCTCAATAAAATCTCTCATATTCTTCGGCTTGATTTCTGTCAGCCCAATCACACTTGGTTTTAAATCATCTATGAGGGCCAAAAACTCATCTTTTTTGTTTAACAAACTATCAACATTTGAGTATACAACAATGCACTCTTCCTGAGTTACATGTTCACTTCTATTTACATTATGTACATGATCTCCTTTGTCGGTTCAATATGTAGCTTTCTCCCTCCCACTTCCTGTTGGCCCTTTCCCACCCTCTGCTCCTCTTGGCCTGGAACTCACAGTCACAATCTGTCCATTCCTGATTACTATGTTCTGTTCGCCCTCATCCCTTCTTCTAATCAGTTCTTCTCTCAGCTCTTTGTACTTTTGCCTCTGTTTGGGAGTGTAGTCATAGTTGACATAGATTTTTTTTGTCAGATCTGTCACTCCGGCATTCAGCTCAGGAGACTTTCTCACTACTTTCTTCTTTTCCTCATTTGTCATGGTTACCTTCAACATCCTGGGCCTATTTCCTCCCACCTTTCCCAGTCTGACAGGCTCTTTCACATCATTGTCTTCTATCTTTGTCAGTTTTCCCAGAATCGTTTTGGCAGCCTTCAAGTCGTCTTTCTTCCTATCCTCTGCACTTTCTTCAGAGCTCTCTCTAACACCCACTATGATCACATTCATCTTTCTTTTTTCTTTCTCTTCTCTCTCCTCCATCGCCTCCTCAACTTTCTTACTCACTGCCTCATCGATTTTTTTGTCCAAACTTTCTCCTCCTAGCCCTTGCTCTAGATCCTTCACCTGTTTGGTCAGATCATAAACCATTTGCAATAGTTTGTCTAGGCGGACATCGGAACGCGATTGTATGTCCTGACTGTCCATGCATTTAAGGCAAACATACTGCACATTCGGGCAGTTCAGTGTATCATACATTTCGTCCTTCATTTGGGCGCACTTCTGGTGTGTCCACTGTTTACAGACAAAACACTCAAGGTCTCTAGGTCCCTCGCTAGGGGTGTCGCACACCGTACATAAGCCTGTCAGTAAAGGGAGTCGGTATGATACAATCAAGCAAACAGACAATGATTATAAATATATACTGAACTAAAGAATTCTCTCTAACTTACAAAGAGAATCCATGTAAACTTTGAGATCAGTCATCTGCCATAAACATCTTCATGTTATCGCTTTATCACTTGATCTCCCACTGTTCACCCCCCCCCCCTCCCCTACCCTGATGAAAGTCTCCAGAAAAAAATCTGACCACCTTTGTTGTAACAGTAGCTTATTCTGCTGAATATTTTTGATCATCATCATAAGAGAATTTGGCTGTTTTTGGGGGGCAACATGTCGGATTAGTGAAAATATCTGCGAGCTAGTGGATCTTAAAATCTGCTAGCCCAGCTGGCTAGTAGAAAATTTTAATCTTCTCCAGGCCTGCATATACATCAATGGACCAGCAAGGCAGAAAATGAAAGGAAGAAATGACAGAAAGTGTGAAAAAAACAAGGAAATTTGTAGCACGGAACTTCCAGAAGGTGGGGATACTAGTTACACTGAAAGAGCCCCCGGCATCCCCACAGAGGGAACTACACGGGTATAAGATATACTAACAAAGTAACGGATCTGACTTTGCACACTTACCTAAAGACGGAGCGAGAAATCAACCTGACCAGCAACTTTCGCACTGGACACACCTGTAAACAAACACCCGAATGATCAAACCACCACCCAGTTGATTAGCAATGGCCGAAACTGTCCATACACACCCAAAGTAATTGCTACGATGCTGATGCACAATCTGAACTGTGTCTGCGTTGATGACGTGTGTGTGTGTGTGTGTGAGTGGTAGTAGTGTATAATGTGTAAGTTCACTCCATGTTGCACGGAAATCACGTACGGCTGCACAGTCGCAATTCAGTCGCCTCACACACTGAACAACACTGACCTGAAACTAAAATGGAAAAAAAATGGAAGATCGTTTAGCCTTTTTGACATTATCCCTTTCTCTTTGAAAAAACAAAAAACAAAAACACTCTCTCTTTTTCCTATTATTTCCGAAAAGAATTGAGAGAACGAGAGGATGTGTGTGTGAGAGAGAATGTGTGTGTGTTTTGTGTGTGTGTGTGTGTGTGTGTGTGTGTGTGTGGTGTGTGTGTGTGTGTGTGTTGAGTGTGTGGCGCAGAGATAGAGAGAGAAGGAGAGGGAGAGAGTGAGAGAGAGAGAGAGAGAGTGAGAGAGAGTGAATATGTATGTGTGTGAGAATGTGTGTGTGAGAGAGAAAGAGAGAGAGAGAGAGATGTGTGTGTGTGGTGGTGTGTGTGTGTGTGTGTGTTGTGTGTGTGTGTGTGCGTGTGTGTATGTGCGCACGCGCGTGCGCGAAAATGTGCGTGCCGTGGACGGTCAAGCCATACTCTTATTCTTCCTATATTTCTTGTTATATTATTATTTAAACCCCAGCCGATTGCGCAGAGCCATATCAGGGTTATAATCATCTCAAGACCTCTTTGAACCTGTGTTTTTTTAAACCAAACATATCAACGCATTTTTGCATATAATCTAGATATATATATACCCCTGTCGCTGGCCACTCCTTCCAACTTATCATCAGGGAATTTCAACAAACCCGAATATAAATATATAAACGTCACGAAGTACACTAAAACATGAAAACTGGCTAATTTCTCTAAAAATTTCTTCCACTCATCACATTTCCTTAGATTAAAAAAAAATGCAATTATATGTATACTCAATCGTCAATCCTAAGATATTTTCGTCACTCGTCACACGCGCACACACACAGACACCACACGACACACACAGACACACACACACACACACACACACACACACACACACACACACCGTAATTATAAAGTAAGGAATTTTACTCTGTATGTGTGAAAGTGAACACAAACAGAATTCATATATTTGTGCGTATGTGTGTGCGTAAAACACACAGGTCATTTTCAAGAATCGAATATAACTGACATAACCAACACTACGTTTACAATTACACTATTTCAGAAAGAGGGAGAGAGAGAGAGAGAGAGAGAGAGAGAGAGAGAAAGAAGAGAGAGAGAGAGAGAAATAAAGAGAGAGAGAGAGAGAGAGAAAGCTAAAGCAAAAAAGACACAAATGCCAGAGTACTGAAAGAAAAATACAGAGAGAGAAAGAGAGGGAGAGAAGAGAGAGAGGAGAAAGAGACAGACAGACAGAGAGAGAGACAGACAGACAGACAGAAAGACAGAGAAGACAGACAGACAGAGAAGGACAGACACAGACACACAAACACACAAAAACGACGGACACCTCCTCACAATGGTAGCCGGAGAAACGTAAGGTCTTAACCATCTCACTCTATTTCGACTTCGGAGTTAGGGGCCTTTTTTTTTTTTTTTTTTTTTTTTTTCTTCTCTAAGATCTTCTGAAAAAAACAACAACAAAGTCCACTGACATAGCATATCATATAAAGCAAAAACGTCTTCATGCATGGCTGAACGCAGCAGTATTTCTCGTGAAAGACGGTTAGTATGCTTATTTTGAAGAGGGGGTTGGGGTGTCGATGTTGGTGCGCAGCAGCAGAATTACGTATGTGTCGATTTACATACGTGTGTCCCAGTTTTTTTAAACTGCCAGTCTTTGAGAAATAAAACTTCCTCCCCTTCCACCACTATGTCTCCCCTCCCCACAGCTTTTGTCCTTGACCTTGCCGCCGTCACCACCATCCGCCCTCCCACTGCTCTCTTATGTAACAGCGCGCGCGCGCACACACACACACACACACACAGAGTCCCCCCCCCCCAAAAAAAAAAAAAAAAAAAAATGAACGAAAAAAAAAAAAATCCACACACCCCACTTCACCCAAACACACAAAAACACACACACACACACTCATCTCTCACCCAACACACACACACACACACACACACAAACACACACACACACTCTCTCTCTCTCACCAAAAACACAAACACACACTCACCCAAAACACACAAACACACACTCTCTCTGTCACCCAAAACACAAGCACACACACCACACACACATAGTCACCCAAAACACACACACACACCACACACAAACTCACCCAAAACACACACACACACACACACATACACACAACAACACACACACACACACACACAACACAACACACACACAACACACACACACACACACACACACACACACACACCACCACACACACAACACACACACACACCCCACAACACAACACAACACACACACACACACACACACACACACACACACACACACACACACCACACACACACACACACATACGCACGCACACACACACAGATAGTTCACAAACACTTCTGAAAACTCAAATGAAAGCTACGAAATGATCCAACTTGAGAAGAAACTCGGCCAAGCAAATAGGCGTTATATTTGTGTCCACAGGCAATTCATTACAGTTTTAACGCCATCTTTGAAATTTTGAAATCCATCAAAGCATTTGAATGACTGTTATTTTTTTGTGTATGTGTTTTTGTGTGTTGTTTTTGTGTATGTGTTTTTGTGTGTGCTTGTCACCTGTTTGTTGTTGTTGTTGTTTTTATATACGCTTGACAAAGGTCAGGTAAGCCGAAAATTTGCACCTGTCTTATTCTGTTGTTTCGTGTTTTTCTCGATCATGATTTGAATAAATCAACGAAACAATCGATCACTCGATACATTTATCATCTATGTTATTATTATTATTGTTATTATTATTTATTATTACTATTATTATTATTATTACATTATTATCATCATCATTATATAATCATCATTATGATTATTATTATTATCATCATTATTATTGTTGTTGTTATCATCAATCATCATCACTATCATTATATTATTATTGTTATTATTATTGCTACTATTATCATTATTGTTATTACCATTATGTTGTCACTGTTATTATTATCATTATTGTTGCTGTTATTATTGTTGTAGTTGTAATTATTATTACAGTTATCAGTATTATTACTGTTCTGCGGAAGGTAAGCTAGGTAGGCAAAGACTCAGCGTAAGCCCTGGGGGTGTAGGCGTTTTGAGTTTTGTTTTAAGTCTGTTCCAGAGGGATTCATCGCACTCGGACAATCCCATATGCGCTCCACGCAGATCTGCCAGCAATTCTGAGGCAGACTCCTTATCATCATCATCAAGTGCCTTGCAACAATGCGTTGGCGATCATGGTCCTCCATATGTATCTATCCCTTTGTTGCCGCAAGCACATCTTCCACCCTCTCCGTCCTCAGCACCCTGCAAGTCCGTCCAATATTTTCTCCCTGGGTCTACCTGGTGCTCTCTTTCCCTCCAGCTTTCCTGTTGTGACCAGGTGCTCTAATTCCCTTTTCCTCATAAAATGGCATATAAATGAACCCTGCGTAAAACTCTATGCACTGGCAAGGCCTCAAAGTTAGGGGGAAAGGGGAGAGTGAGACACATGAAAGACTAAGCTGACGTAACGAGAATGACCAAGCCAGCGATCAGGTTTTGCGCAGGCTCAGGGAGTCTGCCAAATACTTGCTAGAGAGATTTGGGTGGAGCGCATATGGACTCCTCCGAGGGCCGATGAATCTTCTTGAACAAACTCCAAACAAGAATGAAACATCAGGATGGGCAGCGAAGACACCAGTGGTTTTTTTTTTTTGTTTTTTGTTTTGTTTTGTTTTTTGTTTGTTTGCTTTTTGTTATTTTTTGTTTTGTTTTGTTTGTTTGCTTGTTGTTGTTACTTTTTGTTTTGTTTTGTTTGTTTGTTGTGTTGTTACTTTTTGTTTGTTTTGTTGTTTGCTTGTTGTTCTTTACTTTTTGTTTTTTGTTGTTTGCTTGTTGTTGTTACTTTTTGTTTTGTTTGTTTGCTTGTTGTTGTTACTTTTTGTTTTGTTTTGTTGTTTGCTTGTTGTTGTTATTTTTTTTTTTTTTGTTGTTTGCTTTGTTGTTACTTTTTGTTTTGTTTTGTTTGTTTGCTTGTTGTTGTTACTTTTTTGTTTTGTTTGTTTGTTTGTTGTTTGTTGTTTGTTACTTTTTGTTTTGTTTTGTTTGTTTGCTTGTTGTTGTTACTTTTTTGTTTGTTTTGTTTGTTTGCTTGTTGTTGTTACTTTTTGTTTTGTTTTGTTTGTATTTGCTTGTTGTTGTTATTTTTGTTTGTGTTTGTTTGTTTGCTTGTTGTTGTTACTTTTTGTTGTTGTTTGTTTTGCTTGTTGTTGTTTTTTCTTGTTTTGTTTTGTTTGTTTGCTTGTTGTTGTTACTTTTTGTTTTGTTTTGTTGTTTGCTTGTTGTTGTTACTTTTTGTTTTGTTTGTTTGTTTGCTTGTTGTTGTTACTTTTTGTTTTGTTTTGTTTGTTTGCTTGTTGTTGTTACTTTTTGTTTTTTTTGTTGTTTGCTTGTTGTTGTTACTTTTTGTTTTGTTTTGTTTGTTTGCTTGTTGTTGTTACTTTTTGTTTTGTTTTGTTTGTTTGCTTGTTGTTGTTACTTTTTGTTTTGTTTTGTTTGTTTGCTTGTTGTTGTTATTTTTTTTTTGTTTGTTTGTTTGCTTGTTGTTGTTACTTTTTGTTTTGTTTGTTTGTTTGCTTGTTGTTGTTATTTTTTGTTTTGTTTTGTTTTGTTTTGTTGTTGTTTGTTACTTTTTGTTTGTTTTGGTTTTTGTTTTGTTGTTTTGTTTGTTTGTTATTTTTTGTTTTTGTTTTGTTTTGTTTGTTTGCTTGTTGTTGTTACTTTTTTTGTTTTGTTTGTTTGCTTGTTGTTGTTATTTTTTTTTTGTTTTGTTTGTTTGCTTGTTGTTGTTACTTTTTTTTGTTTTTGTTTGTTTGCTTGTTGTTGTTACTTTTTGTTTTGTTTTGTTTGTTTTGTTGTTGTTACTTTTTGTTTGTTTTTGTTTTGTTTGTTTGTTGTTGTTGTTACTTTTTTGTTTTGTTTTTGTTTGTTTTTTGTTGTTGTTTCTTTTTTGTTTTGTTTTGTTTTGTTTGCTTGTTGTTGTTACTTTTTTTTGTTTTGTTTGTTTTTGTTGTTTTTTTTTGTTTTGTTTGTTTGCTTGTTGTGTTACTTTTTGTTTTGTTTGTTTGTTTGTTGTTGTTACTTTTTGTTTTGTTTTTGTTTGTTTGTTGTTGTTTTATTTTTTGTTTTGTTTGTTTTGTGTATTTTTTGTTTTGTTTGTTGTTGTTGTATTTTTGTTTTTTTGTTTTGTTGTTGTTTGTCTTGTTGTTTGTGTTGTTACTTTTTGTTTTGTTTTGTTTGTTTGTTTGTTGTTGTTACTTTTTTTTTTGTTTTGTTTGTTTGTTGTTGTTACTTTTTGTTTTGTTTGTTTGTTTGTTGCTTTTGTTGTTATTTTTTTTTTGTTTTGTTTTTTGTTGTTGTTACTTTTTTATTTTGTTTTGTTTGTTTGCTTGTTGTTGTTACTTTTTGTTTTGTTTTTTTTGGTGGTTATTTTTGTTTGTTGTTTTGTTTGTTGTTTTGTTGTTTCTTGTTTGTTGTTATTTTGTTTTGTTTTGTCTGTTTGCTTGTTGTTGTTACTTTTTGTTTTGTTTTGTCTTGTTTGTTGTTGTTGTTACTTTTTTTTTGTTTTGTCTGTTTGCTTGTTGTTGTTGTACTTTTTGTTTTGTTTTGTTGTTTGCTTGTTGTTGTTACTTTTTTGTTTTGTCTGTTTGTTGTTTGTTGTTGACTTTTTGTTGTTCTGTTTGTTGTTGTTGTTACTTTTTTTTTGTTTTGTCTGTTTGCTTGTTGTTGTTGTTACTTTTTATTTTGTTTTGTTGTTTGCTTGTTGTTGTTGTTACTTTTTTATTTTGTTTTGTTTGTTTGTTGTTGTTGTGTTACTTTTTTATTTTTGTTTGTTTGCTTGTTGTTGTTACTTTTTTATTTTGTTTGTTTGTTTGCTTGTGTTGTTGTATTTTTTATTTGTTTTGTTTGTTTGTTGTTGTTGTTGTTACTTTTTTAATTTTGTTTTGTTTGTTTGTTGTTGTTGTTACTTTTTTTATTTTGTTTTGTTTGTTTGTTGTTGTTACTTTTTAAAAAATTTTGTTTCGTTTGTTTGCTTGTTGTTGTTGCTTTTTTTGTTTTGTTTGTTTGCTTGTTGTTGTTACTTTTTTGTTTTGTTTTGTTTGTTTGCTTGTTGTTACTTTTTTGTTTTGTTTGTTAGTTTGAATGTTGCGGGCTGGGATTGAACTCAGATATTCCATCTTAAGGCCACAACCACGACTCCGTCAAAAGAACCAACAAGCCCATGTACAAAAAAGTGTCAACCATGCCGGAACCCGAATTTGAACCCAAGACCTTCAGCTCTTCAGTCTAGCAATCTCCCACCTGAGCCCTAGGGCAGTGAGGTGGTACATTGATTGATTGATTTGATTCAGTTTTCACGTCGACAGCCCCCTCAGGTGATATGGCTGACTGGGATAACCATCCCAGGGAAGTAGGAGAAGGGGGCTTATCTAATTCTACACTGACACCACCAGAACAACAATGACGTTAAGATGGGACAGTGCGAAGGCCAGTTTTAATGTAGCGCACCCCGGGATTCGAACCCACGACCATCAGCATGTGAATCCGACGCTCAAAGCATTAGTATTAATTTCTTTATTCCTATTTATGGTGTTATTACTATTATCATTTTCTATTATAATAACTACCACCATCATCATAATTATCATCATCATCATCACAAACGTCATTATTACATGGTGTGTGTGTGTGTGTGTGTGCGTGCGTGTGGTGTGTGTGTGTGTGGTGTGTGTGTGTGTGTGTGTGTGTGTGTGTGTGTGTGTGTGTGTGTGTGTGTGTGTGTGTGTGTGTGTGTGTGTGTGTGTGTTGTATTCTTAGTTCTAGGCAGAGAAATAGACAAGCAGTGGCAAGTTTGAAAAATAATAATAATACTACATTTCCCAACAGTAGAAATCATTAGCTATTAGCCGTTTTTAATTTCTTTTAAGGATTGGCACTTTAATTGAACCAGAACTAGTCTTGCGTATACTGACGTATTGTTGTTAACTCAACCGTATTAAAGTGCCAATCCTTAAACAAAATTTTAAAATGTGGCTATTAGCTAATAGCTTCTAGTGTTCGAAAATGTAGTATCATTGTCATTATATCAACGTACCTAATAACCTCTCCCTCTCCATGAATCATGGGTTGCACAGTTTTCAGCCTCATGTACATGAAGACTTATACATCTGTTTTACTTGTTTTACTGTTTCTGAGTATACATTTGTCACAGATAAGTATACAGCAGGCTGGGTAAGAGAAGAAGATAGTTTCCTCTGAAAACTGGCCAGGGTCCAGGGACACCGTCCCTGGTGGGGGGTCTGGGGGGCGAAAGCTGAAGAATTTCTGTAGTTTTGAGGCATTATGGATGCATTTCCTGATGGCAAATACAATAATTCATTAATATTTCCTCTGAAACTAGGAGTTCATGCGCTGAAATTAGTGGATCCGCTGAGAGTTACCCAGCCTGATACAGACAGCCATTTGATCATAAACTATCTGTACATGTTTTACTTACAACGGGATGCACAAGCCTGTTTCTGAACATACAACTGTCACAGACATTTATACAGACAGCCATTTGGACGTTAAGTATCACTTCTCTCCCCCCCCCCCCCTTTCACATCTTTGTTTTTAATGTTTCCTGCACTTCGTTGTTTTTGTTTGTATGTTTGTAATTTATGTTGTTATAATTCATTTTTTCAGGAATCAGAAAAATCACAAAAATCGGATCAAAACACATATTTAATCTAATAAGACATGGCAGGCGCAAATTTTCGACCAATTGGACTTTGTCCAATGTACACAACAGACATCATCATCATGTGTCCTGCCGCATGGCGTTGACAATTATGGCCCTCCAAGTACTTCTCCCACCCTCTCTGTCTTCATCCATTGTGCAAGTCCGTCCAATATTTTCTCCCTGGGTCTACCTGGTGCTCTTTTTCC
>JAPXFY010000019.1:13266243-13293743 GCA_030674185.1 Monoplex corrugatus
CCAATCTGCTTAACCCTTTGACTGCCATACCCTATCCATCAACTGCAAAAAAAAGTAACCCTTTCACTTCCTTGCCCTATCTACCACCTTCCTGATGCAGGAAGTGGATAGGGTGTGAATGAGTCAAAGGGTTAAGTTTTTGTCTGGCTAGCACGGTTGGATGCAAGGTGCTGGCGGACAGGCTGCAGGAGTCAAAGGGTTACGTTTTTGTTTTGAAAGCATGGTTAGCGATGCAAGGTGCTGGCGGACAGGCTGCAGGAGTCAAAGGGTTACGTTTTTGTTTGAAAGCCAGTTAGCGATGTAAGGTCTGCAGACAGGCTGCAGATCAAAGGTTACGTTTGATTGATGCTGGTTAGCGATGTAAGGTGCTGGCGGACAGCTGCAGAGTCAAAGGGTTACGTTTGATTGATAGCATGATTAGCGATGTAAGCTGCTGTGGACAGGCTGCATGAGTCAAAGGGTTAAAACAGCTACGCCTCGCAAATTCACCTCATTCTCCATAGAAAACTGCACAATGGCCCCAATCACTGCTACACGCCAGACACGAGAGTGAAAAAGTAACCCTCAATATCGTGACAATCCCCTTACAAAGATTCCTGGATCACTTTAGAAATGTCCCACCTCGCCTCATACTCGTATTACCTATCTATCCTGCAAGTTACCTATAATTACAGCTACGTATTACAGCCTTTGATAATATTGCTTGTGTATGAATCATCTGCTTTTTGATATATATTTTTATAACATTGAGTGTGATTTTGATTCTTCCTCGTCTTCTTTTTATTACTGCCTTTGATAATATTGCTTGTGTATGAATCATCTGCTTTTTTATATATACTTTTTATAACATTGAGTGTGATTTTGATTCTTCCTCGTCTTCTTTTTATTTCGTTTCTTCCTTTTCTTCTTTCTTCTCTCTCTGTATTTTCAGTATGCATGTCAACTGGCATGCGCGTTTGTGTATAGATTACTAATGAAGTTGTGTTCTGTAAAATTGTTGTATGCTTTAATAAAAGCGCTGGAAATAAAACAGAACTATGATTTGCGTATTATTTTCTGCCAACAAAAGAAAACTTCGTGAAAAGATCTCTCTCTCTCTTTCTCTCTCTTCTCTTTCTCTCTCTTTCTCTCTCTCTCTCTCTCTCTTTCTCTCTCTCTCTTTTCTCTCTCTCTCTTTCTCTCTCTCTCTCTTTCTCTCTCTCTCTCTCAGTTCTGGGTAAATATGTAAATTTAGCAACGGCAAGGTTGAAAAGTGGCTTTTAGCAGATAACTTCCACCGTTGGAAAATCATCATCATCACCATTATTATCATTTCTCTCTTTCTGTCTCTTCACAGTTCTCGGCAGATATGTAAACACACACACACACACACACACACAGAGACAGAAAGAGACAGAAACAGAGACAGACAGACAGAGATAGAGAGATAGAGAGACAGAGAGAGAGAGAGACATACACACACATACAGAAACATACGCACGCACACGCACGCGCACACACACACACACACACACACAAACACAGACACACGCCTGCGCGCACCTGCACACACACACACGTACACACGCACCACACGCATGTGCACACAAAACGACAAGACAGGACATGCCACGTCAGGATAATTGTCTTGCAGATCTTGTTTACATAAACAACAAAGTTCTTCAGCAGCCTACCATGACTCGGCGAATTTTGTTTGCCTCTATCGCCGAAGCGTGTCTATCATCAATTTCAGGGTCTGATGCGTTCAGTCGTCCATAAGGACAGGTACAATCAGGTAGATATTGGAAACCAGTACACCTTGCAAAACAGGCCAAGTGAATCCAGGTAAAATATCTGTGGGTAGTACCTTTTTGTCAACAAGACATCATCATAATCATCACCATGATCATCATTACCATAACTATCATTCCGACCATCATTACCATCGTCATCATTATATCATTATTATTGTTACAGATATTGTTATTGTTATTATTATAACAGTAAAGCTCAGCCGACTCCGCAGAGCCATATCAGGACTATAACCATATAAAAAAAACACGCACCACCTCATTGACGTCATGAAACAAGAAAAACACCTGGAAAAAAGAATTAAGTAAACAAATATTCGCGCACATAATCTAAGGATATGTCCCTGGTGTTGACAGCCCGCCCAATTTACCACCAAGGGGTTAAAATAAAAGCAAACCTGAACACAAATGCATTAACATAACATAATAATAAATAATAATAATTACAATATTTATATAGCGCAAAATCTTGACAAAATCAAATCTAAGCGCTGAAGCAGACACATACGCACGCACGCACGCACGCACACACACGCACGCACACACACGCACGCACACACACACACACGCATGGCTACAAATGGGGAGAAAGAATAAAAGCAATAAAAGCAAGAATAAAAGCAATGGAAAATTATAGAGAGCATAGCATATACAATTATATATTATAACCATGTGATTCCCCTCCGAGCGGAGACAGGCTGCAGAGGGGGGGGGGGGGGGGGGGGGTTGAGTGAGGTTAGGATTTTATGCGGAGGAGAAAAGGTGAGTTTTGAGAGCGGACTTGAAGGAGACAAAAGTAGGTTGCTGACGGACTGAGAGAGGAAGTTTGTTCCAGGAGAGTGGACCAGAAACAGAGAAGGCTCGTGGACCATAGGTATTGAGCTTAGTGCGTGGAAAGCGAAAAGTCAGAGGATCGGAGGCAGAGCGGAGGGTACGTGAGGGAAGATAGATCTCAAGTAGGCTTGACAGGTAATCGGGGGCTGCGTTATTGAGGCTTTTGTAGCACATGGTGTCTAGTTTGTACTGTATGCGCTTTGATACAGGGAGACAGTGAAGTTGTGCCAGGAGAGGAGATATGTGGTCAGCTTTTTTCTTTTTGAGTACAAGGCGTACAGCATTGTTTTGAATGCGCTGTAGGATGTGAATGGTGGAGGCAGGAAGACCAGACAGGAGTGAACTGCAATAGTCAATGCGAGACATTATGAAGGAGAGAACGAGTTTTGCAGTTGTTTCGACAGAGATATACTTCCTGATCAGCCTTATACGATGGAGATGATAGTAGCAAGATCTGGCAGTTTGAGAAACAAAGTTGTTCATGGAGAGGGTAGCTTCTGTCTTGTCGTCATTAAGCTGAAGTTTGTTGAACGTCATCCAGTTCTTAATGTCCGAGTAACACTCAGTGGTGCGAGTCAACAGGCGCTGTATATTATCAGGTGAGTCACTGTCTTGAAGTTGGGTGTCATCAGCATAGAAGTGGTGTTTTATAGAGTGGGAGTTGATGATGGTGGACAGGGGGGAGGTGTAAAGAGTGAAAAGAACAGGGTCAAGGACAGATCCTTGTGGAACACCACAGGTCAGGTATGCAGGTTGAGAGTAAGTGCCATTGATGAGAACAGTTTGTTTTCTGTTTGATAAATACGAAGTGAAAAAGGAGAGAGCAATGTCAGAGATGCCATAAGTATGATGAAGTCTAGAAAGGAAAATACCATGGTCAATGGTATCGAAGGCTGCAGACAGATCAAGGAGTGTGAGGAGAGAGACTTTGCCAGTATCAGTTGCAAGAAGGAGATTGTTGAGAATGTGTAGTAGGGCAGTTTCAGTGCTATGGCACTGGCGGTAGGCTGACTGGAAAGGATTGAGGAGATTGTTGGCAGACAGGTGAGAGTTCAGCTGGTTGAGGACGACCTTTTCAAGGAGTTTGACAAGAAAGAGAGATTAGAGATAGGCCGGTAATTTTTCAGTTCATTTGGGTCTAAATTGTGTTTCTTGAGGAGAGGGTGAACAATAGCAGACTTGAAAGAATCTGGGACAGTTCCAGTTTGAAGAGAAGTGTTGATGATGTCAGTGATGAATGGGAGGAGAGTAGGGAGACAGTCGGAGTAGAGAGAACCTGGAAGAGGATCCAGTTCGCAGGTTTTGAACGACATGGATCTGATTGTGTTGAAAATTTCTTCTTGTGAGACTGGGGTAAAAGTAGTAAGAGGTGTGCCAGAGAAGGAAGGGTCAGGTGGGCATGGTTGACAGGGTGTCCTGTCAAGCCTGTCACGAAGAGTTTGTATTTTGGTGGTGAAATACTTGGAGAATACAGATGGGAGTTCTTCATTTGTATGTTTTGTTGGGAGAGGTAAATCTTTTCGTGTGCCAAGGAGATGATTCATGGTTGTAAAGAGTTCTTTTGAAGAAGAGGCATTCAGGATTTTGGTTTGGAAATAGCTTGTTTTTGTTGATGCAATGAGGGTGGGTACTTTTGTTTTAGAGGCTTGGAAAAGTTGCCTGTGTACAGTGAGTTTGGATTTGCGCCAACGGCGCTCTGCTCTGCGGCGGGCACGTTTTGCACAGGCAATCTCATGAGTGAACCAGGGGGTAGGGGGGCGGTCAGGTAAAAGACGGGTTGTGGCTGGAGCATGCGTGTCCAGAAGATGGTGGAGAGTAGTATAGAATTCATCGGCAAGGTTATGTGACTTTTCAGAAAGGAGACGGGAGGCATCAGATGAAAATGTGGAGAGGTCGATAGATTTGAGATTGCGTCGAGTCACTGTGCGCATGGTACGGGAAGGAGGAGAAATGTCGAGAGAACAGAGAATTGCAGAGTGGTCAGAGGAAGGGCTGAAGTTAGACGGGTAGAAAGAACTAAGCAGTTGTCAGTAGCGGAATTGTGGTGATCACGAGAAATGATCCAGTCAAGAATGTGACCTTTTTGATGGGTTGGTTCAGAAATATGTTGAGTCATATTGTGATTGGACAGAGAGTTGATGATATGTCTTGTGTCATAACGGTGAGTGTTGTCATAGTGGACATTGATGTCACCTAGAATGATGAGATTTCCAGGTAAGAGGCAGTAGTGGTCAAGCAATTGGTCAAAGTCAGAGAGAAACGTGGATGTGGTGAGTTTGTTGGCAGAGCTAGGTGGGGGTCGATAGACACAGGAGAAGGTGATGGGGTGAGGGTTGGATTGGAAGGATACTTTAACGTGCTCGAAAGAAGGATGGGAGAAAGGCAGAGACTGCGAGAAAGATAGGCGGGATGTATACAAACTGGCATAAAATACTCAAGACTGTTTCTGAACATCACATTTCCTAAGAGCCAAAAAATGCAGATAATATGTGTACGCAATCATCAATCCTAATTGTTACTGTTATTTTTGTTTACAGCCCAGCCGACTGCATAGAGCCACATCAGGGCCGTAACCGTTTTAAAATATACAATACTTCAACAGGAAATAAAAAGGAAAAGAAAAGTAAGTACACATATCAATGCATTCGAGCACATAACCTAAGGAAATGCCCCTGGCGTTGACCAGTCCGTCCAATTTATCACACAGAGTATTTAAAATACACACTTGAATACAAATTTACACATAACTAAATACACTAAAACGTGTACATCAACTAGCATACAATACCTAAGACTGGTTCTGCACATCACATTTCCTAAGAGCAAAAAAAAAAAAAAAAAAAAAAAAAAAAAATGCAGACACTACATGTACCCAATTATCAATCTTAATAGAAAGTATTAAGGCTTTATAGAACATACACATGTGAATGAATCAAACAAGGCGGAAAAAGACACGAAGAGACGACGGAAAGCAAAGGAGCAAGGCAGAAACAAAAGAGAGTGACAGAAAAATCAACAAGACAGGTACACTCTGGTGAATATCTGTGGCGAGCACTTCTTTGTCAAGAAGACGAGTTAAGATTAAGATTAGACAGATAACATGTTGGTGGCTGGTGAAGTAAGGAGGTGGCTGGTACCGCCTCGTGAAAATGACTTGATAAAATCGGGTGGGGACTCTGTATGTACCCCAAGTGTGTTTGAGGACCTTGCGTACTCCTCCTGTGGCAGGCTGGCTGGTTTTTGCAATACAAAGTTGGAATAATAACTGATGTGTCAAGTTCAATCACGGTCCGCAAAATAATAATAATAATAGAATAATAATAATATTAGTAATAATGATAATAGTAATGATGATAATAACAAGGGTGCAACTTACAAAAAATAAAAAAACTGAAAGGGGTCCAGGGGCCGGCAGCGCCCCGTATGGGGGGTCCGGAGGGCATAGCCCCCCCCCCCTTCCCCAGACGCTGAAGCTTTTTCAAAAAACGGATTTTCCGTTTCTGACTCTTTTGAAAAAAACGGATTCCGTTGTCAAACGGAAAAAGTTGCACCCATGTTAAATAATAATATTACTACTACTACTACTAATATCATCATCATCATCAAGTGCCTCGCCACATGCCGTTGGCAATCATGGCCCTCCTATGCATCTGTCCCTTGTTGCCACAAGCACATCTTCCACCCTCTCTGTCCTCAGCCACTCTGCAAGTCCGTCCAATGCTTTTTCCTTGGGTCCACCTGGTGCTCTCTTTCCTTCCAGCTTTCCTGTTGTGACCAGGTGCTCCAAATCCCCTTTTCTCATAAAATGGCCTATAATAATATGATAATAATAATAATGATAATAATAATAATAATAAAACATAAAATAAAACATAAAAAACCTGGCCAATTAGCTGCCCATCTTAATGCTCCAATCATTCTGGTGATGTCCGCTCAGTGTTTCATAGGCCCCGCTCTACCACCCCCCCCCCACCCCCCGTTTCCCCAGTTCCAGACATCGCCCCGCATAGTGTTTTGCTCAGGATCAAGACACACCTGTTAGACAGTTACTGGCAAAACTCCTTTATTTTGTATTCATTTATTCACCTACTTACTTACTTCTTATTCACGTACTCACTCACTTACTTACTTGCTTGCTTAGCTATCTATGATTAAGAAAATATTGGCTTCACCTAGTTGAAAGACAGCTGAACATTTGGGATTTTCGGTCATGTGAGACGAGTTTTTACAGAATAGCTAGTTGTGTTGTGATTCAGACCTTTGATTATTTATTTATTTACTTTATATGTATGTTCCTTTTTTTGAAGGTAAGATACACACATACACATGTCATTTAATATAACCAAGATTATTCCAGTGGTAGGCTGATAAAATACCAGTACAAAATACAGACCAGGTATAACATTGTCTAGGTAGGGCCTCAGGCCCTGGCCAGGTCATGGGTTTATGTGCAGGCTTAAGGCATGTGCCACGGTCACCATGCACGTGGCACCTGTGACGTTAGTGCATATGGAATTCGTTCCGAGCGCGGAGACGTCATCTTGAGAAACTGAAAAAGAAATTGAATCTGGGTGGAGCGCGTATGAGATTGTCCGACTACAATGAATATCCACGCTCCAAATTCTTCCACAACTCCCCACCACATAGTTTTGTAAGAGCATATGGAGTTTGGGGTTTAATGGCGGAATGAAACACAATACCAGGATATTCCCTTCACGGCGAAGGGCCATTGAGAGTCATATATCTGATTCCTTGGCGACCGTTTACCTATGGGACATAACTCTGCGGTCAGGGAGGGAACTGTAGGACTCAGGTGGGGCGTGGCGAGTGTCAGTCAGGCGTGAACATCTTTCAAGGTCTAGGGGGTGATACCTAACGGGCATGGTGCTGGTCAGGCGGTTAAGAAACCGAACTTTCTAATCGAAAGGTTTTGGTTCGATCCTGCCTGGGTAATTCCCGCCTGGTCTTTCGATCTTGTTAGTGCCTCAACCTCCTTCGTGTTGATACGCACGCAGAACACCAAAGTACGCACGTTAAAGATCTTGGAAGTCATGTCTGCATCCGGCAGCTTATTGAAACATCAAAAAAACAAAAACAAAAACAAAAAACCCAAAAACAAACAAACAAACAAACAAAAACACCCAGCAAGCAAGCTAACCGAAGACTGCGTATATAGTCTGTGCAGCAGCATACGGCCCGCATAGTGTTGGAGAATTAACATACACACACGCATCCGAGAAATATCAGAACGCTTAAAACAAACCACTTTTAGAATGAATAATTAGATCGTCTAAGCATACCTGTTTGAGATTTGAAAGTTTTGTATAAACAAAAACAATTTACAATGAATGATTCAATCATCTAAGCATACCTGTTCGAGATTTGAAAGTTCTGTATAAACAAAAACATTTTTACTACGAATAATTCGATCATCTCAGCATACCTGTTCGAGATTTGAAAGTTTTGTATATACAAAAACAATTTACAATGAATAAGTCGGTCATCTAAGCATACCTGTTCGAGATTTGAACGTTTTGTGTAAACAAAAACATTCTTACTACGAATAATTTGGTCATCTGAGCATACCTGTTCGCAATTTGAAAGTTATATGTAAATACACACAGAAATTTCTCGCAGTTTGAAAGTTCTTCGTAAATACACACAGAACGTTCTTGCAACTTGAAAGTTCTTCGTAAATACACACAGAACGTTCTCGTGTTTTTTCATTCTCATGTGCTATGAGTGTACCAACACCAAAAAAGACGTGGATTTTAACTTACGAAGTATGTATTTTTGGCGGATATTAAGGGACAGTAGGGCAACAGTGTACACAGGGTACTTCATCTGTAGTTGCATTATTACATTCTCTGAAACATTCCTGTATCGGTCACGATGCTTCGCAATGTCCGTTATTCCACATCTAAACTTCGTCATACTGTTCTCGATATGTCTGTCAATATCAAAAAAGGACGAGCAAGCAAGCGAGAGAGAGAGAGAGAGAGAGAGAGAGAGAGAGAGAGAGAGAGAGAGAGAGAGAGAGAGGAGAGAGAGAGAGAGATACAGACGGACAGAGAGACAGAGACAGAAACAACAGAGAGAGAGAGAGAGAGAGAGAGAGACAGACAGACAGACAGACAGACTAACAGAGACAGAAACAACAGACAGCGAGAGACAGACAGACAGATACACAGACAAGCAGACAGATAGATAAACAGACAGAGACACAAACAGAGACAGAGGCAGAGACAGAGAGAGAACTTACTCTGCAGCATGCAGTCTATGGGCCGACAAAAGCCTGTATAATACAGGGCTGCAGAGGGCACGGCCAAATACAAACGACTTATTTCTCTACTTCCAAGACGTATTCCGCAAACGCTGCCTAACCTCCTTCGTCGATCGGACGGACGGTTTCGTTGCCGTTCTGTCTGTACATGTCTCTGGAGGGATATGCCTTTGGTGGGACTCTTTGAGACGTTTCCGTTCCTTCAGATGTGAAGAGCTATTGAAGAACTAAACACACAGATAACGAACGACCTCCGCCACAGTTCCAGCCGTGTGAAGAATTTGAATCCATTTCGACTACCCAATTTTCAATTTCAGTCTCTCAAGATGACGTCTCCACGCTCGAAATTAATTCCCATATGCACTATCGTCAGAAGTGCCATGTGATGGAGAAAATCCAGAATGATCACGGCACACCATGAGCTGGCCAGGTCCTGAGGTCCTACCTAGATAGTTCCATAACCCTGGGGTCGTAGGGGAGTGAGGTGGCAGATTCAAATTCATATTCATATTCACAGTTTTTTTTACAGAGACTTCAGAAAGGCAAGAAGGCTAACTGGTCTTCAAGGTGTGGGACATGGGAAATCAACCTATCTCTCCAATGTTTTTTTTACCAAGGCAACCGGGCAATGCCCTGATCTTCACGATTTTCAATTCCCGTGGGGTCTTTAGCGTGCGCAGCCAGGAGGCACACGGGTCCGAGTCGTTTTTCGTCCCCTTCCGAAGGACTAGACATTCAGTTCGATTTTCCGGTTAAACTGAGGAGAAGAGGAGAACAGTCGAGGCCTCTACGAGGAGCGAACCATGGGACCTTGAGTTCAGTTACTGGCAGGCGAACGTCTGAACCATTCTGCCATTTTTTTCCTCACTTCTCGACTACCCAAGATTTGACTGCGAGGACATTCTCAGTCTAACATATTGATGGAAAAATTGATGTGCAAACCACACGACCAATTATGACTCACCGACTGTACAAAAAAAAAAAAAGGTCACCCATGATAGTGTATGATTTTTTTTGTTTTTTTGTTTTTATATTCAGTGACACAGACTGTCTCATAATCGTGACATGGTAACCACGTCAAGGACATTTTTTTTTACGTCACACTGAATATTTTTATTATATTAGCTTCAATTGTTCCCTTACTTACCCTGCTCACGCACACCCACCCCACCCCACCTCACCCCACCTCACCCCAAGTTCCCTGTGAATAGACTGGAAAACCTCAGACGGTAAACCGTTTCATATTCGTATCCTTGTTCCCTTTGCCTTGAAGTGACCCCCTGCTGTACCTGTCCCCACTGTCCCCAGTACATACCTCCCGTTCATTCACCCGACCCAAACAGACCTTCAGTCCACCCACCCCACCATCCACCCTATCTCTCCCCTAGACCACCCGGCTAAAACGAGGTCGTAAAACGGACAGACGGAGAAAGGAAGTAATTCTAAGCAGTGATGGTCCGTTAAACGGCAGGGGAGACTATTACAGTCTCCACCCCACCCACCATCCCGCCACCACCATCAACCACAATCAGCCCCCATCCCCTCACACCAACAGGTCATAAATACAGGTTCATGAAGACTGTAACGTCTGTAGGCGACACGTCCCGACGGACAAGTTTGGACCTTTATGACGTCGTCCAACCCTGTGCCGTTACAGCCATGCTAAAATGTACTACGTCATCATGATGTCTACGTCACTGCCTGGACAAGTTTGTTTGCTGCATTCCCGTTGTCCAAGTAACATTACCAGGGAAACCCTTTTTAATACATACGAATATATGTATGTATGTATGTATGTATGTATGTATGTATGTATGTATGTATGTATGTATGTATGTATGATATGTATGATGTATGTATGTATATGTATGTATGTATGTATGTATGTATGTATGTATGTATGATGTATGTATGTATGTATGAATGTATGTATGTATGTATGTATGTATGATGTATGTATGTATGTATGCATGTATGTATGTATGTATGTATGTATGTATGATTATGCTATGTATGTATGTATGTATGATGTATGTATGTATGATTTATGCATGTATGTATGTATGTATTATATGTATGTATGTATATTGTATATATGTATGTTAATGTATTATGATTGTATATATGTATGTATGTTGTATGATGTATGTATGTATGCATGTATGTATGTATGTATGTATGATGTATGTATGTATGTATGTAATGTATGTATGTATGTATGTATATGTATAATGTATGTATGATGTATGTAGTAGTAGTATGTATATGATACTACTGTATGTATGATATTATATAGTTGTGATATATATATATCCTGTTTGTAATGATACATACATATATATATTGCAGATCAACCCCCCAAAAAAAAAACAACAACAACAACAACAACACACACACACAAAAAACAAGACAATAAAATAGAATGTTGAGCCTGGAACTTCGGCCTGAGGCCTTCTTCATGGGACTGTTTATTCAGGAATGTACACACACACACACACACACACACACACACACACACACACACACACAACACACACACACACACACACACACACACACATACATATGTGTATATATATCCATATATACATACATATGTATACATATGTGTATATATATATATATGTATACATATTTACATATATGTATGTATGTATGTACATGTATGTATGTATGTGTGCATGTATGTATTACACACACATATATAATATATTATATATATATATATTATATATATATATATATATTATATATATGTATATATAATTATATTTATCCTCGCAAAAAGGAGATTATTTCATATCGACCAGAGAGGAAAGTCTGTCTGTGCGCTCCATCCGAATATGCCAGCCATTATCTGGCAGACGCCTTCAGCCTGCGCAAAAGTCTGCGAACTGGGAAGGTCTTGAAAAGGTCAGGGGAAAGGAAAGAAGCGTGATATATGAAATACTGACACCGCCAGTGTGACTGAAGCATTAACACTTTGCTCCCACACCCTCTCTACCAACTGCAAAAACTAAACTCTTTGACTCCCTCACCTATCCACTAGCTTCCTGCGCGCGCGCGCGCGCGTGTATGTGTGTGTGTGCGCGCGTATATGTGTGTGTTCGTTTGTTACTTCTTTTAATGTCTATCATGTCTATTCACGTATGCACTTTTACTTTTTAAAAGGTGTGTGTGTGGGGGTGGGGGTGGGGGGGGTTGTGGGGAGAGGGGTGTATACGTATAAAGAGTGGTTTGTATAGTGAAAAGGGCCACTGTATCAAACTCAAGAAGGGGGCGTAACTATTAAATCAAACAGACTGACAATCAAGGGTAAACTTACTTGAGCAGTAGAACAACGAGGCTTTATCAACACGCTGTGTGAGTAAGTGCGTGCGCAAGCGTATGCAAGTGTGTGTATGCGCGTGTGTGCATACGAGAGGCTTCCGCTGGCGTGCGAAAAGGTCGTCTGACACTACCAGATAAACGAAACGAAACAAACAAACAAAAAAACAAAAAACAAAAAGAGGGTCGAAGAAAGTAGCAACAAAAGGTAAAGGGTTAATTTCTGAAATAAATACGCGTTAAAAAATCTAACCAGTAATTATAAACCAAACAAGGAAACAAACAAGAGGGAGGACACACAGGTATGAAACAACCAGGATTCGTAAACGAAAAAAAAAAATTTAAGACCTACAGGGACTGTGTGGTAAATGCCTGGTAGTGTTCAGATACAGAATCAAATAAGCATCTCTCTGGTTTAAATCATTTCCTAATAATAATAATACCGGAATACAATGCTGCATTTTCTGACAACGAAAATATGATTTAGTGTGATATAATTATTACATTTGCAGTCGAATGTTTCATTGAGTCTAACTGGAAGAGAACTGAGAGATAATCTATGAGGTAAAAGTACTTTTTGTATATTTGTGAATACGTGAGTGCGTGCATGCGAGTGCGCGAGCGCGCTGTGTGTATATGTTTGTGAAAGATAGAGACACAAAGAAGGAGGGAGGAGAGAGAGAAAGAGAGAGACGGAGAGGGGGCATGTGTGTGTATATATATGTGTATGTGTATTATGTATATATATATATATATATAAATACATGTATATATATATGTATGTATGTATGTATGTGTATGTATGTATGTATGTATGTATGTATGTATGTATGTATGTATGTATGCATGTATGTATGTACATACATATAATTATATATACCTGTGTGTGAGTGTGTGTGTGTGTGTGCGCGAACGTGTGTGGATATATGTGTGCGTGCGTGTATGTGTATGTGTGCGTGTGTGTATACGTGTATCTGCATGTGTGCGTGCGTGTGTGTAGGCTATCTATGCAAGTGTAATAATTACACTAATTCTGAGTCGTGATTCAGACTGTCAAAATGTGTCAGTGGCTATAAAGGAATTTCCCCTCTAATTGACGCTTTCGTGATGTTCAAAGAATGCATCTGTTACTGAGTACTGGGTGCGTGGAGACAAAAATGTGTGACAGGATGCGACAGAAGTCTCTATGAACGATTTTGCAATCCTGAAATAATACACTTGTACTGTCATTCTGACCGTGAGAGCGAGCGAGGGAGAGAGAGAGAGAGAGAGAGAGAGAGAGAGAGAGAGAGAGAGAGAGAGACAGAGACAGAGACAGAGACAGAGACAGAGAGAGGAGGAAGGAAGAGAGAAACGGAGAGACAGGGGGATGGAAAGAGGGGGAGACAGGGAGTCGAGAGATAGATAGATAGATAGATAGATAGATAGATAGATAGATAGAAAGACAGACAGATAGATAGATAGATAGATAGATAGATAGAGAGAGAGAGAGAAAGTGTGTGTGTGTGTGTGTGTGTGTGTGTGTGTGTGTGCGTGCGTGTGTGTGTGAGTGAGAGAGAGAGAGAGACAGAGATAGAGACAGAGAGAGAGAGAGAGAGAGCGCGCGCACGAGAGAGAGAGACACACAGAGAGAGACAGAGAGAGCGAGAGAGAGAGAGAGAGAGAAAGACAGAGAGAGAGAGAGGGAGAGAGAGCGAGAGAGAGACAGAGACAGAGAGAGAGAGCAAGAGAGAGAGAGAGAGACAGAGACAGAGAGAGAGAGAGAGAGAGAGAGAGAGAGAGAGAGACAGACAGACACAGACAGACAGACAGAGGCAGGAGGCGGAGACGTCTACTGGTCATATTCAAAACTTTGTGTCATCATGATTAAGGGTTTTCTGCAGTGATAATAAACAGAATCTATCACAGTGTACCACTAACACAACCCCTACCTCATCTCTACCCTACCCCACCCCAACCCCCACCTCCACCGTTCATAATTTCGACAATGCTCACTTGTTGTCGATGCACCGGCCGACCGTACATTTTCATTCACAATGTCGAAATCTTCATCGGTAATCGTTGACTTTACCATTTCCGACACTGGCAGACGTGTCTGTCGCCATCGCTGACGTATTCAATGCTGAAAACATTAAATAAAATCCAGTAGGGTTGTGTCTCCATGCCTCCTCAATTCAGTTTAAAAAAAAAAAAGTCAGAACATCTTTTTTTACGTAGTCGATTGGGCTGCCGCCATCTTGCCTTGGCTGCTTAATATTCATGACCCAAAAGTCAAGTGATGCATATTCAACTGACGTGTTCCCGCTCATTGCGCATTGTGTGGCTTTTTTGTTGTTGTTGTTGTTGTTATTGTTGTTAAAAGCCCAGTCGACTGCGTAGAGCCATATCGCGGCTATAACCGCTTCAAAACATACAAAACTTTAACAGGAAAAATAAGAAAAGAAAATTAAGAACACATATCAATGCATTCGCGCACGTAGCCTAAGGAGATGCCCCTGGCGTTGACCACTCCGTCCAATTTATCGCACTGAGGATTTAAAACACACACCTGAACACAAATTTAAGCATATCTAAGGACACCAAAACGTACATAAAAATAGGCATAAATCACCAAAAATTACTTTCGCATATCTCATTTCCCTAGAGCCAAAAATGCACTTAATACATGTACCCAATTATCAATCTTAAGAAAAAGTACGTGAGACTTTATCGAAGACATACAGGTGAATGGACCCACAAGGCAGAAAATGATAGGAAGAAATGACAGAATGCAAAGGAACAAGGCAAAAACAAAGTGAGTGACAGAAAAGAGGAAATTTCTAGCACAGAATTTCCAGAAGGTGGGGATACTATTTATACTGAAAGAGCCCCCGGCATCCTCATGGGGGGATATTGTGGCTTGTAGGTCATTCTATTGCTATACGTATTTCTATCACTTGCCAAACTGCATTTCTCAAGTATTGTTTGGAATACATGTATATTCTCATGAAATTCATATTGCCAAGCAGTATTCACACAGTATTAAAAGAAATGTTCATGGAGCTTGAAGTTTGTAGTCTGCTCAAGGTGGTTTCATCCCACACAGACAAACCCACCATGCGTTGCTCCACCTGAATCTGCCAGTAGTTATCTGCCAGACCCCTTGAGCCTGCGCTGAACCCTACACACTGGAAAGGTTTAGAAACAGGGAGGGGAGAGGGGCCAATGAAACACCACCAAAGAGACTGAAGCATTAAGATGGGCAGCGAACAAGCTGACTTTTATTTTCGGGATGGAATTGAACTCAAGACATGAGATTCTTGGTCCATAGCTCTGTCAGAAGAGCAATAATAAAACAGTGGTCTGTCAGAGGATCGAACCCACGTCCCTTGCCTTACCAGTGTGACGCTCGAACCAACTGAACCAATGGAACCCCCTCACCACCTTCTGTATGTCAGCTTGGAGGTGCTGGAGGACATCTGAGTCTAAATACGTACTGCATCCACTATCCCACATTCCCTGATGAAACACAACGGAAGGGCTGGACCTCCATTCTTCTTTTCGCCGCTTTCGCTGGGTTCAGTCTGCTTTTCGCCGCTGTCGCTGGGTTCAGTCTGCTTTTCGCTGGGTTTCAGTCTGCTTTTCGCCCTGTCGCTGGGTTCAGTCTGCTTTTCGCTGGGTTCAGTCTGCTTTTCGCCGCTGTCACTGGGTTCAGTCTGCTTTTCGCTGGGTTCAGTCTGCTTTTCGCCGCTGTCGCTGGGTTCAGTCTGCTTTTCGCTGGGTTCAGTCTGCTTTTCGCCGCTGTCGCTGGGTTCAGTCTGCTTTTCGCCACTCTCGCTTGGTTGAGTTTGCTTTTCGTCACTTGCTGGGTTCAGTCTGCTTTTCGCCACTCTTGCTGGGTTCAGTCTGCTTTTTGCCACTCTTGCTGAGTTCAGTCTGCTTTTCGCCGGTGTCACTGGGTTCAGTCTGCTTTTTGCCATTTTGCTGGGTTCAGTTTGCTTTTGGCCACTCTCACTGGGTTCAGTCTGCTTTTCGCCACTCTCGCTGCGTGCAGTCTGCTTTTTGCCACTCTTGCTGAGTTCAATCTGCTTTTTGCCACTCTTGCTGAGTTCAATCTGCTTTTTGCCACTCTTGCTGGTTCAATCTGCTTTTGCCACTCTTGCTGAGTTCAATCTGCTTTTTGCCACTCTTGCTGGGTTCAGTCTGCTTTTCGCCACTCTTGCTGGGTTCAGTCTGCTTTTCGCCACTCTTGCTGGGTTCAGCCTGTTTTTCGCCACTCTTGCTGGGCGTTGGGTTCAGCCTGCTTTTCGGCGCTTTCGCTGGGTCCTGGGTTTAAAAGTACGTCTCGTGAAATGTGAAGCAGGACTGTCATCTGGTGGGCTGGTGCTATAGACAGACGGAAATTGGTCAAAGAAGCAACTAGTCGCTGTGGTGCAGTGGTTAGCACAACGGACTAACGACTAACGAGTTGCAGTTTGTGGGTTTCAATTACACTACTTCTGTCAAAATCATTAAGGTTGGTTTTTGTTTCGTTTTGTTTTGTGTTCACCCCTCTCACTCCTACCCAGGGTTGATCATGCTATGTGCTTATTGCGAAGGCTGAGTGGGATCACACACTCGAGTTTCGTCCATTTCAAGGAGGTGTCATCGAGGGTGTTGCTTAAATCTCCTGCCTAACTCCCCAAGTGTCTGTATCTTTATAGTCTGGTTGACGCTAGACTGGTGTTCGTCTGTCGTCGTCTACAATGACCACGGCTTCATGAAGTTGATTTGAGTCAGTGTGTCCAGAGGTGACTGATCAATCCGATCCGGGCACGGAAGTAACGTCCACAGGTTGGACATCTGTGGTCGGTTACTGTGGTTGAAGGGTTTGCAGCCCTAGCTTTCCGTGTAGCTCGTTTTTCTTGTGCAGCTTGGATACGAGACCCTTCTGAAGTGGTACATCCGGTTTCGATTCTTTTACGCCAGACTGTACGGTCGAGGGCAAGGTTTTTCCAGTTCTCCCAGTCTATGTTGAGGGACTCTAGCGATGCCTTCAAACTGTCTTTAAACCGTTTTCTCTGGCCTCCACCTGTTCTCTTGCCAGACGCTAGTTCCCCGTAGAGGAGTTGCTTCGGAATTCTGGTGTCAGACATCCGGTACACATGGCCAGCCCAGCGAACTTGACTCCTTTGAAGTAAAGTGTGGATGGAGGGGAGATTGGCTCTCTCTAGTACTTCTGTATCAGGGATCTTTCTTGCCATCGGATATTGAGAATCTTTCTGAGGCTTAACTCCCAAAGTGTCTGTATCTGCCTAACTCCCCAAGTGTCTGTATCTTTCAAGTCTGATTGACGCTAGACTATATCATGAATGTAAACGTAGAGCATAACCCTTCGTGAAAACAGTTGTCTCGCATGCGTTTCCCTCTCTCTCTCTCTCCGTCTGTCTGTTTGTGCGCGCGCGTGTGTGTCTATGTGTTTATGTAAGTAAGTATTATGTGTATATGTGTGTGTTCATGTGTTTGTGTGTTGTGGTGTGTGTGTGTGTGTGTGTGTGTGTGTGTGTGTGTGTGTGTGTGTGTGTGGTGTGTGTGTGTGGGTTTTGTTGTTGTTGTCTCTGTTTGTTTGTGTATGTGTTTGTGTGCGTGTTTGTGTCTATGTGTGTGTTTGTGTATGTAACTCTATGTGTCTGTGTTTATGTATGTAAGTGTGTGTTTGTGTATGTATGTGTGTGTGTTGTGTGTGTGTGTGCGCGCGCGCGCGTGCGTGTGCGCGCGCGTGCGTGTGTGTGTGTGTGAGTGAGTGAGAGAGAAAAAAAGAGTGTGTGTGTATTGTGTGTGTGTTTGTGTATTTACGTGTGTGTGTGTGTTTGCGTAAGTGTGTGTGTGTGTGTTTGTGTTACATGTGACTGTGCGTGTTTGTCAGCCTCGTTCGAGTGCATGCGTGTGTATTTGTTATTCTGGCGTGTGTGTATGTGTGTTTGTGTGAGTGAGTGTACGTGCCTCTGTGTGTGTGTGTGTGTGTGTGTGTGTGTGTGCGCGCGCGCGCGTTTGTGTGAGTGAGTGTGTGTATGTGCCTCCGTGTGTGTGTGTGTGTGTGTGTGTGTGTGTGCATGTGCGCGTATGTGTGTGTGTGTATAAACCTCGCGTGTGTGTTCGTGTGTGTGTGCATGTGTGTGTGTGTACGCGAGCGCGCGAGCGTGTGTGTGTATGTGTGTGTGTATGTGTGTGTGTGTGGGCGCGTGTGTGCGCGCGTGCGTGCGTGTGTGTGTGTGTGTGCGCGCGCGTGAGTGCTTGCGTGTGTGTTTATGTCTGTGAATATAATTTTATAAATGTGCGTATTTTTCTCATGTGTGTGTATGCATGTGCATATATTTATGTGTATATATGCGTGTGTTCATGTGTTTGCGCGTGTATGTGCGTGCACGTGTGTTGTTGTGTTTGTGTGTGTGTTGTCTGTATATGTCTGTGTATATGCAGATGTGTATTTCGTGTGTCGTGTTTTTGTGTATGAAAGACAAAATATATTCATCGTACGGTTTTTAACCTTACACATCCTTTAATGCCTACGTACTTAAATGCACTAAAGGGTGTAATGGCCGTCCTATTGTCAACCATGAAAAACAAACACAATGTCAACCACGGAAAACAAACACAATGTCAACCATGAAAAACAAACACAATGTCAACCATGAAAAAACAACAACAACAACAACAATTCTATGCAATTATTTATCAAAACATTACGGAGGACGTTTAAATACAGATACGGGTAAAAACGTCGGAGGACTTCAACATAAAATGAACGAAACGTACTCAGAAACATTGAAACTGCACGTGGAAATCATGACGGTTACGCGTTGTGCTGTTCTGTCGCAGACGATACGTAAACTGTTCGAGTTAAGGCCCGTTTATACAGAGCGCGAACGCGAACGCGAACGCGGCCAACGCGAACGCGAACGCGAACGCGACCGCGACTTTTTAGCAGTTCAGCCATTCAAATAGAGCGCGAACACGAACGCGGAAAACCGTCGACGGCTTTCGAGGCGGATCGCCTTTTTCTTGTTGTGAGAGTTAAAATTTGGTCATTTTGGAATCATGGCACAGGCAGAGTCAGACACGGAGGAGATTATAGCTCTGTATTTATACACAAAACAGCGTAGAAAGAGAAAGAGGCGTGTGTCAGTGCATGAAATTTTACAGAGAAGAAGTGAATATGGAGAGTACCACCACCTCGTCCAAGAACTGCATTTTCATCCTGCAAAATTCCAGCAATATTTTCGAATGACTGAGGAGCGATTTGACTACATTTTGGAATTAATTCGAGACGACATTTGCAAACAAGATACTAATTGGAAGAAGGCCATCACCCAAGAGAACGACTGGCCATTTGTTTGAGGTAAGTAAAGTTTTAGTGTTTTCCCTATACCAAGTTAATTTTGGATCTGCAATGTTTATATTTGAGTGGGAAATACTGTAGCAGACACACATTGACAAGGATGGAAAAATAATTTTTTAAGACTTTCAAAAGTGGAATATAGATAGAAACCTGTAAGTGGGCTACCTCCATCATGAAAGAAGAAGAAGAAGAAGAAAGAAGAAGAAGAAGGAGAAGAAGAAGAAGAAGAAGAAGAAGAAGAAGAAGAAGAAGAAGAAGAAGAAGAAGAAGAAGAAAACAAAAGGTTCAAACTATATTGATCCATCCGTGTAAAATTATGATTAAAAGATTGTAATTATACAATGCATTCGTTAACTAAAATAATACTTGAATAGCATTTCAAACATTTATTATGTATGCTGTGTGTTCAGTGCAGTAAATCGTTATAACAGGTTTGAGTGAAAAAGAACCATTTGTAAAAAGAATCATAATTATTGTACTATCGATTATTTATCGATTCAAATGTCCAAAATGAAAATAATTACAGTTTGTTCCATCGAATCTTGTGATTAAAACAGTTCAAAATGAAGAAAATAATAATTTCTTTCCCATCGAATCTTTATGAAAACAGTTCAAATGTTCAAAATTAGCATAAAACACTGTTGTGTGTTTCTCATTTTGTTTAGCAATATTTTCCTAAATCAAGAACTTGCCATCTGCAAATTAAAATTCTAATAACTCAAAGAACCAAAGACACCCTTGTGGTCATCACGATCACTGAGAGTCCAAAAACTGGGTGTATGACTGGAAGCCCTGAAAGGTTGATTCCAAGTTGCTGCTGACAGTGTGTTGGCTGCCCATTGGCTGCATGTCAGGCGCAGGAGATGTCATCAAACGGGTGGATGTCAAATTCGGACGTTCCCTCATGGACTGCATGTCAAATGGTGTCGTCATTTGAGGGAAGCAGCACTGCATTTCCGCTTCATGTACGATGCTATGTATTTTGAACTTGACCTCGGCCCGTTTACGTGCAGGTAGCTTTCTGATTGTTCCGGCCATTGACTGAAGGAATAAATCCACATCATCTTGCTTTTCCTCTGTTTTCTCAGGAGTACGTGACTTCTTCTTCAAATACCGACATAAGGTGGCGTCCAAATCATCCTGAGTGCGCTTTTGTTTTCGCTTGGACGTGGACTGACTTGAGGAGGCAACACTGGTGTTCAATGGTGTAACTGGACGATCCTGTCGTGGCTGGAAGTCAGATATTTGACTTGCATCATCTTCTTCGTCAGTGAAGTTGTCTGGTTGCAATGGGTCCTCATCTGATCCCTCTGCCAAGTTGCTGCTGGTGGGTCTGTCACCCAAGTAGGGGGTTAGAAAGGACAGAGCTTTTGCGTACTTGTATTCCTTCACTGATTTAGCTGCATCCCCGCTCTGACATTTCAGCTTCCTTCGATATTTACAAAAGCCATCACGCACATTCTTCCAACGAGTTTCCACTTCTTTACCTGAAACAGAAATGCAGATCTCTATTAATTTTTTTATTTTTGCTTTCAGGTTCTTGACAACGGGGGATTCCTACCATACCATAGCATCGAGTTACCGTGTGGGGGTTGCCACAGTGGCGACAATCGTACGTGAAGTATGCGAGGCGATTTGGGTTCAACTACAACCAATTCATCTACCTCAGCCAACTGAAGAAATGTGGCGGCAAACTGAAAGTGGATTTCGTGAAAGATGGCAGTTCCCAAACTGCATTGGTGCTTTAGATGGAAAGCACGTATTGATTCAGGCGCCTCCCTGTTCAGGAAGTAAATACTTCAATTACAAAAAATCTTTCTCAATCGTTCTTCTGGCCCTCGTTGATTATCGGTATCGCTTTACATTTGTGGATATTGGTTCATACGGGTCAAAACAGTGATTCTGGCATTTTCAAAAACACTGCATTGTTTCGAAAGATGGAAAACATAACGCTTGCTATACTGGATGACAAACCATTGATCGTGGATGATCAACCCTGTCCTCATGTAATAGTAGGAGATGAAGGTTTCCCGCTCATGACCAATTTGATGCGCCCGTATCCAGGTTCTGATCTGAATGATGCAAAGCGGATATATAATTACAGATTATCGCGAGCAAGGAGAATCTCCGAAAACGCGTTTGGCATACTGGCAAATCGGTGGAGGATGTATCACAGAAAACTCTCTCTGTCACCTGAAAATGTGGACTGTGCTGTGAAAGCAACCATAGTTTTACATAACATGCTGTGTGGTGAACTTGATGAGGTCGGTGCACACAGGGCTGACGTTGAGACCATGACAACAGACATCTACGATGGTGTATTGAGGCCTTTCAGTCGAGAAGGACATCGACCCAGTAATGCAGCCATTGAGGTGCGAGAACATTTCAAAAACTACTTCGTCTCCCCAGCAGGAGCAGTCACATGGCAAATGGAAGCATGCTTTGGACATGCTAATTAGGACATAGACATGCACCCACGCCGGCAGAGGACGTTTTAAACAAAGTGTGACAACAGTCAATTTCCCCAAAGAAGATAATATCATTCACAGCTCTCTGTCTAGACGTTAATGACAAGAACAGATAGACAAACAGACAGACAGATTGCCTGTATTCATTAATGCAGTGTTTATTGTACTTCCTGTGTATCAGATCTGTCAGTGCGGAACGCAGACTTTATCGTAATTCCATTTCTTTCAGATCTAAAATGGTGTCATTATGAAGACTGCTGACATGAAAGTTAAAACGTGTTTAATTAACGAAGTGACTATTCGTAGTACTAGATCTAGATCTAAGTACTACGAATAGGGAAAAACATGCGAAGTGACTATTCGTAGTACTAGATCTAGATCTGGATTAGATCTAGATCTTCTAGATCTAGAATCGGGAGGATTTAGGGTTAGGGTTAGAATCTAGTGATTAGGGTTTGGTTTTAGGGTTAGGGTGGTGTTTTAGGTGATAGGTTAGGGTTTCTAGGGTTAGGGTTTGGGATATCTTCTAATCTATAAGTACTACGAATAGGGAAAAACATGGCTTTTGGCCTATTGGTAGTACTACTACGAATAGGGCTTGCCTTAATTAATGAATTGGTCCATACAGTTATGTTATTTTCTTTTAAAGTTCCATACCATTGTTGAAACAGGCAAAATAAATTGAAATTAATTTCAATCACATACCTGTCAGTCCAACTTTCTCTCCAATTCGCTTCCAAATATCTTTCTTTTTTACTGTCTCTTTGTAAGCTTTTTCAGCTTTGTCGAACAAAACCGGATTCTTTGCAACTTCTAAAATCAAAACTTCCGTTTTATCCATTGTCTCGGCATCGGCCATACCCTACAAGCAAAGTAGACTACATCTGCATAGGAAAAGCCATGCCTACAAGTTTCTATTTTCGGAAATGATGCAAGGGAGGTGGTACTAGCTGATTGGTTGATACAACTTGATAGCAAGAAAGCCGCCGCGGCGTTCTGAAAAATTCGCTCTGGAGGCAATCTCGGCGGTCTTCGCGTTCGCGCTCTGTATGAACAGGGCCTCTAAAAATGACTTGGGAATTCCAGGACGAAAAACCGCGTTCGCGTTCGCGTTCGCGCTCTGTATAAACGGGCCTTTAGTTAAAACTAGTGAACTAACTCCCTGTCTGAACTTTACAGAATTGTCTACTGTGTTGAGATCATGGATACTGTTTCCGTTTTTCAATGGATACTGTGGACACCAATTACTACTGTTGATTTACCGAGTGGCGATGCCTTTGAAATGACACATTCTTCATCATGGTGTGAATACTTACCTTGTGGTGATGTGTCAGAGACGTCATGGGAGAAGTGACGAGAAACGCAGACGATCGTTCGATTAACGAACATGTAAGTGTTGATGCAGTGTCACGAGTGTGAGAGCCTTCCTCCATGTCATTGTGCCGCTGTCCCCTGTACAGATTAAAAATAACCGCACTTGATTGTATCTGTTGTAGAAGACAGTTTAGATCTAACCGCTTGTCTAAGTGGTTTAGATCTATTTGCATGATTAAATCAGGAAGAGTCTGTGTTTGATTTAAATCTAACTAGATCTATTGGCTATAGTGTCTCTCATATCGGCTTTCCATCGAAGATGAAGCTGTACAAGTCCCTGGTGCTCCCCATCCTGCTGTATGGATGCGAGAGCTGGACCATGACAGCAGAGACCACCAAGAGAATCCAGACGTTTGAAACTAAATGCTTCAGGCGCTTGCTCGGGATCTCTTGGCAAGATCGGAAGACAAACGACTTTGTGTGGAGCCAAATAACAACACTCGCAGGCCCACAAGAACCCCTCCTGGCAACAGTCAAGAACAGGAAGCTGTCGTGGTTTGGGCATGTCACACGCCACAACTCACTGCCCAAAACGGTCCTCCAGGGTACACTGGGAGGCGGCAGACGAAGGGGACGACAAGCCAAATGCTGGATGGACAACATCAAAGAATGGACCAGGTTGGATGGCCCCACGCTGGTGCGACAGGCGGAGGACAGGACCGGTTGGCGACGGCTGGCTTCAAGAGTGTCTCTCATCTCTCCTCTACGCCCATCACGAGCAGGAGAATGATGATGATGATGAGATCTATTACCTGGTTAATTAAATCCTAGAGCACAGGCAAAAAGTCCCAGATTTTTTTTCTTTTCACATGTCTGTTTCAAACTTAACTCTAACCCTAGCCCACCCATAACCCTCACCCATATAATCTGCAATTTGTTTAAAAGGAGAAAATTGATACCAAGGGTGAGAGTTCACACACAACACACAATCTCTGAAACAGTTGTAGCCTACAGGGAACAGTGGCATGATCTCTTCTGTGACAAATTACATCTCAAACAGAGCCGGCAGCTGATTGGTTGATATCGTCAGCATTAACCAATCATCTGTCAATTGAGACTTGAGTGCGGACACCGATAGGCTAGTCTGCTGCTATTCTTTCAGTGAGAGCACAGTGACAATAATATCTGATGGTGACCTTTAGATACAGCTGAATAATGAACGAGTCAGTTTGTTTCATCACATATTCACAAGATGTACTTTCAGAGACAAAACGTAGATTCATATGGGAGGGCCGTGATCGCCAACGCCATGCGGTAAGACACATGTGTAATGATAATTTACTAGATCTAACTAGACTAGTTTAAGTCAGGCCCTATCACGCCTATGTCAGCCAGTTACTGAGTGAGTTTGTGTACGGCGGAGATGTTCACGGTATTATTTTCTCACTTAGGGGTTACCTCTTCTCTGTTGTATATTATGCCAGTGTGTCCCTGTGTGCATCACTGCATGTCACGGTGTGCGTGCGCGTTGCGCACGCGCACGCGCGCGCGTGCATGTACGTGTCCACTCGTGCTGTTATTCTCTCACACACATAACAGATGATTGAAATACATAGAACTATTAGAAGATGCCTGCCGTATAAAAATTGCCATCAATCAGACAGGCCTAAGCATATGATAATGGTTATAGTAATAAAGATAATGGTGATAATAATAACAGCAACACTAATGATAATAATAATGATAATGATAATATAATAATGTCTGGCTGTTTAATACAGCTTATTAAGGTAGGCAGGCTGGCTGTTTAATACAGCTTGTGAAGGCAGGCTGTCTAGCGGTTTTACACGACTTATGAAGGCATGCAGACTGCTTAATACAGCTTGCGAAGGTAGGTTGTCGGGCTGTTTAATACATTTTGTGAAGGCAGGCTGTCTGGCGGTTTAATACAGCTTGTAAAGGCAGGCTGTCTGGCTGTTTGATAAGCTTATGAAGGCAAGCCGTCAGTTTAATACAGCTCGTGAAGGCAGGCTGTCTGTTTAATACAGCTTGTGAAGGCAGGCTGGCTGGCTGTGTCACATACGGCCATGGACAAGAGACCTCATGCCTCGAGTTCAGGCCCCGCAAGCAACATGCAACATGAAAAACTGGTTTTCTAACTTGGACGGCACAAGTCGTTGTTTTGACGTTATTCAGAATCGTCATGCGTATGTCAAAAGGTGCAATGCAATTTTGCCATGTATATCGGCACTTTACACGGGGGGGGGGGGGGGGGGGGGGGGGGGGAGGGGGGGGGGGGGGAGGGGGGAGAATGAAAGAGAGAAGTGGGTGTGGAGAGGGGAGGGATGAGATGGAAGAGTGGGAAGGTGGGGTGGGGGGTGGGGTAGGGGGATGGATGACGGTGCAAAAGGTGGGGGGGGGGGGGGGGGGAGTAAACTGTGCGCAGAGCAATAGAACAAGGGAGGCTCTTGTGTTTGAACGTAGGCCCTATTTTTTTTCTCATGCCCCACCTCCCCTCTATCCATTCAGTTCCTTCATACACAATAATTATGTATTCCATGCATAATGTATATATATGTAATCTGAACGGACGCCGTGCACTGACGTTCTGGAGTACGGAGAGGAAAGGGGCGTATGTGTGAGGTGCATGCAGTATACAGTGTATTGCCTCTCTCAGTCTCTGTCAGCCTGTCTGTCGGTCTATGCCAGCCTGTCTGTCGGTCTATGTCAGCCTGTCTGTCTGTTGCTGTCAGTCTCTGTCAGCCTGTCTGTTGCTGTCAGTCTCTGTGAGCATGTTTGTGTGTTGCTGTCAGTTTCTGTCAGCCAGTCTGTCGGTCTGTCAGTCTCTGTCAGTCTCTCTTTCAGACTGTCTCTCTGTCTGTCAGTCTGTCGCTGTCAGTCTCTGTCACTAGTGTCAGCCAGTCTGTTGCTGTCTGTCTCTAGCTGTCGCTGTCTCTGTTAGCCAGTCAGTCTCTGTCAACCAGTCTGTCTGTCGCTGTCAGTCTCTGTCAACCAGTCTTTCGCTGTCAGTCTGTCAGCCAGTTTGTCTATTGCTGTCAGTCTCTGTCAGCCAGCCTGTCTGTTGCTGTCAGTCTCTGTCAGCCAGTCTCTCTCGCTCTGACTGACTGACTGTCTGTCTTACAGTTGTATATAATTAGTTTTATCAAGTAGATTTCAGTAACAGAAAACTGACCTGACCCAACATTGTTGTATTGTGTCAGTATCTTTTCCGTTGGAAAAAACAATCAGTCAATCAATGTCTTTTCCGTTGGGAAAATATCAGTCGGTCAGTCAGTCTGTCGGTCAGTCTCTCTTTCAGAAAGGTTTATCAATGTTGGCAGTTGACTGGTTCAGAGATGTGTGTGTGTATGAACCTTTCTGCCTGTCTGTCTGTATGTCTCTGTGTATCTCTCTGCCTATCTCTCTTTCTGTATGTCGCTGTGTATCTCTCTGCCTAGATCTCTCTGTATGTCTGTGTATCTCTGCCTATCTCTCTTTCTGTATGTCTGTGTATCTCTCTGCCTATCTCTCTTTCTGTATGTCTGTGTATCTCTCTGCCTATCTCTCTGTATGTCTCTGTGTATCTCTCTGCCTATCTCTCTTTCTATATGTCTGTGTATCTCTCTGCCTATCTCTCTTTCTATATGTCTCTGTGTATCTCTCTGCCAATCTCTCTTTCGCGCGCGTCAAAACATGGATATACAGCGATGCGAGTGTGCACATCTCTGTTTCTGTCTTAAAAACAAGTTTATACGTATATCTCCGCAGTTGATCGACGTGTATGTGCGTCTTTTTAAAAAAATTTTTTTATTATACCCCCTCCCCTCCTTTTTTCCCCCTTCTGTCTCTGTCTGTCACTCTGTCTGTTTCTGTCTCTGTGTCGCGGAAAGCAAAACAAATTTTCTGTCTGTCTGCTTGTACAGACAGGTGTCGTAGGGAGATGAAGCTGAGGGTGTGCAGTAAGACTGGATTTGATTTGGTTCAATTTTTACGTCGACACTCACCTCAGGTGATATGGCCGATGGGGATAACCATCCCAGGAAAGTGGGAGAAGGGGCACTTATCTAATCCTATACTAACACCACCAGAACAACAACAATGATGTTAAGATGGGACAGTGAGAAGGC
>JAPXFY010000019.1:13301243-13313743 GCA_030674185.1 Monoplex corrugatus
TGTTAACTATCGTAACAGTACTTGTTTATTGAATATAGGTATGGTTAATGTTTCCATCAGATATGATCACAGTATGTATAATGATATGTGGAACTTTATCAACAAAGTGACTTAACTGAAAACGTTGTTATGCAATTAAACATTTAATTGTTGTCGTAAATATATTTTACACTCACACTCAGACGAAAATACGCGCACACACACACTCACACACACTACACTCACACCACACACACACACACACACACACACACACACACACACACACACACACACACACACACACACACACACACACACACACACACACACACACACATAGTGAGACACACACACAACTACACACACACACACAACACCCTCTCTCTCTCTCTCTGTCTCTGTCTGTCTCTCTCACTCACTCACTCACTCACTCACGCAAGCATGAACGTTCGCTCGCATACACACATTCAAATATGTATATACGTACGAATTGTGAAATCTTTTCGCTTTTTTGTCCTTGTGTAATTGTGTGTGTGTGTGTGTGTGTGTGTGTGTGTGTGTGTGTGTGTGTGTGTGTGTGTGTGTGTGTGTGTGTGTGTGTGTGTGTGTGTGTGTGTGTGTGTTTTACAATATCTTACTTTCTTTGTGTCTTTTGTTTCAGAACAAGTACATTGGAAACTGGCAAATACGTAAGTTGGCCTTTGTGCTAATATGTATACCTTGGATAGTGGACATTCCCCCTCTCTGTCTCACTCTGACTCTCTGTCTGTCTGTCTGTCTGTCTGTCTCTCTCTCGTTGGCTTATGTGCTAGCATGTATATATCGCTGGAAAATGAGCATCTCTCTCAATTTCTCCCTCTCTCTCTCTTTCATTCTTCCTCTCTCTCTCTCCTGTCCGTCTGTCTGCCTGTCTGTCTGTCTGTCACTCGCGTTGGCCTATGTTCCTCCCTCTCTCCCCCTTCCTCCGTCCCCCTCTCTCTCCTTCTCCCTCATCCCCCCCCTCTCTCTCTATCTCGTTCGTGTTGGCCTATGTGCTGACATGTATCCCGTTTGAAAGTAAACATCTCTCTTTCTTTCTTTCTCTCTCTCTGTCTCTATCTTTCTCTGTCTCTCACTGTCTCCCTCTCTCTCTCTGTCTCTCTTTCTCTCTCTCTCTCTCCCTGTCTCTCTTTTCTCTCTCTCTCACACATTTGGTTATGTGCTAGCTTATATACCATTGGAAAATGAAATTTATTTCTCTCTCCGCCTCTCTCTCTCTTTGTTTCTCTCTGTCTATCTGATGTCTGTCTCTGTCTGTCTGTCTGTCTCTCTCTAACCCCCCCCCCCCTCTCTCTCTCAGTCACTATCGACTGTACGCCCTCTTTAAACATCCCCACTCATAACCTCTTTTTTTCTTTAAACATCCCCACTCATAACCTCTTTTTTCTTTAAACATCCCCACTCATAACCTCTTTTTTCTGTCTCCTCTCTCTCCCTCTTCCCTCCCCCTCTGTTCCATCCACCCCCTTCCGCTGTGACCTCTGACTCACAACTGTCATAAACTCTGTGCCTTATACCCATTTTCCACCCCCCTGTTGTCTTTTTCTGTCCACCCAGTAGTCTGACTGTGATTTTCATCCCTTCCTCTGAACATATATATGTACATAAAACACACTCACACATATACACACACGTACGTAAAACGCATACACCACACACACACACACACACACACACACACACACACACACACACACACACACACACACACACACACACACACACACACACACACACACACACACACACACACATATATATATATATATATATACATACACACACACACACACACACATATATGTATAATTATGTATATATATAATATATGTGTGTGTATACACATATACATATATATAATGTGTGTATATATATATGTGTATACACATATATATATATACATATATATAATTGTGTGTATATATATATATACGTGTATGTATATACATGTATAAACGCACACGCACGGACGCATACGCAGATACTGACAGTGAAAATGATACTTCATTTTCGAACGGTAGAAGTTTCTAGCTTGAAACTGTTTTTCAAACTTGCTATTCAACACATCTTCAGAGAGAGAGAGAGGAGAGAGAGAGAGAGAGAGAGAGAGAGAGAGAGAGAGAGAGAGAGAGAGAGAGAGACACACACACACACACGCACGCACGCACGCACGCACGCACGCACGCACGCACGCACGCACACACACACACACACACATACACACACACACACACACACTCGCAGCCGAGGGAGAAAGAGAGAGACAGAGACAGACAGGCAGGTAGGCAGGCAGGCAGGCAGGCAGGCAGAGTGAGTGTGTGTGTTTTAGTTTTTATTGGCAATAATCTTCTTACGGCTCACATGTCAAGAGACAGAACCCATTTTATCAAAATACCAATAACGTTTCAGAAGAAAAAAAAAGGAGAGATAAAAAATAAACCCATAGTGCAATATGAATAAACATGTACAGTGCAATTCGTTTTAAGCTCTGCACCTTTGTTATACCCGATAGATCAGTTTGGAATCTGGGTTGTTTGGGTCTTTTGATATAGCCGGAGACCAGTGATAGGCTGATAACAATACCAGCATAACCTATAGACTAGGTAAAACATAGGCTAAGTTGGACCTCAGGACCTGGCCAGCTCTTGGTTTATGTGCAGGCTTAAGGCTTGTGCCATAATCAGCATACACATGGCACCTGTGACGTTAGTGCATGTGGAATTCGTTCCGAGCGCGGAGACGTCATCTTGAGAAACTGAAACTGAAACTGATAGGACCGTGGACTCAAGATCTGATATCTGGAGTTTTTCAGTCCCAGCCCGCAACATTAAAAACTGGTCTGTTCGCTCGCGCCCGCCCATCTTACTGTTTCAGTCACTCTGGCGATGTCAGCTTTAGTGTTTCATTCGTTCCTCTTCCCCTTCCCCATTCCCCCCTCCCCCACACCTTTTCCCATTCCCTCCCCTTTTAGACTTTGCCAGTATGTAGGTTTATTGCGCAGGCTGAGGGTGTCTGTCTTCCACAGATAATTGCTTGCAGATCTGGTAGGAGCGCATATGGGCTTGTCCAGGTGTGATTAATCCCTCTTGGACAAACTATACACTACAAACTGAAGATGGACCCATCGCGTTTGGACGATTGAGCGCTCCACTTAATTCTGCCAACAGTTGTCTTGCAGACTTCTGAACCTGTGCAAAACGCTATCCGCTGGCAACGTCTTGAAATGGGCGTGCGTGTGTGAAGAAGGGATCTATGAAAAACAAAACTGACACAATTTGAATGGTGGAAACAATGAGCTGGGCAGCAGACTGGCCAGTTTTTCAATTTTGCAGGCTGGGATTGAACTCGAGATATCCGATCTTGAGTACGCAGCTCTTTGAATAACAACAAGTGAATACGAGGGGAAAAAAACAGCGAGCGAGCGAGCGAGGAGAGGAGAGAGAGAGAGAGAGAGAGAGAAGCACTGTCATCCCCCTGTCAGATCTCATTCCCTTCGCCCGCCCCGATGGTACACTTTTAATTTTCACCTGTGTCACCCCACCCCACCCCATCCCCTCCGCTTTTTTTGTCGGCCCAGATACCACCTCCATGCGCACGTACGCGCACGCCCCCCTCCCACACACACACACACTCAGCTGGAGACCCGGGTTGTCTCCAACGGTGTCTTGCGTGCAGAAAGACTGGCACGCACGCACGCGTGCACACACACTCGCGCGTGCACTGAACACACACACACACACACACACACACACGCACACAAAGGCATATATATTTAATAGGTACACGCACACACACACACCACCCCAACTAACGACATAGTTGCGAGCGACTACTAGGCAGCGTGTTGTGCTGTGTCCTACCGACTACCCACCCATTACCCACCCACCCATCCGTCCGTCCGTCCATCTACCCGTGTTCTCTGTCTCAACCCGACCGAGCATTTCTCGTCCCACTGTGTGTCAGCACCCGTTCCATTGCGGGTGTGATCTCCACTGACAGGAAAGATCGTAGTTTCTACGTCTGAAAGATCTTAGCTATAAAGGGCACTGCCTTCAGGAGAGAGAGAGAGAGAGAGAGAGAGAGAGTGGTGTTTGGAATCCATCACCTGTTTAGCTTGTTACCTGTCGTTCGTCCGGTTTTCTGCGGTCACTTGTGGGGCCACTGAGTGTGCTCGGCTGTCGGCTGTAAGTTCAAATCTGTCGCCTGAAAAATAGTTCCAGTCTTCTGTCGGTTTTCTCAGTGTAGGTAAGTCGTGTATTTGTTGTGTATGATTGTGGTGTTGTTGGTGGTGTGAGTGTTCGATATAGATCCTTTTCCTTTATTTATTTATTTTATTTTTGACAAGAAGATCAAAGAAATGCTGCAAGGGACAGTGAGAGAGAGAGAGAGAGAGAGAGAGAGAGAGAGAGAGAGAGAGAGAGAGAGAGAGAGAGAGAGAGAAGAATACGAATAGAAATATTTTATTTGCTTGAGACAGACAGATCCATAGTGAGAGAATAGAAATGTTTTAGTATGTCGAAGAGACAGACGGACAGATACATGGAAAAGACGAATACCAATGTTGTTGTTGTGTTAGGCTCGAACTTTGCACACAAGGGGGTGCAGGGGGTGGGGTGGTCCAACAAAACATCAGGATGGACAGCCAAACATAATGAAACCATTAACCCCTTCCTAACACGATGCCAGATCTGGGAAAACTTCAGTACATGAACTTCGGGTACTGCAGCAGCGCGTGTGTGTATTTGCTTTTTGTAAAAACAGTTATCGGGTATGAGCTTTTCATACATAGCCCCACTCAAACGGGGAGGATACTGTTATTGTTATTGTTGTTTAAAGCCCAGCCGACTGCGTAGAGCCATATCAGGGCTATAACCGATTCAAAACATACAAAACTTCCACAGGAAAAAATTAAAGGAAAGAAAATTAAGTACACATATCAATTCAGGCACATAATCTAAGGACATGCTCCTAGCTTTGATCACTTCGTCCAATTTTTCGCACAGGGGATTTAAAAAACACATCTGAATACAAATATAAGCATACGTGAGGACACCAAAACATATATAAAAACAGGCATAAATTACCCAAAATTGCTTTCGCATATCTCACCTCCCTAAAGCCAAAAATGCACTTAATACATGTACCCAATTATCAATCCTAATAAAAAGTACGTAAGATTTTATCGAACACATACAGGTGAATGGACCATCAAGGCAGAAAATGATAGGTAGAAATGACAGTAAGCAAAGGAGCTAGGCAGAAACAAAGAGAGTGACAGAAAAGAGGAAATTTCAAGCACAGAATTTGCAGAAGGTGGGGATACTATTTATACTGAAAGAGCCCCCGGCATCCCCACAGGGGAGGGGGTGGAGGATACTGACTGACGGGCAGAGTGGTCGAGTGGATAAACGTTAGACTTCCAGTTGGAAGGTCCTGGGTTAGATCCGCCTCGACACCTCCACCTGGCGGGTAAAGAGTGGACTTGGAGATCTCTCCAGTCTGGCAGGTAAAAATGTATGCAGACCTGCCAGTGCCTACAGCCTTTAGTGTGTATATGCATGTAGAATATCAGATATGCATGTTAAAGGTGCTGTAAGTTTTGTTAGTGGCTGGCTGAAACGCCCAGCGTACACGCCCACTAAAGATGCAGGCAGTCCAACAAGATTGTGGAGTGTAGTCGCCTAGCCTGACAGCTTAAGTTCTCCGTGCCTCACTAAAAACCTGATGATTATGTAAACACTTTTGTTTTGGTGTTGACAGTCTATCAAACATATGATTTGAGAAACTTTAATTTGTATTTCATTATGACAATACGTTTTGTAGATGATCATGTGTGGATAGTACAATTCATTATTCATGGAAGAAAAGAACCTTTGCAAAGGGAGAAAACTTGATTATGTGTAATGTTCAGAATCCAAGTAAGTTTGGAGAATAGTGGCTCTACAAGATCGAATCAGTTTTATTGCATGAGACAGACAGACATATAGAGAATTTGAATAGAAATGTTTATTATGTCAGGGAGACAGACAGACAGACACAGAGAATTTGAATAGAAATGTTTATTATGTCAGGGAGACAGACAGACAGACACATAGAGAATTTGAATAGAAATGTTTATTATGTCAGGGAGACAGACAGACAGACACATAGAGAATTTGAATAGAAATGTTTATTATGTCAGGGAGACAGACAGACAGACACAGAGAATTTGAATAGAAATGTTTATTATGTCAGGGAGACAGACAGACAGACACATAGAGAATTTGAATAGAAATGTTTACTATGTCAGGGAGACAGACAGACAGACAGACACATAGAGAATTTGAATAGAAATGTTTACTATGTCAGGGAGACAGACAGACAGACACATAGAGAATTTGAATAGAAATGTTTATTATGTCAGGGAGACAGACAGACAGACACATAGAGATTACGAATACAAGTGTTTTTGTGTTGGGTTCGAAGCTTGCACACAAGGGGTGGGGTGTTCCAAGAAAACATCAGGATGGACAGCCAAACATAATGAAACCAGCACACCGCTGTCTGTGTGAGATCAGGGTGGTAAATGTTCTGATCATCAGACTTTGACAGAGAGGAGCTGACCACAACGTCAGGGTGAAAACGATAAAGCGCTTCTGTTGTGGAATGTGCCCACGTGGGGATGCCAAGAGTTCTTTCATTAGAAACAGTATACACATCCCACCCCCCTTCTGGAAATTTTGTACTAGAAATTTGCTCTTTTTTTTTTGGTCACTTTTCTTGTTTCTGCCTTGCTCCTTTGCTTTCTGTCGTCTGTTCCTTCTATTTTCTGTCTTGCTGGCCCATTCGTCTGTATGTATTCTATAAAGCCGCGATACTGTCTGTTGGGACTGATAACTGGGTACATGCATTCACTGCATTGTTGGTTCTGATATGCAGAATTGTTTTTAGATAATCTTAGATATCTTTTAGTGTCCTTAGCTTTGTAAACATTTGTATTCAGGTTTGTTGTTTAAATCTCGTGATGATGAATTGGGTGGAATAGTCAACGCCAGGGGTATTTCTTTACATTATGTGCGCGAATGCATTGATACGTATAAGCTTACTTAATTTTCTTTTCCAGTTTTTTTTTTCAACGAGGTGTTGGGTACGTTTTGGATGGTAAAGCCCTGATAGGTTTCTGCGCACGCAGTGGGCTGGGCTTTAAACAGTAGGAATAAGAATGAGAATGTTCAAAGCATGTTCTCACATTATCCATGAATCCAGCACACGATTCGTCAAAATATTTTTTAAAGTGTTCCAGTCAGCGTAAAGTTTTTCAGAACTGTCACTATCTTTCACAATTCTCGTGTGTTGCAATGTAACACCTGTTTCAGTTTCATCTGTACCACTCTAATGGTGAAGTGGTTAGCGTAACGGACCACTAACCCACTAACTCGGAGATCGTGAGTTCAAACTCCATTCTGCGCCCCCCCCCCCCCCCCCCCGCCCCTCTTTTTTTTTTTTTTTTTAACGGACTGGCTTCTCCCAAAGTTGAGCGTGCTATGGGCTTGTTTGAAAGACTAGGACCACTCAGTCCAGTTTCAGTCTCATTAAAGATACGTCAATCAATGGGGGTGTTGCTCAAGTTTTCTGCCCAAGACCGCTGGTGTGTCTCGAGCCTGGTCGACGTCAGAATATGTTATGAATATAAACGTAGAAATAGATTAGAACCCCGTCAAGCACTCTCGATCCGAAATTGAACCCTAGAATAGAAAAGAAAAACCCCCCAAAACAAATTAAAACAAAACAAGAAACACTCAAACCAAACCAAACCAAACCAAACCAAACCAAACCAAACCAAACCAAACCAAGCCAAGCCAAGCCAAGCCAAGCCAAGCCAAGCCAAGCCAAGCCAGACCAGACCAGACCAGACCAGTCCAGACCAGACCAGACCAGACCAGACCAGACCAGACCAGACCAGACCAGACCAAAGGTACCAAAACAAACCAAACCACATGCTTGAAGGACGACACAGACTGAAGACGCTGCGGCTCCATTGATACTACATGTAAGGTCCTATAGGGTCAAAACCACGTCCATCAAGTAGACCACGATTCAGTCTTCACCCTTTGAACTCCTTCCCTGGCCTTGACCATCAGCTTCCTGCCAGGACGTTAAGGTGTTAATGAAGGGCCAGGAAGTTAAGGGGTTAATGAAGGGCCAGGGAGTGAAGGGGTTAATGAAGGACCAGGAAGTTAAAGGATTAATGAAGGAAAAGGAAGCTAAGGGGTTAATGAAGGGCCAGAAAGTTAAGGGGTTAATGAAGGGCCAGGGAGTTAAAAGGTTAATGAAGGGCCAGGGAGCTAAAGGGTTGATTAAGGGCCAGGAAGTTAAGGGGTTAATGAAGGGCCAGGGAGTGAAGGGGTTAATGAAGGGCCAGGGAGTGAAGGGGTTAATGAAGGACCAGGAAGTTAAGGGGTTAATGAAGGGCCAGGAAGTTCAGGGGTTAATGAAGGGCCAGGGAGTTAAAAGGTTAATGAAGGGTCAGGGAGTTAAGGGGTTGATTAAGGACCAGGGAGTTAAGGGGTTAATGAAGGGCCAGGGAGTTAAGGGGTTAATGAAGGGCCAGGGAGTATGGGGTTAATGAAGGGTCAGGGAGTTAAGGGGTTAATGAAGGGCCAGGGAGTTGAGGGGTAAATGAAGGGCCAGGGAGTTATGGGGTTAATGAAGGGCCAGGGAGTTAAGGAGTTAATAAAGGGCCAGGGAGTTATGGGGTTAATAAAGGGCCAGGAAGTTATAGGGTTAATAAAGGGCCAGGAAGTTATGGGGTTAATGAAGGGCCAGGGAGTCAGGGAGTTTTGGGGTTAATGAAGGGGTTGGCAAACTAGGACTGTGACTAAGGGGTGTAACTGACGATGGAATGAATGGATTAGGAGAGAGAAAAATACAAGATGTGGACAAAGATGCCATCATCAGGTTTCTTGTCTTTTCTTTTCTTTTCTTTCACACGAAGCGATCGTGTTACAACCAAAACAATCCCCACCGGAAATCAGTTTTAAGATGCTGGCTCCTGAAATGACCCCGTACCTCTAAATTGTTCTCTCTCGTCTCGACTACTGCAACTCCCTTCTCTCGGGCTGTCCTTTCTCTCTCATTCAAAAGCTTCAAAAAGTTCAAAACAATGCTGCTAGGCTCATCTTCAGAAAATCTCGTTCCTCTCATGTCACTCCTCTTCTCAAATCTCTTCACTGGTTACCTGTTGAAAAGAGAATTCGCTACAAGATTGCTTTGTTATGTTTTAAGTCTCTCAATGGTCTTGCACCCCCTTACATCTCTGACCTCCTCCATCTGTACACCCCCTCTCGTCAACTTCGTTCCTCGGCTGATACTCGTACCTTCCGCATACCATCCTGTCGCACTAAAACCTATGGTCAACGCTCCTTTTCCTATCAGGCCCCTGTAATCTGGAATCAGCTCCCTGTCTCTGTTCGCCACTCTGCAACTCTCACTTCTTTCAAGTCCTCTCTGAAAACCCATCTCTTCCAGTCCCTCTCATGATACTTATAAAGACTCTACCACCTAACTTCCCCAAATCCCCCCTTGTTGTCTTTTGAGCCTTGAATGTCGGCTGGTGTGTGTGTGTGCGTGTGTGTGTGTGTGTGTGTGTGTGTGTGTGTGTGTTTGGTTGTGTCTGCGTGATACCTGTAAGCGCTTAGGGCTCTTGTTTTCATCAGATTAGGCGCTATATAAATGCTCTTTATTATTATTATTATTATTAATTTTCTCTGTGTCTGTCGCTATGTCTGTGTGTGTGTGTGTCTGTTTCTGTGTCTGTCTGTCTGTCTGTCTCTTTCTCTCTCTGTGTCTCGATCTGTTTGTCTCTGTCTTGTCTCTCTCGTGTCTGTCTGTCTCTTTTTCTCTCTTTTTTTCTCTCCCTTACCTTTCTTCCTCACTAAAAAAAAAAAAAAAAAAAAAAAAAAATATATATATATTATATATATGTATATATATACATATATATGTATGTATGTATGTATGTGTGTATATATATATATATATATATATATATATATATATATATATATATAATATATATATATATATAGGACTAGGAGACAGACAGACAGACAGATAGAGACAGAAACAGAGAGAAACAAAAACAGGGAGGGGAGAGGGCGAGGGGTGGGCGAAATGTATTACCATGCAAACGAGCGTGTAGTGCTATCTTGCTGCTGACTTCAGAATGTCATGTCTCTACCACCTCACCTCCTCGTGACATCATAGTTATGGAACAGTCTTTCTCTTCTGTCCCGTCTTTTACACCTTGTCGGTGCCACCGCCCTATGCCGTCCATTTTGGCTCTCCAGACACACCACCCGACACACCACCAGACACACCATCAGACACATCACCAGACACACCACCAGACACACCATCAGACACATCACCAGACACACCACCAGACACACCATCAGACACATCACCAGACACACCACCAGACACACCACCAAATCTCAGGTCACCAGGAGAGCAGGCATGAAGGCCCATAGAAGCTGGGACACTTTTAGGGGGTGGGGTGTGAAAGTTGACAGCTCCCGGCACTTGCCTTTTAGGCTTTGGTCTCGATTTCTCTATTTTTCCACCTTTGGTAAAATAAGCTTCCCATATCTCAAAATTCATGGTTTACTGTTGTGGAACAATCTGTACCAGTGAGTGTGAATTCTCAATATCTTTTTTTCTTTTTTCTTTTTTTTTCTTTTCTTTTCTTTTGATTTTTATAAAACGATCATTGCACTCAGGGAGGTTATCTTTGTACTTACCTTTTTGTTGTTATTTTTTTTGTTTTTGTTTCGTCCCATTTTCTACGCCACTTTAATGGCCACAGAAGCTGGAACAGTTTTTACAATGTGAAGATGATGATGTCGATGAGGATGATAATCATGATGCTAGGGAGTTCCATCTAGGATTGAGACTGCGTGACAGGGCTGTAATCTACGCTTACTATCATAATAATTATATCCTGGCGTCAACTAGGCCCGAGAGTTGCAGACACCTGCGGTGTTGGTCACAAGATTTGAACAACACTCTCAATGATGCATCCGTGAAGTGGATGAGACTCGGCTGTGTGGTCCCAGTCTTCCCAGTGAGTCCATAGCACGACCAAGTCTCTACATCTTTACACTGACATTGAAGTGTGTACATCTTTACGAATGATAGTGTGGAGTCCCTACATCTTTACCAATGACAGTGAAGTCTCTAATTTTTACCAATGGTAGTTACGTCCCAACCATCTCACTCCCCAATGATCCTAGAGTTTAATGTTTCTTTAGTTGTAAGATCTGTTGAGACAAGGTTGGTGTACAAGGTAGAGTTTCCGCCTTCGTGTCTGAGCGCGTGGGTTTGACTCTGAGGCGAGAAAAGACCGCACGTGCGTCATTCAGTTCAACCAGCTGTGAATGAGCACCTAACCCTTTTCAGGGTTTAGGAAGGTAAAGCAGCGAGAAAGAAGCGATGGGCACAGCCCTTGTGATGCTGGCTCCCGAGAAAAATGGAAATCCCTGCAACCTCACTCCCCTAAAGTTTACGGTTTTGGGGGGTGGGGTGGGGAGGAACTTGACCTTCGGTAGTGAGGTCTGCACTACCTCACCCCTCAACGACCCTGAGGGATTTGGGACAATGGTTATTTCGCCGTTGTACTACATCAACAGAATTCCTTACTGACACCTCCCCGCCCCCACCCCCTCCACCGCCACCACCCCCCTCACCCCCTGCCCCCACCCTGTCCTTCTGCAAGAGAAATTCACCATGACCATGTAAGGTCTCCATTCCAAATAAATCAACGAGGATGAGTATGATTTGGACTGGCAGCTCCCAGACCTAGGTTTTCCTCTCCGACCCTCACATTTTAAAACGAAGAATAATTCATTGTCTCGTTGTTGTCTGGTCAGCTCAGTTAGCTTTCTTGTTAGCTTGCTTGCTTGTTTGTTTGTTTGTTTGTTCATAGAAGACCCCGAGTTCAAGAGGTGTGCCAGGTTTGTTTGTCAGTTTGTTTGTTCATAGAAGACTCAAAGTTCAGGACGTGTGGCAGATTTGTTTGTCAGTTTGTTTGTTAATAAACGACTCAAAGTTCAAGAGGTGAGCCAGGTTTGTTTGTCAGTTTGTTTGTTCATAGAAAACTCAAAGTTGAGGAGATGTGCTAGGTTAAGGTTTACAGTGTCACGTCTGTGTCCTTGTTTTGTTCGTTTGTTCGTTCGTTTCTTAAATCTTCTTTGTTTCTAAGAAAGATCGTTTCATGTTGTTTTCTTGTTGTTGTTGGTGGTTTTCTATTTATTTGATTTCTGTTAATGTTTCTCCTCAGTTTTATTTAGTAAACATGTTTCTTTCAAGTAACGATGACAACAACAGCAGCAACAACAACAACTACTCAACAGCAACAACAAAAACAACAGCAACAACAATAACAATAATAACAACAACAGCAGCAGCAACAACAACAGCAACAACAACGACAAAACAAC
>JAPXFY010000019.1:13328743-13343743 GCA_030674185.1 Monoplex corrugatus
ATTTATTTATCCAATCAATTCTGTCTCCCTCCCTTTGTCTCTCTCTCTCTCTCTTTCTCTCTCTCCCTCTCTCTCTTTCTTTCTTTCTCTCTCTCTCTCTCTCTTTCTTTCTTTGTCTCTCTTTCTTTCTTTGTCTGTCTCTCTGTCTTTCTCTCGCTCTGTCTCGCTGTCACACACACTCTATCTCTCTGTTTCTCTCTCTGTCTCTCTGTGTGTGTTTGTCTCTCTCTGTGTGGCTCTCGCTCTGGCTCCCTCCCTCTCTCTCCCTCCCTCTCTCCCTCCCTGTCCCTCCCTCCCTCTCTCCCTCCCTGTCTCTCCCTCCCTCCCTCTCTGTCTCTCCCTCTCTCTTTGGCTTTCTCTCCCTCTCTCCCTCCCTCCCTCCTCTCTCTGTCTGTCTGTCTCTTTATGAGTAGTGTGTACAACTCCCACCACAAAAGAACGTTAAAACTGTCGGGGAAAAAATGCGGTTTTTTGTTTTGTTTTTGACTGATGGGCTCAGTCTTTGAACTCGCAGCCTCCCAGTGAGTAATCCGTTGAGCTACACACATGACCACGGTCAGTGGTCTCTCTTTCGTTTCCCCCTTCCTTCCCCGCTCCTTGTCCCCTCTCCCTCGCCCCCCCCCTCCCCCCCCCCCCCCCCCCCCAAAAGCCATTGTGTCAAGTAGCTGTCGCGTCTTGTGTGTTGTCGCGGAGGAATGTGGCCGTTTTGTTCACGCTCGGCCGACAATGACTTACGTTAGCTGTCGAGCTTAACGCTGTGCTGGGGCACCTCTGTAAAACCGTTTTCAACCTTTCTGACAAGGTCGTTTGCTGGGCCGTTCGGGGCCGTTAATTTAAGTTTTATACAACAGTTTTCTGTCTTCCTTACGAGGTTAGCGCTGACCCGTTAAGTTTTATAAAACAAATTTCTCTTTCGGCCCAGACAGGATTAATGCTGGGTTGTTAAGTTTTATAAAAACAGTTCCTGTCTTCCTTATGAGGTTAGTGCTGGGCTGTTAAGATTTATATAAGTTTTCTTCTAGATCTGTCTTCCCTACGAGGTCAACGCTGGCATGTTTAGTATTATACAACAGTTTTCTGTCTTCTTTATGGGGTTAATGCTGGGCCGTAAAGTTTTATACAACAGTTTTCTCTCATCTTTACGGGGTTAATGCTGGGCCGTAAAGTTTTATAAAAAAGTTTTCTATCTTCTTTATGGGGTTAATGCTGGGCCGTAAAGTTTTATACAACAGTTTTCTATCTTCTTTACGGGGTTAATGCTGGGCTGTAAAGTTTTATACAACAGTTTTCTATCTTCCTTACGGGGTTAATGCTGGGCTGTAAAGTTTTATAAAACAGTTTTCTACCTTCCTTGTGGGGTTAACGCTGGGCTGTTAAGTTTTATAAAACAGTTTTCTACCTTCCTTGTGGGGTTAGCGCAGGGCCGTAAAGTTTTATAAAACAGTTTTCTACCTTCCTTGTGGGGTTAACGCTGGGCCGTTAAGTTTTATAAAACAGTTTTCTACCTTCCTTGTGGGGTTAACGCTGGGCCGTTAAGTTTTATAAAACAGTTTTCTACCTTCCTTGTGGGGTTAGCGCAGGGCCGTTAAGTTTTATAAAACAGTTTTCTACCTTCCTTGTGGGGTTAACGCTGGGCCGTTAAGTTTTATAAAACAGTTTTCTACCTTCCTTGTGGGGTTAGCGCAGGGCCGTTAAGTTTTATAAAACAGTTTTCTACCTTCCTTGTGGGGTTAACGCTGGGCCGTTAAGTTTTATAAAACAGTTTTCTACCTTCCTTGTGGGGTTAGCGCAGGGCCGTAAAGTTTTATAAAACAGTTTTCTACCTTCCTTGTGGGGTTAACGCGGCCGTTAAGTTTTATAAAACAGTTTTCTACCTTCCTTGTGGGGTTAGCGCTGGGCCGTTAAGTTTTATAAAACAGTTTTCTACCTTCCTTGTGGGGTTAACGCTGGGCCGTTAAGTTTTATAAAACAGTTTTCTACCTTCCTTGTGGGTTAACGCTGGGCCGTTAAGTTTTATAAAACAGTTTTCTACCTTCCTTGTGGGGTTAACGCTGGGCCGTTAAGTTTTATAAAACAGTTTTCTACCTTCCTTGTGGGGTTAACGCTGGGCCGTTAAGTTTTATAAAACAGTTTTCTTCTATCTTCCTTACAAGGTTAATGCTGGGCTGTTAGATTTTATAAAATACTTTTTTTTATCTCGTTGTTCACAAAACTGAGGGAGATTGTTTCACATCGGTGAGGTGTGTGTGTGTGTGTTATATTATATATATGTGTGTGTGTGTGTGTGTGTGTGTGTGTGTGTGTGTGTGTGTGTGTGTGTGTGTGTGTGTGTGTTTGGGGTGTGCCAGCCTGTATGAGTGTATGTGTGTCAGCCAGTGTGTGTGTGAGTGTGTGTGTGGATGTGTGTGTGTGTGTGGGTGTGTGTGTGTGTGACAAAAATATTTTTTCTGTTTCTGTCGCCCCCCCCCCCCTCCCCATCTCTGTATCTGTCTGTGTCTGTTTAACTAACTAACTAACTAACTAACTAACTAACTAACTAACTAACTAACTAACAAAAATGTGTACTCAACGTTTACTGATGGAGGTTTCAAACAAACAATCAAACAAACAAACAAACAAACAAACGAGATGTCAGCTATTTCTCCGTGTATCCTGGCCAAATTTGGATCAAATGTGTGGATTTTCGAGGGGTCGCAAACGTATGGGCCTAAGTTTAAAAGTCATGGTGGCAAGGTTTGAAGGTCAACGCCATTTTGATTAAGTGGAGTGTGTAAACAGCACTTTCTCGGGACTCTCTGACAACCTTTAGAATTTCTTGTCACTGTTGCCACAGTGTACCTTTGTCCTCGACACACGTCAAAGTTTTGATTCAACTTCAGCTTCTTTTGTTTGTAGGTGTTAAAGACGCAGTTGTATGTATATATATGTATATATATATATCTGATGCCACAATGGTTTTGGATCTCCGCCATCACATGGTTCCCCCCCACCCCCACCCCATCCCCCCGTGGTGATGGCGGGGGCTTTGTCAGTATAAATAGTATCCCCACCTTCTGGAAATTCTGTGCTAGACATTTCCTGTGCTCTGTCACTGTCTTTCTTTCTGCCTTTCTGTCATTTCTTCATATCATTTTCTGCCTTGCCGGCCCATTCACCTGTATGTGTTTGGTAAAGTCTTACATACTTTCTCTTAGGATTGATAACTGGGTACGCCTGTCAAGTGCATTTTTGGCTCTAGGGAATTGAGGTATGCAGAGGCAATTTTAGGTAATTTAGGCCCATTTTTAGACGTTTCAGTGTCCTTAGTTATGTTAAAGTTTGTATTCAGGTATGTTTTTTTAAATCCCCTGTGCGATAGATTAGACGGAGTGATCATCGCCAGGGGCGTGTCCTTAGATTATGTGCACAAATGCATTGATATGTGTACTTAATTTTCTTTTTCTTTTCCCCCCTCTGTTGAAGCACTGTGTATGTTTTGAAAAGAGTTATAGCCCTGATATGGCCCTTGCAGTCGGCTGGGCGGTAAACAGAAATAACAATAACAATAAAACATCAGAGTTTTATTTCAGCTTTAGTTTTTTCAGTGCATAGGTCTTACAGATGCAGGTATAAGTGCCTTGTGTCATGATCGCTTTGGATTTCTTCCATGAAATGGAATCAGTTACGTCATGAGTTTATTCCGAGCGGAACTGACACCATCTTGAGCTGCTGAAACCCGAGGTCACAGTCACCTTGAGAAGAACAGGATCTAAATTTTTGTTAAAAGGGTATTATTATTCGTGCAGAAAAGGAGATACTTAAAACTGCTTTTTAATTTTTTTTTCAAATTTTAATTTTTTTTTTATAAAGACAGTTTTACACTGAAATAAAACGTGTGTGTGTGTGTGTGTGTTTGTGTGTGTGTGTGTGTGTGTGTGTGTGTGTGTGTGTGTGTGTGTGTGTGTGTGTGTGTGTACGTGTGTGTGTGTACGTGTGTGTGCTTGTGTTTGTCTGTGCGTGTGTGTGTGTGTGTGTATGTGTGTGAGTGAGTGAGTGTGTGTATGTGTGTATGCTTGTGTGTGTGTGTGTGTGTGTGTGTGTGCGTGCGTGCGTACGTATGTACGTACGTGTATGTGTGTGTGTGCGCGTGCTTGTGCGTGCTTGTGTGTGTGTGTGTGTGCATGTTTCTGTGAGTGTATGTGTGAGTGTGTGTGTTGTGTTTGTTTGTCTGTCTGTCTGACTGGCTGGCTGGCTCTCTTTCTTTCTCTCTTTCTGTCTGTGTGTCTGTCTCTCTGTCTTTTTCTCTGTCTGTGTGTCTGTCTCTCTGTCTTCTCTGTCTGTCTTTGTCTGTCTGTCTCTCTGTGTGTTTCTCTCTGTCTCTGTCTCTTTGTCTCTGTCTGTCTGTCTGTCTGTCTCTGTCTCCTCTCTTTCTTTCTCTGTCTCTCTCTGTGTGCGCATGAATGGTGCTTTGTATGTTTACCTTGACTAGTTTCGCTGTTCGTGTACCGATCCATTACGTTTGATGACAACAGGTAACAGTACTGGCAACTTGAAAGCTACTAAAACAGCATGTGTGTGTTAAATGGCTCAGGTAGACGTATATTTATGGGGGTTTTTTACATTTTTTCAGTAAACACGGTAACTGTGTGTGTGTGTGTGTGTGTGTGTGTGTGTGTGTGTGTGTGTGTGTGTGTGTGTGTGTGTGAGAGAGAGAGAGAGAGAGAGAGAGAGCGTGCGCGTGTATGTGTGTGTGTGTGTGTGTGTGTGAGCGTGCGCGCGTTTGTGTATGTGTGTGTGTGTGCGTGTGTACGCGTGTGTGCGTGTGTATGTGTGTGTGTATGTGTGTGTGTGCGCGCGTTTTCGTGCGTGTGTGTGTGTGTGTTTTTTTTTCTTTCTTTTTTTTCCGTTTTTTTTTTATACGAACATGAGAACGCTTCTTCTCCACCGTGGGGATACCAGGGGTCCTTTCATTATAAATAGTATCCCCACCTTCTGGAAATTCTGTGCTAAAAAATTTCTTCTGTTATGTCATTCTCTTTGTTTCTGCCTATCATTTTCTGCCTTGCTAGTCCATGCACCTGTATGTGTTCGATGAAGTCTTATGTACTTTCTTTTAGGATTGATAGTTTGGTGCATGTATCAATTAAGTGCATTTTTGGCTCTAGGGAAAAGAGATATGCGGAAGCAATTCTAAGTAATTTACGCCCATTTTCATGTATGTTTTGGTGCCCTTTGGTATGTTAAAATTTGTATTCAGATGTTTCCTAAACCCCCTGTGCGATAAATTGGACAGAGTGTTCAACACCAGGGGCATGTACTTACATTATGTGCGCGAATGCATTGATATGAGCACTTAATTTTTTATTTTTTATTTATTTATTTTTTTTTTAAAGTATTGTGTACGTTTTGAAACGGTTATAGCCCTGATATAGCTCTACGCAGTGGGCTGGGCTTTAAACAAAAATAATTCTCCTTCTATAATGCTACCAATTTTGAAGAACAAGGTCTCCCAACAGTGTAAAAATTGCTACTCACAGTTCCGTAGCTTTCGATGGCGTTCTCGCCATCTTCGTCAGCGCTCTAATGCTGTCTGCGTGAATCTCTACTCAGATCTCGCGAACATGGGATGAACCCAGTTCACGAGATCGAATCAGAGAATGGTACACCGGGGGCAGGGTGTAACGGCCCCGGTCCCTGTTGAGCGGGGGGTTGGTGGCTGCGATGTAGATGGCCTCCTTGACTCCTCGCTGGAACCACTTATTTTCTCTGTCCAGGATGTTGACATTGTCCGCACTGAATTGATGTTTTTCGGCGTGTAGGTGAGCTCCTACTGGAGAAGAGTCCCTCTTGTGTTCTGTTAGTCTCTTCTGAAGGGGGCGTTCAGTTTCACCGACATAATGTTGGTTACAGTCCTGGCAGTCTATTCTGTATATAATGCCAGCTTTGTCGAGTTTGCTGGTTTTGTCCTTGGGGGTGACCAGCTGGCTGCGTATGGTGTTGGAAGGTTTGGAATGTACAGCCACCCCCAGTTTTCTGATCTTTCTGGACAGAGCGTCACTCACACCTCCTACGTATGGGATGGTGATGTGTCCCTTGCGCTGGTGTTGTTTCACTGGCTGTTGGGATGCGGTGTTGGATTTCCTGCCTCCCGGGCTGTTCCAGGCCCACTTTTTGTAGCCCGAGATGGTGAGCACTTTTTTCAGGTGGTTTGTCTCCTTGTCTTTTGCCTCTTGGGTACTGCATATGGTGTTAGCTCTGTGGGTAAGGGTTCGAATCACTCCCAGTTTGTGTTCAAGGGGCTGGTGGCTGTCGAACTGTAAATATTGGTCCGTATGAGTTGGTTTACGGTAGACCGAGAAGGATAGAATGCCATCAGTTCTGGTGATGAGGGTGTCCAGCATGGCTATGGAGTTGTTCTGTTCCACTTCCCTCGTGAATTTGATGGCTGGGTGTTGGTTGTTCAGATGTTCTGTGAACTGTTCGACCAGTTGCTGGGGGAGGATAGTCATGGTGTCGTCTACGTAGCGCCCCCAGTATCGTGGTGGGGAGTGGAAAGAAGCCAATGCTTTCTCTTCAAAATCCTCCATGAACAGGTTGGCTACTATTGGGCTTACTGGGGAGCCCATGGCTGCTCCTTCTTTTTGTTGGTAGAATTCACCTTGGAAGGTGAAGTAGGTGGTGGTGAGGCAGCAGGACAAGAGTTCACATACGTCGTCCACTGTGAGAGATGTACGTTGGTGGAGGGTTTGGTCGTTTTGTAACCTTCGGCGTATGATCTCTATGCTTTCTTTCACTGGTACGCTGGTAAATAGGGCAGAGACATCATATGACACAAGGAGTTCATCATGAGCGAGGGTGTAGTTACTCAGTTTTTCCACTAGGTCAGCACTGTTGTGGATGTGATGATCTGTGTGTCCTACGAGAGGTGATAGGATGTCCGCCACAAATCTAGCCGTCTCATACATGATGGAACCTCTGGATGCGACTATGGGACGGAGGGGGACTTCTTTCTTGTGGACTTTGGGTAGACCATAGAACTTGGGGACGTCGGACACAGTTGGGTATAATTTCCTGTACTGTTCTAATGACAGGCGGTCCGTCTCTTTCAGGCGTTTCAGTGTGTCTTTCAGTTTGTTGGAAAACTTGGAAGTAGGATCTTTCTTGAGGCGTTCATATGTTGTAGTATCTTCCAGAAGTTTGCTTGCCTTCTCATAGTACATGGGTCTAGGCATGATGACTGTGGCACGACCTTTGTCAGCTGGTAGGATCATCGTGGCGTGTTCGTTCTTTAAATCCGCCAGAGCCCGTCTTTGGTCCGGTGTTAAGTTGGATTTCGGTATTTTGGCCTGTTTCATGATTCTGACACAGTCTGATCTTAAGTGTGTGGCTTCTTCTGAATTAGGGCCAATATTCTCCTTCTGTCATCTGGCCACTTTGTAGAGCCACGGGTGTAGCGGGAAGAAAAGAGTTACCGGTCAGCAGTGAGCTGGAAGGTCTGAAGTGAAGAAACGTTGTGTGACGTCAAGACGTCTTTCAAGCCATGATGAGGCGTGGCGCGTTAAATTAATTAGGGCATAGCTTGATCGGCTGGTGGAGGAGAGTTTAGTGACCTCAACATCACAGCGGTTGTTCTTACGGTAACATATGTTTGTGGGCAAGGCCCATAAAGGGTTGGAGCTAAATAGCAAGAAGACTGAAGTCATGGTAATCAGTAAGAAACAAGAAATCCCCTTTTGCAAAATAACAGCAAACGGGACAATCTTGAGACAGGTTGGTATGTTTAAATATCTGGGAAAAATCGTCTCACCAGACGGCAGATGCACATCAGAAATAGCCAGCAGAATCGGACAAGCCAAAACAGCATTCAAGAGGATGAAAGGCATTCTTACCAACAAATGCCTATCAGTTAACATCAGGAAGAGAGTTCTTGAGTGTTCTATACGTTTGTGAGGCGTGGACAGTCAACAAGCAAAGCCAGAACGAGATTGAGGCAGCCGAGATGTGGTTTCTAAGAAGAATGTTGAGAGTTCCATGGACAGCAAAGAAAAGAAATGAGACACAAAAAGATCAATGATAAAGAAGATTAGGAAAAGACAGGCAACATTTATAGGCCATTTTATGAGGAAAGGGGAATGAGAGCACATGGTCACAACAGGAAAGCTGGAGGGAAAGAGAGCATTAGGTAGACCCAGGGAGAAAATATAGGACGGACTTGCAGGGTAGCTGAGGACGGAGAGGGTAGAAGATGTGCATGCGGCAGCAAGGGACAGGTACATACGGAGGGCCATGATCGCCAACGCCATGCGGCAGGGCACTTGATGATAATGATGATGATGGCAAAGCCCACATGCATTCGTTGCCTTACATGTAGTTCGTTCACTTCGCTGATCGGAACAGTTATTATTTCAGGGTTATCAATTTCTTTCCTGTTGGAAATATTGCGTATGTTTTGAAACGGTTATAGCCCTGATATGGCTCCACGCAGTCGGCTGGGCTTTAAACAACAATAACAGTAACTCTTCTTCTCCTTCTTTCATCTGGCCACTTGTACAGTCATAGGAGAGAGAGAGAGAGAGAGAGAGAGAGAGAGAGAGAGAGAGAGAGAGAGAGAGGAGGAGGAGCTGGAGACAGACACAGAGAGAAAGCGACAGAGATACGGACAGACAGAGCGAAAGAGAGACAGACAGACAGACAGAGACAGAAAGTCAGAGAAAGTCACAGAGAGAGAAAGAGAGAGAGAGAGACTGTTTATGAAGAAAAGAACGCGCGTAACGTCATGACCCGCATTCCTGTCGTACGTCATACATCTTTTACGTCACACTCGCATCAACACGACGTCACAGGTTGCATCACATTATTTCTACGTCACTTTGCATTCATGTGTGTAGCTTTGAAGCACCTTGTTATTCTTCCCTCACTTTGCATTCTCGGCATGCGCTATTCGTCACACATGGAGAGCTGATATATGCAAATGATGTGATGTTTTGAGGAAAAAGTCTTGACAGTTTCGGACCCAGCTCTCTCTCTCTCTCGCTCCCTCTCTCTCTCTGTGTCTCGCTCCCTCACTCTCTGACTTTCTGTCTCTTGTCTCTCTGTCTGCCTGTCTGTCTGTCTCTGTCTGTCTGTCTCTGTCTCTCTTTCCTCCTCCTCTCTCGCTCACTCTCTCTCTTTCTTTCTTTCTCTCTCTCTCAGCATGAATTGGCAGTTGACTGACTTTTCCTCCTCCATCTTCGTTGTCTATGTCAAAAATGCCACGCACATAGACTTCTAGGGGAGGGAAATAGGAGGGAGAGGGAGAGAGAGAGATTTATAATACATTAAGCCTCAGCCCCTCATGAAGGGTTTTGAACACAGAATTCCTGTAAATTAATACATTCAACGACAAGAACGCCAAAGTTTAGAATTAACTCTTTGACATTCGCACTCCCTCCCCAGCATCCTGCATTATCAACCATTCTAGCAAAGCAAAAACTTGACCCTTTGACTCCCTCACCCTATCCACTAGCTTCCTGCAGGAAACTGGTTGGTAGGGTGATGGAGTCAAAGAGTTAAATTTTAGCATTTGTGGACTGGATGCGGGAGTCAAATGGTTACACATCGAGTTTATTCAAGAAGGATTCATCGCACTCGGACAATTCCATATTCGCTTCATCTAATCAGCCACCTGGTAGACTCCTCGAGCCTGCGAAAAAACACACGATCTGGCAAGATCTTGAAACGGGAATGTGTGGAGTGGCAGGAAACACCAAGCAGACAGAATGGTTGGAGCATTAACCCTTTGACTCCCGCACCTTATCCACCAACTGCAAAAACATAACCCTTTAATTCCCTCACCCTTTCCACCAACTGCAAAAACTTAAACCTTTGATTACCTCACTCTATCCACCAGCTTCCTGCAGGAAGCAGGAGGATAGGGTGAGAGAATCAAAGGGTTAAGTGTTTGCTTTGCTAGCATAGTTGACAATGCAGGAAGCAGGTGGATAGGGTGAGAGAATCAAAGGGTTAAGTGTTTGCTTTGCTAGCATAGTTGACAATGCAGGATGCTGGTGGATAGGGTGAGAGAATCAAAGGGTTAAGTGTTTGCTTTGCTAGCATAGTTGACAATGCAGGAAGCAGGTGGATAGGGTGAGAGAATCAAAGGGTTAAGTGTTTGCTTTGCTGGCATAGTTGACAATGCAGGATGCTGGTGGATAGGGTGAGAGAATCAAAGGGTTGTCTGCTTTGCTAGCATAGTTGACAATGCAGGATGCTGGTGGAGAGGGTGAGAGAATCAAAGGGTTAAGTGTTTGCTTTGCTAGCATAGTTGACAATGCAGGAAGCAGGTGGATAGGGTGAGAGAATCAAAGGGTTAAGTGTTTGCTTTGCTAGCATAGTTGACAGTGCAGGATGCTGGTGGACAGGGTGCGGGAGTCAAAGGGTTAAACCGGTGGCAGATACATCTAACAGCGGAATTTACCCCTATACGTTTCTCCATACATAAAATCTTTAGGTGTGTAAATGAACTCCTGAAAAAAATTGTTTTAGGCGATGTGTGAACTGAATGACAGTGGACAGGGGCTCTGTCAAATCTAAATCAATGTAATTGCCAGCATACAATCACATCATCATCATCATCATCATCATCATCATCATCATCATCATCATCATCATGTGCTCTGCCGCAAGGCGTTGGCGATCATGGCCCTCCAGAAGAATCGTCTTCCACCCTCTCTGTCCTCAGCCATCATGCAAGTCCGTCCAATATTTTCTCCCTGGGTCTACCTGGTGTTCTCTTTCCCTCCAGCCTTCCTGTTTGTGACCAGGTGCTCTAATTTCTATTTCCTCATAAAATGGCCTATAAATGTTGTATGTCTTTCCCTAATCTTCTTTATCAATGATCTTCTTGTGTCTGCCTCTATCAAGACTGTTTTTTTTTTTTAGCTTTCTTTGCAAGCATATAGAAACCAGAAACACACACAAGTAAAACGAGGACGCGTTTTTAAATCATAAAACAAGATAGCACAAGAGTCGACTAGCTGGCCTTCGTCAAGCGTACACAATAGGTTAAAGAAAATGTACTAAAGCTTATGGACAATAACACCTTGAACACAAAAACACAAAAATAGAATCAGAAGGCGTATTTGATATAACAAAACAAGACAGGCGCAAACGTTTGGCCATCTGTCCTTTGTCAAGCGTTTTACGAGAGACAGTATTGAAGAAATGCACAGCACTTAACACAACACAACAACAACAACAACAACGACGACGACGACCACTACCACCACCATCACCACCAAAAAAACAAAAACAAACGAAAAAACAAACAAACGAAAAACAGAGTAAACAACTTCCCATCGTGTCGTGTCTGTTTATCTATCTATCTGTCTGTCTGTCTGTCTGTCTGTCTGTCTATCTGTCTGTCTGTCTATCTATCTATCTGTCTGTCTGTCAGTCTATCTGTCTGTCTGTCTACCCTATATATACACAAGAACAGAGCTTCCCAGAGCAAGAAAAAATGACTCATGACTATGAACCATACAATACAAGACATTTGGTAAACACGATTGACTAAAAGGATTTCAGTCTGTGTGTTAAAAAAATTAGAGATCTGGGTGAATCGTGTACCACCAAGTCTTCCCAGAACAACATTAACACAATACAGGATCTTTGTTTTCAATAGAAGCCAATGTAAGGTCGATATATAGGTCAAAACTACGGATATGACAATTCAGTAATGCCATTATAATATGATCGATATATAGGTCAAAACTACGGATATGACAATTCAGTAATGCCATTATCATAATATGACAATATTTCCATAAACAGGTCAGACGGGCCTTCAGAAATAGGTCAGACATTACCATAAAACATTACAGCTACTTTAGGATTGAAGCACCATTTTCCTTTCACATCACGACTTATATATCGTATAGTATCTGGACTGATCTCTGTGAGGACAGGGGTTCCACAAAGCATTGTCACTCACACCACAAGCGGGTGAAAATGACGCAAAGAAATAGGTCAGGACATTACTATCAAAGGTTAAAGGCACTTTCCCCAGCTTTTGTGATCCTATCTACGAGCGTATACACCTCAAGCGGGTTCTTTGGCCACTCGTAGAGCCATGGCGTCAAGATTTGATCCTTACGGCCAAGACTGACTTTAAGTGTTCTAAGATATCAGTCGTTCTTCTCGATTGACTTCAAGTGTTCTAAGGTATCAAACAGTGGTTCTTTTCGATTGACTTCAAGTGTTCTAAAGTTTTCAAACAGTGGTTTTTCTCGACTGATTTCAAGTGTTCTAAGGTATCAATCATTCTTCTCGATTAACTTCAAGTGTTCTAAAGTATCAAACAGTCATTTTTCTCGATTGACTTCAAGGGTTCTAAGGTATCAAACAGTGGTTCTTCTCAATTGACTTCAAGTGTTCTAAGATATCAAACAGTCATTCTTCTCGATTGACTTCAAGTGTTCTAAGATATCAGTCATTCTTCTTGATTGACTTCAAGTGTTCTAAGATATCAGTCATTCTTCTCGATTGACTTGAAGTGTTCTAAGATATCAGTCATTCTTTTCGATTGACTTCAAGTGTTCTAAAGTATCAAACAGTCATTCTTTTTGATTGACTTCAAGTGTTCTAAGATATCAAACAGTCATTCTTCTCGATTGACTTGAAGTGTTCTAAGATATCAAACAGTGGTTCCTTTCGATTGACTTCAAGTGTTCTAAGATATGAAACAGTCATTCTTCTCGATTGACTTGAAGTGTTCTAAGATATCAAACAGTGGTTCCTTTCGATTGACTTCAAGTGTTCTAAGATATGAAACAGTCATTCTTCTCTATTGACTTCAAGTGTTCTAAGATATGAAACAGTCATTCTTTTCGATTGACTTGAAGTGTTCTAAGATATCAAACAGTGGTTCCTTTCGATTGACTTCAAGTGTTCTAAAGTATCAAGCAGTCATTCTTCTCGATTGACTTCAAGTGTTCTAAGATATCACAGTCATTCTTCTTGATTGACTTCAAGTGTTCTAAGATATCAAACAGTGGTTCCTTTCGATTGACTTCAAGAGTTCTAAGATATCAAACAGTCATTCTTCTCTATTGACTTCAAGTGTTCTAAAGTATCAAGCAGTCATTCTTCTCGATTGACTTCAAGTGTTCTAAGATATCAGTCATTCTTTTCGATTGACTACAAGTGTTCTAAGATATCAGTCATTCTTTTCGATTGACTACAAGTGTTCTAAGATATCAGTCATTCTTTTCGATTGACTTCAAGTGTTCTAAGATATCAGTCATTCTTTTCGATTGACTACAAGTGTTCTAAGATATCAAACAGTCATTCTTCTCATCTTTAATATACAAAGAAGTGGCAATCTTTGTGGTTGTGAAAAATCGTTCCCTTTCCCCCGTCTGTACCCATCTTCTCAACTGGAACCAGAAAAAACACGAAAGCTAACAAATGCTTTTTTGTCACAAAAGGAAGGTTAACACCACACACTAACAAAACAACAGTAGTATCCATATTTCAAACCAACCCAACAGACGATTGAAAACTAAATAAACATATTTCAGAAAAACATTAACATAGATAGAAACAGAACGCGTATTTAATACAACCAGACAAGACAGGCGCAAATTTTTGGTCAACTGGTCTTTGTCAAGCATAAGATCAAAAACAAACAAACACCAAATACAAAAATTAGGAGAAAAAGACTGAAACTCCCCTACTGCTTCGTCAAGTGTCAGAAAAGGACTAAACTGACTAAACTGACTGGACGAAACAGCAGGGAAGTTTCAGTCTCCCCCCCCCCCCTCCCCCTAATTTTTGTACTTGGTGTGTGTTTGTTTATGATCTTACGCATGACAAGGGCCGGCTGGCCGAAAATTTGTGATTGTCTTGTCTGGTTGTATCAAATACGAGTTCTGATTTTTTCCCCCCTCTGGTTCCTGTTTGCTTGAATGCGGGCAGTCACACTTGTTTTGGATTTCACCTTCTCAACTGCCCGATATATTTTGTGACTCCTTCGTAAAGTTTCGGATACTCGCTCTCACTTTGACAACCAGTCTCTTGATACATCAAGTCTTTCGATATTTGATGCTCCTAGCTCCTATCTTTCGATATTAACCATTCTTTAACTAGTCGCAGAATATGAATTCCGAGTGATAATTTTACATTCAAATCATCTACTTCTTCTCTTGATCCTATCCTGGGTTCTTTCCTGCTCCAGTGCTTGGATCAGTTTGTCCTATCGTTGACGAATATCGTGAATAACTGTCTGCTGTCAGGTATCATTTCAACACTGTTCAAAAATGCTGTTGTTAAGGGTTTTACGAAGCTGTCTAATCTTGACTGCAATAACAGGGGGAAAAAATCCACAGTATTAAACTATCCATTTTTTCCTCGAAAGAAACAGAAAAATGTTGTTATTATTGTTGTTGTTGTTAATATTATTTTATTATTATTATTATTATTAGTAGTAGTAGTAGTAGTAGTAGAAGTGGTAGTAGTAGTAGCAGTGTTATTATTCTAATTACTAATATTGTTAATAATAATATTATTTTTATTTCTTTTTATTAATAGTTTTAGTATTATCATCATCATTATCATCATCATTATGATGATGATGATGATGATGATTATAATTTTTAATTGTTAAAACGGTTTGCTGTGTGGTATTAGGGCTGCTGTCTCCAGAAACAGCGTGGCTAGCGCCACCCATACCGTAAGCAGGTCAGAGGTCATTAACAAAAATAAGTGAAAGCAGGTAACAGAAACTAGGTCGAAACCGGTGAAAACTAGGTCAAAGCAGGTAACCAAAATTAGGTCAAAGAAGTAACCAAAACTAGGTCAAAGTAGGTAACCAAAACTAGGTCAAAGTAGGTAACCAAAACAAGGTCAAAGCAGGTGACAAAAACTAGGTCAAAGCAGGTGACAAAAACTAGGTCAAAGCAGGTGACAAAAACTAGGTCAAAGCAGGTGACAAAAACTAGGTCAAAACAGTGACAAAAAACTAGGTCAAAGCAGGTGACAAAA
>JAPXFY010000019.1:13346243-13351243 GCA_030674185.1 Monoplex corrugatus
CCTTTACCTCGATTTTACGCTGTTTTCTTATCATCACACTATTAATTTCAGCATTTCTCTTTTTCGTATTCATTTTTCTCCAGTTTAGGGGTTTGGCGGTTGTTCAAGAACGATTCATCACACTCGGACAATTCCATATGTGTTCTACCCAAATCTGCCGGTAATTGTCTGGCAAATCGCTTGCGCCGGTGCTAATATTGTAATTATTATTATTATTATAAACCCTATGCACTGTTAAGATCTTGAAAAGGGATGGGGATGGGGTGGGTAGGAGAGAGATGGGATCTGTGAAACACTAAACACACACTACCAGAATGATTATAGCAGTAAAAATTAAGATGAGCAGAGAATGGACCAAGTTTTATTGTTCTGGGTTGGGATTGAACTGAAGACAGAGAGATCTTGCTTTCACGGCTCTTATCGAAAGAGCCAGCGAGCCCGTACTCCCACACCGTGTCCACCAGCATCCTGCATTGTCAAACCATACTGTCAAAGCAAAACCTTAACTCTTTGACTCCCACACCGCGTCCACCAACGTCCTGCATTGTCAAACCGTGCTAGCAGAGCAAAACCTTAACCCTTTGAGAAGGTGAGGGAATCAAAGGTTTACATTTTTGCAGTTGGTGGATAGGGTGCGAGGGTCGAAGGGTTGAAGTGGCTGGCCCGAGGGTTCACCGCGTTACGAGCATGGAGCTCTAGCGATTGTGCTAACAGAGCCGTTCATTCTAAACACGTGTTGATGTCAGTGTGAACGTTGAATGTTTCAGTTCCAAGCTGCCTGCCCCCCTGCCCTGCCCGTGTCAACTCTTTGTGTGGATTGAAGTGAACCTGCTGGTCTGAAGCCTGCGCCAAGCCAGCTGCCATCATGGCTGAAAGCTATAAAGAGTTTGACAAAAACCCCATCGTCGACACCTCGGATGTCGTCATCAAGGGCTTCCGGTTCCGGAAGCGGGAGATGGCACTGGGTGTGGCGGTGCTGGTGTGCCTGTTGGTCATCATCATCCTGGCAGCCCTATTGGGTGCCTCCGCCTCCAGCGGTGCCGCCAGCTCCAGCAGTTTATGTGATGGCGAGTGCTTCAGTCCCCCTTGCCTAATGACGGCGGCCCACGTGACGGAGCTGGTCAACGGTAGCAGTGCCAAGCCGTGTGACGACTTCCACGAGTTCGCGTGCGGCAATTTCCCCAACCTGCACCCTCTGGCCCCTGATGTGAACTCGCTGACCACCTTCCAGCTGATCTACAACAAAAATATGGACAGGCTGCGCCGTCTGATGGAGGGCAAGCAGGACCCCAAGAAAGCCCACCCTTACCACTACGAGACCAAGCTGAGGACGTTCTTCGCCTCCTGCACGGACCACTTTGACAAGATGCAGCAGCAAGGACGTCCCTTCCTGAACCACGTCGTCAAGCCGGCTGGCGGCTGGTGGGTGTTGCAAGGTGACAGCCAGTGGAACAGCGCCACCTACGACTTTCAGACCCAGCTGGAGAAGGTGCACGTGGACTTTTGGACTGACGCCTTCTTCACCTTCGGCATCACAACGGACTGGCTGGACTGGAACAAGAAAGCCATACAGGTAAGTCAAGGTGTTTTTCGTTGTTGTCATCGTCACATCATCATCATCATCATCATCTTCTTCTTCTTCTTCTTACAGGTAAGTCAAGTGTTCATTTTTGTCATCATCGTCATCATCATCATCATCTTCTTCTTCTTCTTCTTCTTCTTCCAGGTAAGTCAAGGTGTTCATTTTTGTCATCATCGTCATCATCATCATCATCATCTTCTTCTTCTTCTTCTTCTTCAACATCAGCATCAGCAGTAGTAGTAGTAGTAATGATGATGATGATGATGATGATGATGATGATATTTATAAGGCGCCAAATCTTCATGCAAGAATCAAACCAAACCACGCACTGTCGTCATTCACCAAAGCAATCATCAACAACGACCAAAACTGCAGGACACAAAGCACACGCACACTGGGAGGGGGAGAACAGGAGGGGAATAGGACAAAGAGTTGGCACATAGAGGGGGAATCACTGCTGGGCAAAAACGTATGTCTTCAAGCCATCATGAAAGAAGACAGAATATGTAACTATTGAATAGAGGAGGTGTGGGAGGGGGAGGGGGAGGGGGTTGTTTCAGTTGTATAGACCAGACACAGAAAAGAGCTGCGACCGACTGTGGTACAGCCGTCTCGAGAAATTTATAAACAAGCAGTATCAGAAGCAGAACAAACAGGTCGTGTAGGGTTTACTTTGGGAGGTGGTCACGAAGATGAAAAAAAAGTGCAGTACCAATTAGTAGATAGAACCCTTAACCCTTTCACTCCTCGCATCCTATCTACCTACTGCAAAGACTTAAACCCTTTGACTGCTGGAAGCTGTTGGATAGGGTGAGGCAGTCGAAGGGTTAAGTTTTTGCTTTGTTAGCATGGTTGACAATGCAGGAAGCTGGTGGCTAGGGTGAGGCAGTCGAAGAGTTAAGTTTTTGCTCTGCTCATGGTTGACAATGCAGGATGTTGGTGGATAGGGTGCAGGGGTCAAAGGGTTAAGTTTTTGCTTTGCTAACATGGTTGACGATGCAGGACGCTGGTGGACAGGGTGCGGCAGTTGTAGGTTTAAGTTTTGCTTTGCTAGCAGTGCTGACAATGCAGGACGCTGGTGGATAGGGTGCGGGTGTCAAAGGGCGAAGCTGGGTAGAACCTTAAGACCTAACCAGTGTGTAACATGTATGTGCAGGCTTATAGCTAAGCATACATCATGATCATTTGGATGGCATTTCTTTACATGGAATTCAGGCGTTGGTGTATATGCAAAATGTTCCAAGGCCTGAAAGGCTGTCTTGAGAAACACTGAATGTGAAACTCTACAGTATGACCTACATTCATTGTGTCGGCAGTGCTACAACAGAGAGGTATCAGTTCTCAGCGTTCATATGCTGTACACCCTTTCTTAGCCACGTACACGACAAACTCCCTCATCCATAAACACACACACACACACACACACACACACACACACACACACACACACACACACACACACACACACACACACACACACACACACACACACACACACACATACACACAACACACACAACACAACACACACACAACCCCCACCATCACAACACAACACACACGCAACACACACACACACAACTCCCCCCCCACACACACACAACTCCCCCCCCCCCACACACACACACAACCCCCCCCCACACACACACACACAACCCCTCCCCCCACACACACAACCACCCTCACACACACACACGTACACACACACACACACACACACAACACACACACACGTACACACACACACACACACACAACACACGTACACACACACACACACACACACACCACACACACACACACACACACACACACACACACACAGACTTTCCGCCAGTCACTGTCACTTGAACAGGCTGATGTCATCACTGATCTGAAACTTGTACACCACTGCAAAATGTCGAGAAGGATTGAAGGAATTCATATTGCTTTGGTGTTATTCTTTACTTGGTTGGTTAGTTGTTTATTGTTGTATGCGTGCGCTCCAACCTCCACAAGCACTCCGGTGTGCTGAATTGAGTTTACGTGTATGCGTTTCCCCCCAAAGCCGTTAGGGCAGTCATATACCATTTTCGGCGAGAGTATCTCCCGGGCATTATCGATTTTCTCTAAGCCACCGAACACTGACAGGCTTACATGATGTTTAACGAACGTATTTGAAGTTTTGCGCAGGCGCGTGTGCACACGAAAACGGATTCCGAATCTGGCAGGCCTTCGCGACTATGTCGACCCAGTGGGGCATGCCGGGGGCTCTTTCAGCATAAATAGTATCCTCACCTTCCAGAAATTCTGTGCTAGAAGTTTCCTCTTTTATGTCATTCTCTCTCTTTCTGCCTTGATCCTTTGCTTTCTGTCATTTCTTCTTACCGTTTTCCGCCTTGCTGGTCCATTCACCTGTATGTGTTCGATAAAGTCTTACGTACTTTTTCTTAGGATTGATAATTGGGTACATGTATTAAGTGCATTTTTGGCTCTAGGGAGATGAGATGTGCGGAAGCAATTTTAGGTAATCGATGCCCGTTTTTACATGTTTTGGTGTCCTTAGTAGATAAGCTTAAATTTGTATTCAAGTGTGTTTTTAAATCCCCTGTGCGATAAATTGAACGGAGTGGTGAACGCCAGGGGCATGTCCTTTGAATTTGTGCTCGAATGCATTGATATTTGTACTTCATTTTCTTTTCTTCTTCTTCTTTTTTTTTCTTGTCGAAGTTGTGTATATGCTTTGAAGCGGTTATAGCCCTGATATGGCTTTAAGCAGCAGGCTGGGCTTCAAACATCAAAAACAATGACACTAACAATAACAATGTCGAGCTGAGAGATGGGAAAAAGTGCTCACCGTCTTCTTTCCAAGTGATATTTAGGTCGGTTCGAACTCAGACCTTCTAATTGAAAGAGGGAAGTCTTGATCACTCTGCTATGGCCCCTGCGTCCTTAGCGGACGAAACATTATTAATAATAATGATAATGATAATACAATAACGATAACCAACAACAACAACCGTATTTGTACGGCGCGAAATTTTGACAATTCAAATCAAAGCGCACTGACGCACCAGGCCATACGCAAACAATCGACAAAGACCACCTCACAATCTCAAATCACAGACTGAAGGAAAGAGAAGTTGCAGAGTTCATTGCTGGGAAAAGAGGTGTGTTTTTAAATTGGATTTAAAAGCAGAAAGGGTAGGTGTTTGGCGATGGCACAGAGCGGACGTCTATTCCAGGCTGACATTCACTCTTTTCCCTCTCTCACCCCTATCTGTCTGCCAGATTTCTGAAGAGTTCACAGTTTATTAAAGAGCGTGTGTTCGCACGCGGGCAACTCCATATGCCCTTTATTCAGTTTTATTCTGCCGTTGTGTTAATTTCACTGTTCCCTTAACCCCTGTGTCACAGTTGTGTTATTTTCACTGTTCCC
>JAPXFY010000019.1:13356243-13376243 GCA_030674185.1 Monoplex corrugatus
CTGTTTCACACACACTGTGCAGCGCACGGGATACCATACATCACTCTACGTCATCGTTCTCTGACAGGTTTGTCTCCCTTGATAAACTATCTCGCCCTGTGTGTGTGTGTGAGAGAGAGAGAGAGAGAGAGAGAGAGAGAGAGAGAGACAGACAGACAGAGGGAGAGAGAGGGAGAGACAGTGAGAGAGAGAGAGAGACAGAGAGAGAGAGACAAGAGAGAGAAAGTGTGTGTGTGTGTGTGTGTGTGTGCTCGCGCGCGTGAGCGAGCGAAAGAGAGAGAGAGAGAAAGAGAGAGAGAGAGAGAGAGAGAATGCATTTTTGTCTGCGTGTGTGAGTGTAGGTGTATGTCTGTCTGTGTGCACGCGTGTGAGTGTGCGTGTGAATGTGTGTATGTGTGTGCATATGTGTATGTGCGTGCATGCGCCCACGAGTGAAGAAACAAGCACAAAGAACGCAAAACGAGAGAGAAACGGAGAGAGACAAAGAGAGAGAGAGGGGGGGGGGAGGAAGAGTGGGAGGGAGAGAGAGAGAGAGAGAGACAGGAATTTTATTCAAAAAAGGCCATAGGTCCATTTGTTTGAAGGGGAAGGAAGGAGAGAGAGAGGGAGAAAAGAGAGAGAGAGACGGTGGGGGGGGGGGGGAGGGAGGGTTAGGGAATATGCGCATGTAATTGTACTGTGCGTGTTCAGGTGCATGGCCAGTGTTTTTGTCAAAAATTAGGCATCGTTATTTTAGTGTGAGTGGTTCTTTTTAAAATTCAAATACCTGTCCTTTGTACGTGTTTATTAATATAAGTCGACGGGAGGAAAGTTGTACGAGTAAAATTCTGCAGTCCAAACTCCCAGGCGTGAAATTGTAGTAGCTGTGGTTTTTTTTGTCCCAAAGAAAAGAAAATAAATAAAAGAAAGAGCGTGGAAAATCTTGCTACTCATTTCAGTTTAAATTTTTCAATTTCTCAACATGACGTCTCCGCGCTCGGAATGAATTCCACATGCACTGACGTCACGAGGTACCATGTGATGGACAAGATCCAGAATGATCACGGCACAAGCCATTTTTAAGCCTGCACATGAACTCATGAGCTGGCCAGGCCCTGAGGTTCTACCTAGATAGTTCCATAACCCTTGGGTCGTAGGGGAGTGAGGTGGCAGAGACCTCAACTTTTCCTGGGGCCAGCACCACGAGGGCGGCGCCCATCCCCTCACCCTGGCTTCAAAGTCATATTCATATTCACATTTTTTTAAACCATGATTTCAGAGAGGCAAGAAGGCTAATTGGTCTTGAAGGGGTGGGACCTGGGAAATCAACCTCTCTCTCCAATGTTTTATATCAAGACAGGTGGGCAATGCCCTACTCTTCACGATTTTCAACTGCCGTGTGATCTTTAGCGTGCGCAGCCAGAAGGCACACGGGTCCGACTCGTTTTTCGTGCTTTTCCGAAGGATCAGACATTCAGTTTGATCTTCCGGTCAAACTGAGGAGAAAAGGCGAGGCGTGTACGGGGAGTGAACCTTGGGACCTTGAGTTACGTTATTGGTAGGCGAACGTCTGAGCCATTCTGCCACTCTTGTTCCCCACCGCAGGAATACACAAACTTCACTCAGATACACACACACACAGACACAGATGCACACATTCAGCGCGTGCGCGCACACACACACACGCATGCACGCACGCACGTACACAATCACAGGGAGATAGAGAGAGAGAGAGAAAAGAGAGAGAGAGAGAGAGAGAGAGAGAGCTCCAAGCGGTATGAAACTATCTCTGTTATAAACACAAACAGAAATAACAAATAACATGTAAACAAACAACACGTAAACAAACAAAATCAAACAAACAAACAAACAAACCAACAAAACTTGTAGACCGAAAAAAAGTTCATCTCTCCGTAGAATTATACAAAGTTCTGAATTCATGATGGACAAATCACCCGAGAACAGATGGCTTACGTGTTGTAATTGTTGATGGGGTGTGTCACGCACATTTTTCAAACGCCAGTACAAACGCGTCCATTGAGAACAGTTATTACTGATTGTTTCGGGGAGAAAATGTTGCTTGGCTTACATGTCGCGTCCGAGGATGAAATAGCTGGAATTTGTTGAATATATGTAGTCCAAGAGGACGGCCAAAGCTTCGCTACAAAAGACACCCCGAAAAAAATCCCTCCAGAAATGACATTGATGAAGAACAGTGGGAAACCATGGCCACAAACAGGTCTGAACGGAGGCAAGCTATTTGCAAAGGAACAGAAACTTATGAAAATGAAAGACGAAGCAGCCAAGTGGAAAAGCGTGCAGCACTAAAGGCCAGAAGGCACGTGGGTCCGACGCGTTTTTCGTCCCGTTTGGAAGGACTGACTAGACATTCAGTTCGATTTTCTGGTCAAACTGAGGAGAAAAGTCGAGGCGTCAACGGGGAGCGATTCTTGGAACCTCGAGTTTAATTATTGGCAGGTGAACGTCTGAACCATTCTGTCACTCTTCTCCCTTTAGGTCAGGTAAGACCTCAGGCCCTTACCAGCTTTACAGCATATATCATGATCAGTTTGGATCTTTTCCCCATAGCATGACATCTTTGCGATGGTGCATGTAGAATGTACTCCGAGCGTGGAAACACTGGCTTGAGAAAAACCGACACTGAAAGTGAAAGACAACAGTTTTGTAAGTACATGTAACAGGGCTTAAAACGTTCCGCGTCTGGGCGGAATTCCGCGATTTCGGTTTGTCAAAAAAAAAAAAAAAAAAAAAAAAAAAAAAGAAGAAAACCGAAACCCTTCTCCCCTTTTCCCAAATATATCTTCCTGTAATAATTATGTGTTTACAGCAATTTTTATGCACTAAATATCTTGAAATTATGTCCAGAAAGCGCGAAATGGCATATTTACACTTGGTTTTTAAAAAATTTTCATGGGGGAGCATGCCTCCGGACCCCCCTAGTTTCAGTGGGTTTTTTCCCTCCTCCTGTTTTAAGCCCTGATGTAAAGAACGGTTTGAGTGTGAAGGTATGAGTGAGGCAGAGTCATGTGGAGGAGAGTGAAGGTAATGTGGGACTGCAGAGCGGTGACTAATTAGTAACACACTCAACTCTGGGTAGGAGTCGGTCGAGGCCGAAAAATCCCACAATGATTTTGACAGGATTAGACAGGATTCCCATCAGGGATTCGAACCCACAACCTTCCAGTCTGTAGTCTGTCGCGCTAACCACTACACCACGGCATCTGGTTAGTTTTCGGTTTCTGTTTTCTTGAGATTGTCACCCTGGCTTGAAAAAAACCGACACTGAAAGTGAAAACACAACAGTTTTGTAAGTACACGTACATTTAACGAGTGGTTTGAATGTGAAGGTGGGAGTGAGGCAGAGTCATGTGGAGGGGAGTGAAGGTAATGTGGGTCTGTAGAGCGGTGACTAATCAGTATGGAGCGAAGTACCGCTAGGGCTGAATGTCGGTAATTAAACGTTGGTGCAAAACGCTGTACCGCACCTAATGATCGTCTTCTATTGTGCCTGCTGCTAGAGATTTCCTTCTTATGTTGATTGTATGGGTACTAGTGAACCAGGAGCTTTTGTTTTATTTTATTTTATTATATTTATTTATCTATTTATTTATTTGATATTTTTTTATGTTAAAGTGTTGTGTATGTTTTGGAGTGGTTATAGCCCTAATATGGCTCTACGCAATCGGCTGGTCTTTAAACAGAAAATAACGATAACGATTCATTTATTTATTTAATGCCTGCCTTTGTTTCTTGACTTGTTTGGCTGTTGGCCTGTGTGTCTGCTTCTCTTTCTTTGTTTTTATTTTATTTTTCATTCATTTTGTTTTATTTTATTTGTTTGTTTTATTTGTTTTGTTTTTTAGTGTATTTTATTTCGTTTCATTTTAGTTTAGTTTAGTTTAGTTTAGATTAGATCAGTTTATTTGTTCCTGCCTTGCCGCTGTCTTTTTCTGTATCTTAGTCTGTGTATAGGCGTGCATATGAGAGAGAGAGAGAGAGAGTGTTGTGTGTATGAAAAAGAGAGAGAGAGAGAGTGTGTGTGTGTGTGTGTGTATGAAGAGAGAGAGTGTGTGTGTGTATGAAGAGAGAGAGAGAGAGAGAGTGTGTGAGTGTGTGTGTGTGTGTGTGTGTGTATGAAGAGAGAGAGAGAGTGTGTGTGTGTGTGTGTGTGTGTGTATGAAGAGAGAGAGAGTGTGTGTATAAAGAGAGAGAGAGAGAGAGAGTGTGTGTGTGTGTGTGCGTGTGTATGAAGAAGAGAGAGAGAGTGTGTGTGTGTGTATGAAAAGAGAGAGAGAAAGAGAGTGTGTGTGTATGAAGAGAGAGAGAGAGAGAGAGAGAGAGAGAGAGAGAGAGAGAGAGAGAGAGAGAGAGAGAGAGTACGTGACCTGGTCTCAGAAGCAGGGACATCAGTTACACGGGACTGAACCGAGACAGTTTTAAAAAGGTGATGAGGGTCTCCCTGAGTGAAATTGTGATTTTAGCTGCAACTTGCTCTTTGGGGTTTTGTTTAGGTTCACGGTAAGTTTCACAACGAAAATCACCCTAAAAAGCTTTGAAATGAAAGTTTTATGAAGATAACATGCCACCACCACCACCCTCCCACCGGCAATGCTTTTGTGGAAATTACCCACAGATGGAGGCAGATACAAGGTCATTGATAAAGAAGATTAGGAAAAGGCAGACAGCATTTATAGGCCATTTTATGAGGAAAGGGGAATTAGAGCACCTGATCTCAACGAAAGCTGGAGGGAAAGAGAACACCAGTTAGACCCAGGGAGAGAATATTGGACGGGCTTGCAGGGTGGCTGAGGACAGAGAGGGTGAAAGATGTGCTTGCGGCGACAAGGGATAGATGCATATGGAGGGCCATGATCGCCAGCGCCATGCGGCAAGGCACATGATGATGATGATGATCCGCAGATGGCATTTTTTACCTTCCACACAATATTGTTCGTCTAAAAGCACATATGTGAACAGACGTTAAAAGAAATAACGAACGAACGAACAATATTCAGAACCTTCTGACGTCAACTTTTGCACGCTGCGCACGGTAATTCATATTAACCCAATCAGATTTTACAAGAAAGTTTCGTTGTTATTGTTGGTACTCGTAGTAGCTTAAGAACTGTTGACAGCATGTATTCTCAAATTTTCTTCTCCGTTTTCTCAAAACAAAGATTGTGCCCATGTCAGGTTTGATTTGGCCACAGCATCTACAGTTTTTCCCTAGAACTTTGTTTATTTGTCATTAGAGAAGGAATTTCATGCCCTTTCGTATGATTACAAGAATTTGAAATCACCCTAAATCGACTTATGCTCCTTTCCCCTGATGTGTTGTGTTTGTTTACATGAATGTGATTCGATTGTAAGACTGTTAAAACCCTGTCCATTTGGCCATTCTGAACATATGGCAGTTCATTGTTACCGCTAGTCTACTGTAGGGTTTTTCAATGGTCATACTATACTACGTTTTCTCCTGTTGGAGACCCAGTGACACAGAACTAATTCCAGGTAGCTTGATAGGCAGTTACCGCCCTTGTCCTTACACGTTACACGATTGTTGAAGTCTTTGAAACTTTCAAGATGAAATCACTCAGAAATTACGCCACACTTGGGCCGTAACTTTCTCTGTCTACAGATCTGTTGTGCGAACACGCGAACTGGTCACAATGGTGTCTATGACAATGGTCATTTTGGGCTGTGGTCAGCCAGTGCTTAACCATTATGATGAACCAGAGACAAGAATAGAGAGGATCAGCAACTGCTTTTTCGTTTCTTTTCTTTCTTTCTTTTTTTTTTTTCCATTTCTTTTCTTTTACTGTCTCCTTGGGGTTGATAGTCATGATGACCATGGGGTTGATAGTCATGATGACATGGGTGATAATCACATGCCGGGTTGATAGTCATGATGTCCATGGGGTTGATAGTCTGATGACCATGGGGTTGATAATCATGGTGATCATGGGGTTGATAGTCATGGTGATCATGGGGTTGATAGTCATGATGACCATGGGGTTGATAATCATGGTGACCGTGGGGTTGATAATCATGGGTGATATCGTGGGGTTGATAATTCATGGGGTTGTTTAGTCATGGGGTTGATAATGATGGGGTTGATAATCATGGTGACCATGGGGTTGATAATCGATGGGGTTGATAATCATGGGGTTGATAATCATGGGGTTGATAGTCATGGTGATCATGGGGTTGATAATCATGGTGATCATGGGGTTGATATCATGGGTTTGATAGTCATGGTGATCATGGGGTTGATAATCATGGGGTTGATAATCATGGTGACCATGGGGTTGATAGTCATGATGGCCATGGGGTTGATAGTCATGGATGACCATGGGGTTGATAATCATGGTGATCATGGGGTTGATAGTCATGATGACCATGGGGTTGATAATCATATGACAATGGGGTTGATAATCATGATGACCATGGGGTTGATAATCATGGTGATCATGGGGTTGATAATCATGGTGATCATGGGGTTGATAATCATGGTGATCATGGGGTTGATAGTCATGTGAGCCTGGGTTGATAATCATGGTGATCATGGGGTTGATAATCATGTGATCATGGGGTTTGATAGTCTTTGATGATCTGGGTTGATAGTCATGGTGATCATGAGGTTGATAGTCATGATGATCATGGGGTTAATAATGATAATCATGGGGTTGATAATCATGGTGATCATGGGGTTGATAATCATGTAATCATGGGGTTGATAGTCATGATGAGCATGGGGTTGATAATCATGATGACCATGGGGTTGATAATCATGATAATCATGGGGTTGATAATCATGATAATCATGGGGTTGATAATCATGGTGACAATGGGGTGATAATCATGTGACATGGGGTTGATAATCATGATGAGCATGGGGTTGATAATCATGATGAGCATGGGGTTGATAATCATGATGAGCATGGGGTTGATAATCATGATGACCATGGGGTTGATAATCATGACAATGGGGTTGATAATCATGATGATCATGGGGTTGATAATCATGATGACCATGGGGTTGATAATCATGATGACCATGGGGTTGATAATCATGGGGATGATATAATCATGGGGATGATAATCACTGACCATCATGTTGTCATTTCACTGATATCATCGGTCAGTCCGCACATAGTTTGTCTTGTAGCTGCCCAAACTTGCGGTTTGTATTATCCCCAGCCCTTTGCAGAGGCTGTGTCCGATGTATCGTGAGGCGCACAAGTGAAACAGACAGGTTTTGATTTCAGTTTGTTCAAGACGACGTGACCACGCTCACAGTATTTCAATAGACGCTAACTCTGCATGTGGTGGAAAAGGAAAGGTCTACTGAAAAATGATCATGGCTTACGTATGTCGAAAGCCTGAGGCCCGTTTCTTACATTTTTTTAAAGGATCGTCGCACTCAGGGAGGTTATCTTTGTGCTCTTTTTTTTTTTTCGTCCCATTTTCTGCACCACCTTAATGGCTGCAGAAGCTGGCACAGTTTTTACAATGCGATGATGATGATGTCGATGAGGATGATAACCATGATGCTATGGGGTTCCATCTAGGATTGAGAATGCGTGACAGGACTGTACTCTACGCTTTTTATCATTATGTATCCTGGCGTTAGCCAGGCCCGAGAGATAAGGACACCTGCGGTTCTGGTAAAAAAAAAAATTGAGCAACACCGTCAATGACGCATCCGTGAAGTGGATGAGACTCGACTGTGTGGTCCCAGTCTTTTCAATGAGCCCACACAGCACTCCCAACTCTGGGTAGGAGCCGGTTAGAGCCGAAAAATCCCACAATGACTGGTTGTTTCTTACACGTTCGGTTGGCAAGATTGTCGCAAGATAAGCTAGATAGGAGAGTGTTTTTGTTGTTTTTTTCCCCACCTGGCGGCAAGCGTGGTTAGTCATTCGCTAGTCAGGGTTAAGTATCACAGGTAAAGCTGGGGACTCTGTGTTCTAATAAGCGCTGTACTTTGGCTGAAATCTTACGTCCGTCCCGTGTCCGTTTCATAGCCTGCTTTTTGCTCGGGTCAACACCAGGAGGCATTTCCTTAGATTATGGTGTACGAATGTATTCATATGTATACTTAATTTTCTTTTCCATTCCCCCCCCCCCCCCCCACCCCTTGAAGTAGTATGTTTCGACAAGATTATAGCCCTATTGCTGTACCTAGTCGGCTGGCTTTGAAACAAAAACCAGTTCCTACCAGGAGTTGAGCGTGCAGTTGGCTCATTGAGGAGACAGGGACCACACAGTCCTGTCTCATCCCTTTTACGGATTCGCCATTGGGCGTGTTGCAAATTTCTCCTGACCAGTACCGCAGGTGTCTGTATCTCTCAGGTCTGTTTGACGCTAAGATCATAGTTAGCGTGGAGTACTGCCCTGTCACGTTAACTCAATCCCAGGTGGAGCTCCATGGTATCATGATTATCGTCCTCATGATTATCATCACAGCGTCTGAAAAAAAATTGTCCCAGCTCTTGTGGCCATTGGGGTGGCGTAGAAAGTGAGATTTGCTAAATAAAAAACTGAAGTGTTTTATGCAGTCAGGAGGGTATGGACACCATCGTCACAAAGGGGGATAACCAGACACATTATCAGAAGAACACGCAGGCTGCCATTCATTGGACACAAGAAGGAAAACGTAAAAGAAGAAAACCCTAGAAATGTCCAGAAAAACAAACAAACAAACACGAAAATAGAATCAGAACGCGTATTCAATACAACTAGACAAGACAGGCGCAAATTTTCGGTCAACTGGTCTTTGTCAAGCGTGAACGTAAGATCACAAACGAACAAACAAAAATTGACTTTAACTCCCTCACTCTGTCCACCAGTTCCCTGCAGGAAACTAGTGGACAGGGTAAAGGAATCAAAGGGTTAAGCTTTCGTTAAGTTTTTGTAGTTAGTGGATAGGGTGCTGGGAGTCAAAGGGTTAAGATGGGCAGCGAACAGGTCACGTTTTCCTGGGCTGTGTGTGAGTTGAGCATTGGTGTTTGTATAGTACTGTATTAGTATTTGTATTGTATTTTATTTTTGTCACAGTGGTTTTGTCGTGTTTGTATAGTACTGTATTAGTATTTGTATTGTATTTTATTTTTGTCACAGTGGTTTTGTCGTGTTTGTATAGTACTGTATTAGTATTTGTATTGTATTGTATTTTTGTCACAGTGGTTTTGTCGTGTTTGTATAGTACTGTATTAGTATTTGTATTGTATTGTATTTTTGTCACAGTGGTTTTGTCGTGTTTGTATAGTACTGTATTAGTATTTGTATTGTATTGTATTTTTGTCACAGTGGTTTTGTCGTGTTTGTATAGTACTGTATTAGTATTTGTATTGTATTGTATTTTTGTCACAGTGGTTTTGTCGTGTTTGTATAGTACTGTATTAGTATTTGTATTGTATTGTATTTTTGTCACAGTGGTTTTGTCGTGTTTGTATAGTACTGTATTAGTATTTGTATTGTATTTTATTTTTGTCACAGTGGTTTTGTCGTGTTTGTATAGTACTGTATTAGTATTTGTATTGTATTGTATTTTTGTCACAGTGGTTTTGTCGTGTTTATATAGTACTGTATTAGTATTTGTATTGTATTGTATTTTTGTCACAGTGGTTTTGTCGTGTTTATATAGTACTGTATTTGTATTTCGTTTTTGTCACAGTGGGTTTGGGTGTTTGTATAGTACTGTATTTGTATTTCGTTTTTGTCACAGTGGGTTTGGGTGTTTGTATAGTACTGTATTTGTATTTCGTTTTTGTCACAGTGGGTTTGGGTGTTTGTATAGTACTGTATTTGTATTTCGTTTTTGTCACAGTGGGTTTGGGTGTTTGTATAGTACTGTATTTGTATTTCGTTTTTGTCACAGTGGGTTTGGGTGTTTGTATAGTACTGTATTTGTATTTCGTTTTTGTCACAGTGGGTTTGGGTGTTTGTATAGTACTGTATTTGTATTTCATTTTTGTCACAGTGGGTTTGGGTGTTTGTATAGTACTGTATTTGTATTTCATTTTTGTCACAGTGGGTTTGGGTGTTTGTATAGTACTGTATTTGTATTTCATTTTTGTCACAGTGGGTTTGGGTGTTTGAATAGTACTGTATTTGTATTTCATTTTTGTCACAGTGGGTTTGGGTGTTTGTATAGTACTGTATTTGTATTTCATTTTTGTCACAGTGGGTTTGGGTGTTTGTATAGTACTGTATTTGTATTTCATTTTTGTCACAGTGGGTTTGGGTGTTTGTATAGTACTGTATTTGTATTTCATTTTTGTCACAGTGGGTTTGGGTGTTTGTATAGTACTGTATTTGTATTTCATTTTTGTCACAGTGGGTTTGGGTGTTTGTATAGTACTGTATTTGTATTTCATTTTTGTCACAGTGGGTTTGGGTGTTTGAATAGTACTGTATTTGTATTTCATTTTTGTCACAGTGGGTTTGGGTGTTTGTATAGTACTGTATTTGTATTTCATTTTTGTCACAGTGGGTTTGGGTGTTTGAATAGTACTGTATTTGTATTTCATTTTTGTCACAGTGGGTTTGGGTGTTTGAATAGTACTGTATTTGTATTTCATTTTTGTCACAGTGGGTTTGGGTGTTTGAATAGTACTGTATTTGTATTTCATTTTTGTCACAGTGGGTTTGGGTGTTTGTATAGTACTGTATTTGTATTTCATTTTTGTCACAGTGGGTTTGGGTGTTTGAATAGTACTGTATTTGTATTTCATTTTTGTCACAATGGGTTTGTAGAGTAAAATTCTGGTTGCTTTCCCTGGGAGAAGGTCGTTGCTGGCGTTCATCGCCACTCCACCAGCCCCACCGCTTGCACTTTATCTACATATACATATATTTTTTAACAAACTAGTTTATCCTCCGTTCCTGTTCTGGTACCAGGACACATACAGATATTGCGTTGAATGTTTTATAAGTTCTGGCCCGGCTGCGAGCTGTCAGTGTGTCGATTGTCGTTTGACAACAAGTACAGACGGTAATCTGTTAACCACAGTCCTCCCCTCCCTCCCGTGTGTCATCCACTTTTGTGTTCATTCTTTGTTTTCTTTGTCAACACTACCGAGTTATATAAAAGAAACCAGAGTAGTCAAGCCGTCTTTAACCCTTTCTTTCTTCTTCATTGCACCCCCCACCCGCCCAACCTTTTTTTATTTTGTTGTGTTAAGACAGCGAACATACTTTGACATGGACCACTTGTACTTTACACATGGACTTACTATTCGCACAGGTTTGGGAAGAACGAGCACCTGCTGGTGTAGACATATTTTCGGGCGAAAACAAATGTGACCCACAGTCCCTGGGCTGTTTCAGATTTTTCATTTCTATTCAACAAGTCACGGCCAACCTTGCTAACCCTAGACTCAGGCCTAGTCCTGACAGATACAGACCCTTGTCCGCCTTCTGTTTCAGTTTCAGTTTCAGTTTCTCGAGATGAAATCTCCGCGTTCGGAATGAATTCTATATGCACTATCGTCACAGGAGCCATGTGATGGAGAAGATCCAGAACGATCACGGCACAAGCCTTAAGCCTGTACATAAGTCCACGAGCTGGCCAGGTCCTGAGGTTCTCCCTAAATAGTTCCATAACCTGAGGTCGTATGGGAGTGAGGTGGCAGAGACCTCAACTTTTTCCGGGGCCAGCACCACGAGGGCGGCGCCCGTCCCCTCTCCCTCGCTTCAAATTTATATCCATATGAACATTTTCTTACCAAGACTTGAGAAAGACAAGAAGGCTACTTGGTCTTCAAGGGGTGGGACCAGGGAAATCAACCTATCTCTCCAGTGTTTTATACCAAGGCAGCTGGCAATGCCCTACTCTTCACGATTTTCAACTGCCGTGTGATCTTCAGCATGCACAGCCAGAAGGCACACGGGGCCGACTCGTTTTTCGTGCCTTTCCGAAGGACTGGACGTTCAGTTCGATTTTCCGGTCAAACCGAGGAGAAAAGTCGAAGCCTCTACGAGGGAGCGAATCCTGGAACCTCGAGTCACGCTATTGGCAGGCGAATGTCTGAACCATTCTGCCACTGTTCTCCAACACTCTTTCTCTGCCCTAGTTTAACGCAGCCGCGCAGGTGGGGGGGGGGGGGGGGGGGGGGCAGGCCATCTACCTGATGGTATCAACGTATCCGGGACCAGGGCGATTGTCAAACGGGTAAGACATCGCTTTAACAGTCGGAGAGTCTGTGCTCAGTCTACCTGTATGTACCTGCCACCTGTTGAGAAAAGGGTGGAGATTTTCCCCATTTCCCAGGTCAACAGGTGTAAAGACGTACCATTACTTAAAACTCTTAGTGTGTAGACGCACGCAGAACGTCAGATCTGTGCAAGAAATTTCCTCTTTTCTGTCACTCTCTTTGTTTCTGCCTTGTTCCTTTGCTTTCTTCATTTCTTCCTATCATTTTCTACCTTGCTGGTCCATTCACTTCTATGTATTCAATAAAGTCTTACGTACTTTTTCTTTTGATTGATAATTGGGTACATGTATTAAGTGCATTTTTTGCTCTTGGGAGATGAGATATGTGGAAGCAATTTTGGGTAATTTATGCCCGTTTTTATATATGCTTTAGTGTCGTTAGGTATGCTCAAATTTGTATTCAGGTATGTTTTTGAAATCCTTTGTGCGATAAATTGGATGGAATGGTTAGCACCGGGGGCGTGTCCTTAGATTATGTGTGCGAATGCATTGATGTGTACTTTATTTTATTTTCCATTTTTTTTCCCTGTTGAAAGTTTTGCATGTTTTGAAGCGGTTATAGCCCTGATATGGCTCTACGCAGTCGGTTGGGCTTTAAACAACCTCAACACGCACGCTCACCAGACTGGGCAGCTGTATACCGTCTGAAGAGTGTTTGCAAAACAACGTGCGTACAGACATCCAAGAAAATCAGAACGCTTAGAGAACAACAACAGTAATAACATCAACAACAATAACAACAACAACAACAACAACAACAACAACAGTGACACGACGAAAATGTTCAGAAAATGATTGGGCTGACCTAGATGACACTCGTCTCGTCCATAGATTTATGTCTATAGCTTGGTACTAAAGAAGTCCTGTTTACAGACTTCCCATTCACTGGAAGGCAAACAAACCTAAATCTTTACAGACCTCCAATCCTATTGAAGGAAAGACATCACGAGGACAATGGTGGGTCTTTCATAGTATTCCTTCTCAATGCCCTCGATGTCGCTGTTTCCACTTGCAACCACGAAACAGATAGAAACCATTCGTCAACCACCACCCTTCTCCCCTCCCACTCTCACCAACACGCCCCCTCCCAACACGTGCAGTCAGTCTTATTTTCTTTTTCATCACCATCCCCCTCCCCCCCCCCCTGCTTATGAAAACAAACCAAGATGGTCAAACCCTGGATATTTTCTTCCATTTCCTGTGCCTTTTGGACGGAGCGGGACCATAGTCAAGGATGTGTCTGTATGCGTCTATGATCGAGCATTCCTCTAGATCTGATGTGTATTTTTGAACACTGGATCCCCCCGTGAAGATGACGGGGGCTCTTTCAGTATGAATAGTATCCCCACCTTCTGGAAATTCTGTGCTAGAAATTTCCTCTTTTCTGTCACTCTCTTTGTTTCTTCCCTGTTCCTTTGCTTGTTGTTATTTTTTCCTATCATTTTCTGCCTTGCTGGTCCATTCACCTGTATGTGTTCCATAAAGTCTTAAGTACTTTTTCTTAGGATTGAAAATTGGGTAGTGTTGAGTGCATTATTTGGCTCTAGGGAGGTGAGATATGCGGAAGCAATTTTGGGTAATTTATGCCTGTTTTTGTATATTTTGTGGTGTCCTTAGGTATGATTAAATGTGTATTCAGGTGTGTTTTTTTTTTTGTATATCCCTTTTGCGATGAATTGGACGGAATGGTCAACGCCAGGGGCATGCCCTTGGACTAAGTGCACGAATGCATTGATATGTGTGCTTAATTTTTTTGTTTTTTTTATTCCCTGTTGAAGTTTTGTGTATGTTTTGATGCGGTTATAGCCCTGATATAGCTCTAAGCAGTCGGCTTGGCTTTAAACAACAACAGAAGTCTGCCAGGTAAAAATGAGTGACTTTCTTCAAAATCAGGGAAAGATAAAGCAGCAAGGGAGAGAAAACACACACACCGCCTTCATGACATCGGCCCCCAAGAAAAGACGAGGTCTCTACCACCTCACGCCCCTCCGACCTCAGGCGGGGGAGAGAATCTTTAAACCGTTTTTACACTGAGATGGGATTCCTTTCATTTTTATCATTTTTTTTTAATATTTATTTATTTTTTTTTTTTTTTTGAAGGAGGTGGATCTTGTGTGAATAAATCAGGTGTCATCTCCCTGACGAGTTTTGAATGATTGCTGTGTTGGAAATAGCCACCGGTTTTGTTGTTGACGACGGCTATGGCAGTCTGTTCATCCTTGGCCAGTCCGTCATAGCCTGTACTTTATGAAGGCTTACAGCTTGTATTCTTTTATACCTTTCTGACAAAAACGAAAATAGAGAAAAAAAAGAAGAAGTGAAGGAAGGGGAGCGGGGGAGAGGGACAGGAGTGAGAGAGAGAGAGAGAGAGAGAGAGGGAGAGATAGAGAGAGAGAGAGAGACAGAGACAGACAGACAGACAGACAGAAAAACGAGAAACACAGTTAGTGATAAATAGATAGATAGATAGATAGATAGATAGATAGATAGATAGATACAGAGAGAGAGAGAGAGAGAGAGAGAGAGAGAGAGACAGAAAAAAGAGATACACAATGTGTGATGGATAGATAGATAGATAGATAGATAGGTAGGTAGATAGATAAGTAGGTAGATAGATAAATAGATAGACAGACAGACAGACAGATAGATAGATAGATAGATAGATAGCAAGATAGATAGATAGACAGATATATATATATATATAGATAAATAGACAGATAGGTAGATAGACAGATAGCTAGACAGATAGATAGATAGATAGTTAGATAGACAGATAGATAGATAGACAGATAGATAGACAGATATATAGATAGACAAATACACAGATAGATAGATAGACAGATAGATAGACATATAGATAGTCAGACAAATAGATAGATAGACAGACATAGATAGACAGACAGATAGATAGGGAGGGAGGAAAGGATAGATAGATAGATAGACAGACAGATAGATAGAGAGGGAGGAAAGGATAGATAGATAGATAGACAGACAGATAGATAGGGAGGGAGGAAAGGATAGATAGATAGATAGACAGATAGATAGATAGAGAGGGAGGAAAGGAGGGAGGGAGGGAGAGACTGTCAGTATCATTTCCTTCTGAAGTAGTGGGTTACGATACCTCTCTCTCTCTCTTTCTCTCGCTCTCTCTCTCTCTCCTCTCTCTCTCTCTCTCTCTCTCTCTCTCTCTCTCTCTCTCTCTCTCTCTCTCTCTCTTCTCTGTGTGTGTGTGTGTGTGTGACAAGAAATCGTATTTGTTTTCTTCCCTTTTTTTCTCACAGGTTGAAAAAGGAGATTGTGTATTAACCTTTACATTGAAATATATACTAACCACTGTGTTTGCACGCAACCGTATACGTTTCCCCTGTATTCGTGTGTGTGTGGTGGTCTTTGATTTAATGTCTATTCACTAAAGTGATTTTAGACAAAAAAAAAAAAAAAAAAAAAAAAAAAAAAAAAAAAAAAAAAAAAAAAAAAGGGGGGGGGGGGGGGAGTGATAGAGGAGGAGTGAAGAAGATATTTGAAAATTGTCACTTTTGAATTTGAGAAAAGATGATCCAGAAAACAACTGTTTTGAAGAGGGGAAGGTAAAACTAACAAATAATGTTATCATAATTATCGATTTAAACAAACAAACTGACAAACAAAATTAGTAAATATCCGGAAGAAATGAATAAAAAGTAAAACTAATAATTGACTAACCACAACAATGAACAAGTCAAATAACATTTTAAAGGTAATTCGCTATAGGACTTTTTGACAGGCTAACAAAAATTCATACAGTAATGATGATGAGGCAAATATGTCAGAAACTGTACTCACAGATAGTGTTGGAATATGTCGTTTTACCCTAACGCAAGAAAGAATATGACTATGTGTTATCTTCTTTCCACACAGACACACTATGTTATTGGTATATTTTGTTTTGAATGCATCAAGTTTCCATCTGTACATAAGGGACTGTATAGTTCTGCTGGCATGAAGCTGCTTAAGTATTTTGCTAACTTCAAAGTTCATGTGACATTTATCATACTTTTTCTGTTTTAATTGGAACTGCTTCCAGACGTAGTTGTCCACTAAAGTGTAATTCTCGTGCAACGAGAGAGAAAGCTGGATATTGTTTGAATCTGGTGAGTTATTAGCTCCCCGTTTGGCAGCCCTGTCAACTTTATTATTATAACTAAAAGAACTATGAGAAGGTATCCAGCAGAAAGTAATATCAGTGCCTCTTAAAGATAAATTATGAATCAAGTGACTTATTTCCAGAATCATTTCTGATCTTGTTTGTAATTTTGATAATTCAAGAGCCTGAAGTACTGATTTTGAATCAACGCAAAGAAGTATCTGAAAAATTGTCCTAGGAAGACTTATCAGAAAGTTTAAAGCCATTAATATTGCAAAGAGTTCAGCTGTAAAGATAGATTTATCAAGTCCTATGTAGAAAGATTTTTCAATTTTGAGAGCAGGTATTAAAAACGCTGAGCCTGCTTTTCTTTCAATTACTGACCCATCAGTGTAAATTTTCAAATGATCAGAATATACGTCGTTTATATGACATTTAACCTGACTTGCCAGTAAGTTTATATTGTCTCCTTTTTTTAAATTAGTGTGGTGTACGTCAAATCGTGCTCTTTGGAGTTCCCAACTGGGTATTGGCGAAAAGGAAGGTCGTATAGATACAGGATCTACGTCTAGATCAATTCCTGAGCCTTTCATGACGTCAGATGTGTATGTTGCAAGTGTGACCTGTGAAGATATTGATTTAGCTCGTTTTGGAAAGTCGGTATCTGATCTCAGTTTAATTTCTGTTTCTGAGATGTTTTCTACGGTAGTGTTTCTTAACAAAAATTTAGTAGAAGCGACTTTCCTTTGCTCATCAAGTGGCAACAGTTTGATTTCATTATATGTCCGAAGACAGGAAGCATGCATTGGAAGACCCAGTGCAAGTTTGAAACCTTTACAATCTATGCTCTGCAGTTTTTTTAGTAAGTGTTTCGGTGCACTGAAGAAGATTTCTTGAGCATAGGTTAATTTAGATCTAACAAGCGATTTACAAAGATGAACAAGTGTTGATGAATCTTGACCCCATGTCTGTTTGCGAACTATTTTTATGAAATTTAAACTTTTTTGAGCTTTGGTTAATAAGTATTCAATATGCTGATTCCAAGATAATTTTGCTGTAAGGAAAACTCCTAAGAATTTAATCGACTCGTTAAACTGAAGAAGAGTATCTCCCAGTTTGAAAGTGGGAATATTTACTGGGTTAGCTCCGTTATTAAATAAAACAATTTTTGTTTTTTCCAGGGATAGATGTAAACCCATTTTCTACCATGTATCGCGCTATTTTATCAAGTTCTAATTGGTAGCATTTGCGTGTATAATTGATACAGCGCAAAGGAGTTTTCTTTTTCATATTTACCTGCATCCACATGCATAAATCGTCAGCATATTGAGCTAAAACTACATGCTTAGATACTTTACTGGGTAAGTCATGCATTAATATCATGAAAAGAAGGGGAGCTATAACGGATCCCTGAGGGATACCCATTTGAAGAATTCGTTTCGTGGAATATACATTTTCAATCCTCGTTTGAAATACTCTGTTTTCTAAGAAACACTTAACATAGCCAAAAATGTGACCTGTCAGCCCAATACTTTTAAATTTGAATAACAATCGGGAGTGCCACACTTGATCGTATGCTTTCGTTATATCAAAAAATGTAGCTAAAACACATTGACGTCTTGCAAATTGTTGTTTTATATTAGTAGTTAGCTTTGTTAGGATCTCTACTGGTGACCTGCCTTTTCGAAATCCTGCCTGATTTACTGGTATTATTTTATTCTTTTCACAATAGTGCATCAGTCTCTTTAAGATTATTTTCTCCATTAGTTTACATACATGTGATGTTAATGCAATTGGCCTGTAGTTTTTCAAATCGGTATTACATTTACCTGATTTTAATACAGGAACCACTATTGTTTCTTTCCAGTTGTTAGGCATTATCCCACTATTCCAGCATTTTTGAAATATGTCATGTAGCAAGATTATAAAATTTTCTGGTAAATTTTTCAGCATCTCATTGGAAATTGCATCTAGTCCAACTGACGTTTTTTTACTTGGAAGGGACTGAATGGCATCTTTTAATTCTTGAAGTGTGAGTGATGCATTTATGTAGTGAGTATTGTCAGAGGCAGGGTCCTTATATACATCTTTCTTTTCATCTCGTTCCCTATAATTTCTATCAGAGACAGGGAGTCCTTCTACACGACAGGCCTCAGCAAACACGTCTGCAAAAGCTTCTGCTTTTTCCAATGAGCTAGGAATAGGGTTATTTTCTAGCTTTACTGGAATTGATGGCAACTTAATCCCGTTTTTCATTAATTTTAGTTTTTCCCAAATCTTTATCGTGTCTTTGTGGTTATTTACTTCACATTTACAAAAAGATGTCCAGTGTTGTTCTTTGGCTTGCTCTATGATTCTGTTACACTTAATGTTGGCACTTTTCATCGCTGTATGATTTTCAGGTGACCTGTTTGCTAAATAAATTTTGTATTTTTCTTTCTTTTCGTTCACTGCCTTTTGACAGTCCTCATTCCACCAGACATTTCCATGATGTTTTCCTATTTTTGACACTGTAAGTTTTGGAATTGAAATGTTAGCAGCCCTTAAGAGTGAGTTACAGAAAACCTCGTACGTTTCGTTTATGTTCATTGCTTCAGATAGATCTGTTCTTGTCTTTTCAAGGATTGCCTTAAAACTGATCCAATCAGCGTTTTTATAATTAAACTTGGGTAAACTATCTTGTGGTATGGCGTCTATTTTAGTAGTATGGTTTAGGGTAAGACGTATGGGGATGTGATCTGATCCCAACAAGTCATCCTCTGTTTGCCATGTGGCGTTTGGGGCTAGGGATGGTGAGATTAAAGTAAGGTCGATAGCTGTGGGTCTGTGGGTTGGTATATCGGGGATCCGGGTAACGTGTCCGTTGTTAAGTAAATATAAATTGGAATCTACAATATTTTCAATCAACCTGTTGCTTGTTATGTTTGTACAATACTTTTCCCAAAATGGGGCATGTGCATTAAAATCACCTCCAATTATCCACTTGTCGTCCTGATCTTGAAAGTGTTTTAACCATTCAGTGTTCACAGAGTCTGGGCCTCTTGGTAAGTATACAGAGGCCATATTCACAACTAACGATGAGGAAAATTTTATAATGATTGCACATGATGAAATAAATGCGGTAGATTTAGGTACTGGCGATGATCGTTCACAATAGTTCAGTCCTTCACGAATGTATATAGCTGTTTGTATACGGCCACCGTCATTTACAGAGTCACATATTGGTGGATAATAAAAACCGGATATTTTAGGTAATTTGGTTTTGATGGTATTCAGCGATTGTAGGAGCATGACATGGACGTTTTTAGAAGAGAGATAGTTACTCAAATATGAGATGTTTTTAACAATGGAACGTGCGTTCCACTGAAAAATGTTGATATCACTTACTACACACGTCTTCATGAGGAACGGTTGAATAACTTTAGAACAATATGGTAAGTTTATATAGATTTCATTTAACTTTGAATTAAAAGGTACAAATAGGATAAAAATGAAGTATGTGAACAAGAAAATAATTAAGTAAAACAATATAGCTGAGAACTGAACGAAGAGAAACTGAATCTGGGCTGAATCTAAAATGACCAAGGAGAGAAGAAAAACGGAGATTGAAAGCCGGGTCTTTGTTGATGTCGTTGTCGGTTTGATCTCCTCCTCGGT
>JAPXFY010000019.1:13381243-13411243 GCA_030674185.1 Monoplex corrugatus
TCCAGTGTTTTCTTCCTGCGTCTACCTGGTGTTCTCTTTCCCTCCAGCTTTCCTGTTGTGACCAGGTGCTCTAATTCCCCTTTCCTCATAAAATGGCCTATAAATGTTGCCTGTCTTTTCCTGATCTTCCTTATCAGTGATCTTTTTGTGTCTGCCTTCATTAAGACTGTGTCGTTTGTTGGTTTCTTTCCTTCCAATGTGAGGAAGTGAAATATTTAACGCTTTGACTCCTGCACCCTGTCCTCCAGCATCCTGCGTTGTCAACCATACTCGCAAAGCAAAAACCTGAATCCTTTTTGCTCCCTCATCCTGTCCACCAGCTTCCTGCAGAAAGTTGGTGGAAAGAGTGAGGGAGTCAAAGTGTTAATTTTTTTGGCAGTTGGTGGACAGAGTGCGGGAGTCCGAGTGTTGGTTAACAAGGTATTGATATCAACCAAAGGACATAACTCTTGAGAGTCACGTAGGAATTATCTCCCATGTTGTGGAACTTCTCAGATCCAACATAGTTTGCGCTACCCATTCAGCTAGCATAGAAGCAGATACAAAGCACAAAAACCGTAAGCTCAGAACACTCCTCAAAAAAGGAGCGCCCAAGCCTACCTTTATACCTTGCAACTACCCTACACACAACTATGAGAGAGGAGAGAAATAATACAATATATTGGTCTTATGTTCAAAATTGACATAGTCTTTTATTCTTGAACTGACCAAACACACACACTAAGGTATTGATAGACAATGGGAGATAAAGAGTGGCTGGAATAGGATGTGAGTGTGTCCGTGTATGCGTAACTGACTTGTCGTTTTGACTTGTTCAACCACCCTTATGCTTACGTCCTTTCGGTGTCGTCTTCTTTGTTTTGTTGTGTTTTTGTTTTTCTTTTCTACCTTTGTTCCGCACCTATACAGGTCCGTCTCCCCTGGCCTACCTGCCGCTCGCAGAGGTGATAATGTATTCATAGGTCTCTTGTCTGACTAAAGAAACATAACAAAACAAAACAAAACTTGTATGTATGTAGGTATGTGTGTATGTATGTATGTTTGTTTGTACGTATGTATGTATGTATGCATGTATGTATGTGTGTGTTATGTATGTATTGTATGTGTGTGTGTGTGTATGTATGTATGTATCCATGTATCTATGTATGCATGTATGTATGTGTCTATGCATGTATATATGTGTGTCATGTATATATGTGTGTATGTATATATGTGTGTATGTATGTATGTATCTATGTATGTATGTGTATGTATGTATGTATATAGTGTGTGTATGTATGTGTGTATGTATGTATGTGCGTTGTATGTATGTATGTGTGTGTATGTATATGTATAAATTACATTGTATGTATGCAGACGGTATTCACCACTAGTTATTTTATCCCTTACGTAACATCGTCGTCAATCGCTTATTCGTGGATCTTTGCTCACTGAAAAATAAAGAAATCTTTGTTCTCACGTCATGTACCCCCACAGTTGACACACCTCCCAGGTAGTGTCATTATCATGCACCATCACAGTTGACACACCTCCCAGGTAGTGTCATTATCATGCACCTCACAGTTGACAACTCCATCCCAGGTAGTGTCATTATCATGCACCCTCACAGTTGACACACCTCCCAGGTAGTGTCATTATCATGCACCCTCACAGTTGACATACCTCCCAGGTAGTGTCATTATCATGCACCCTCACAGTTGACACACCTTAAGGTAGTGTCATTATCATGCACCATCACAGTTGACACACCTCCCAGGTAGTGTCATTATCATGCACCATCACAGTTGACACACCTCCCGTAGTATCATTATCGCACCTCACAGTGACACCTCCCAGGTAGTGTCATTATCATGCACCCTCACAGTTGACATACCTCCCAGTGTGTCATTTCATGCCATCACAGTGACACACTCCCAGTAGTGTCATTATCATGCACATCACAGTTGCACACCTCCAGTAGGTTTCATGCACCTCAGTTGACACACTCCCAGGTAGTGTCATTATCATGCACCATCACAGTTGACACACCTCCCAGGTAGTGTCATTATCATGCACCCTCACAGTTGACATACCTCCATGGCCCAGGTAGTGTCATTATCTGCACCCTCACGTGACACACCCCCAGGTAGTGCATATATGCACCATCACGTACACACTCCCAGAGTGTCTTACATGCCCTCACAGTTGACACACTCCCAGGTAGTGTCATTATACGCACCCTATCCCAACCCACCCCATGACACACTTCCCAGTAGTGTCTTATACGCACCTCACTCCCACCCACCCGTTGACACACCTTCCGGATAGCTTCATGATCTTTAACGTAATGTCAACATATTCATGGATCGTTAGTTCGCTTAGAAATGCGTCGTTCTGATTGTCGACGTCTTGGAGCTGGGGTGGTATACGTTTACATTAAATGCTGCACACATGGGGTGGGGGGGGGGAGGGGACGGGGGGGGGGGCAGTGAGGCTGGAATGATAAAGAACATAATTTCCACAAAGCAAAAACATAAAGAGATGGGATGCATAATGGAACAGTTTTGTCTTATCATCATCATTGTCATCATCATCGTCATGATTATGATCATTATTACTATTATATGATGATGATGATGATTATATTATTATTATTATTATGACTACTACTATTACTATTATTTTCCAAAACTTGGACTACCACAGTGAGGACATCCTGTTCTTGAGATGTGTTTTGCAAATGCAGGCTTAAATTGATTCTGGCATTTCTGTAGTGCAAGCAGTCCATGCCAAAAGCATGCTAGTCGCTTTGTGTGTGTGTGTGTGTGGTGTGTGTGTGTGTGTGTGTGTTGTGTGTGTGTGTGTGTGTGTGTGTGTGTGTGTGTGAACTATCGTTACCGTTATCTATTAGGTGTTTCATGTTATAGTGTGTTCTTTTTTATGAACCATGCTTATAATGCATTACTGTGTGTATCCAACTATGTTAACTTTACATTAACCCTTTGACTCCCGCACCCTGTCCACCAGCTTCCTGCATTGTCAACCATGCTAGCAAAAGAAAAACTTAACCGTTTGACTACCTCCCTCAAGCTATCCACTAGCTTCGTGCACGAAGCTGGTGGATGAGGTGAGGGAGTCAAAAGGTTAAGTTTTTGCAGTTGATGGACAGGGTGCGGGAGTCAAAGGGTTAATTTATGGACCTGGCACCCATCCACTCATTTTTTTAAGTGAAATGATCATATTTTGACTTGCACTGTTTGTTCTATGCAAACGGTATTATTATTACGTAGTAACAGATCGTTGTTACATTTCATACAGCGATAAAAGAAAGTCTGCTTTGTGAGTGGAGAAAATAGTGTACGCACAATAAAACAAACACTTCATCAAGAATAGCAACAGATAGTAACATACAGCACAAAATGAATAATATTATCACTAGCCATTAAAGAATAACAAGGGAGAGAATATTCGTTCGCTTTTTTTTGTTTTTGTTTAGTTTTGTTTATTTGATTTAACATCTATTTACAAGGGACAGAACGTTTAAAAATGTGAACAATGCGTATTATTCATACACGCACATACACACGAAAACATGAGAAACACACACACACCACACACACACACACACACACACACACACACACACACACACACACACACACAGACACACACACACACACACAGACACACACACACACAGACACACACACAGACACACACACACACACACAACACAGACACACACACACAGACACACACACACACACACACACAGACACACACACACACAACACACAGACACACACACACACACACGACACACACACACACAGACACACACACACACAGACACACACACACACAGACACACACACACACACACACACACACACACACACACACATACACAGACACACACACACACACACAGACACACACGACACACAGACACACACACACACACACATACACAGACACACACACACACAGACACACACACAACAGACACACACACACACACACACACAACACACACACACACAGCACACACAACAGCACACACACACACACACACACACACAACACAGACACACACACACACACACAGACACACACACACACACACACAGACACACACACAAAACACACACACACACACACACACCACACGCACACACACATGCACGCACGCATATTCATGCACGCGCATACACGCGCGTGCGCACGCGCACACACAACAACACACACACACACACACACACACACACAACACACACACACACACACACACCATCACATCACATCACATCACATCACATCACATCACATCACATCGCATCGCATCGCATCACATTGCATCACATCACATCACATCACATCACATCACATCACTTCACATTGCATCACTTCACATTGCATCACATCACATCACATCGCATCACATCACATCACATCGCATCACATCACATTGCATCACATCACATCACATCACATCACATCACTCGCATCACATCACATCACATCACATCACTTCACATGCATCACATCACATCACATGCATCACATCACATTGCATCACATCAATCACATCACATTGCATCATCACATCACATCACATTGCATCACATCACATCACATCGCATCACATCACATCACATCACATCACTTCACATGCATCACATCACATCACATCACATCGCATCATATCACATCACATCACATTGCATCACATCGCATCGCATCACATCACATCACATCACACCACACATCACATCACATCACATCATACACATCACATCACATCAATCACATCACAGTCACATACATCACATCACACGTCACATCACATCACATCACACGTCACATCACATCACATCACACGTCACATCACACCACACCACTCACATCACACCCCCCACATCACATCACATCACACTATTCACATCACATCACACAATCATCACATCACATCACACATCACATCACTCAATCATCCATCACATCACATCACATCACATCACATCACGTCACGTCACGATCACATCACATCACATCACATGACGCACGATCTGAATCAGTCATCCTCCTCGAAAAAAAAAAATTGGTGTCACAGTGTCATGTTTTGCAAGTCAGATCGCCCACCTCACCTTTCGTTATTTTTCTGTTTTTCTCTCCACTTTCACCCCACCCCACCCCTACCCCTCTTCACCCTGCATCCTATTTCACTGTGGGGCTCTTCAGCCCAGTTCTATTGTACAGTCATGCAGTTGATGAAAGACACCACGTGGGGGGCGTGCTTCTCACAGAAATCTGCTGGGGCTACACAAAGACCTTTCATGCTTCTCTTTCATAGAATTAAATTGAAAGCCTTAACATATTCATACATGCATACTACTACATACATACACACCACACACACACACACAACCAACACCACACACACACACACACACACACACACACACACACACACACACACACACACACACTCAACCACGCAACCCGTCACACAAACATCCGGCATCGACATTCAAAAGGTGCCCTGGTTCAACGTCCCTGCATTTCGGCACTGAAACTATGTCGCATGGACATTTTTCCAGAAGATTTGCAGAATGTTCAGACGTTCGCCTGCAATACTAATCGCTGCATACAAACTCGAGGTTCCAGGTTCGCTCCGTAGAGGCCTCGAGTTTTCACAGTTTGACCGGAAAATCGAACTGAACGTCTAGTCCTTCGGAAGTGGACGAAAAAACAAGACGGACCCTTGTGCCTTCTGGCTGCGCACGCTAAAGATCCCACTGCAGTTGAAAATCGTGAAGAGCAGGACATTGCCCGGCTGTCTTGGTATAAAACATTGGAGAGATAGGTTGATTTTTCCAGGTCCCACCCATTGAAGACCAGTTAGCGTTCTCGCCTTTCTGAAGTCTTGATAAAAAAAATTGTGAACATGAAATGAATTTCAATTGACGGAGAGGGGATGGGCGCCGCCCTCGTGGTGCTGGCCCCGGGAAAAATTGAGGTCTCTGCCACCTCACTCCCCTACGATCCCAGAGTTATGGAACTATCTAGGTAGGATCTCAGGACCTGGCCAGCTCGTGGGTTTATGAGCAGGCTTAAGGCTTGTGCTGTGATTATTGTGGATCTTCTCCTTTCACACGGCACCTGTGACGTTAGTGCATATGGAATTCATTCCGAGCACGGAGACGTCATCTTGAGAAATTGAAACTGTAACTGAAGCTGAACAGCAGAGATAAAAATACACGAATAAATAAATGAGTAAATAAAAGAAATCGGTTTCCATCCGCTGACAACCAGGACAATCGTAGAACGAGCCATTGAACATGCAGCTGGGGCACCTGAAAATATCTGCCCAGGGGTGCCTTTTCTCCACAAATACCCCATTCCTTCTGTCTGTCGTCCTCTCTCTCTCTCGCTCTCTCTCTCTCTCCCTCTCTCTCTCCCCCCTCTCTCTTTCTTTTCTCACATTCTTTTCCAGTCTCTGTCTCCCCCTCCCTTTCCTACCTCTCTCTTCTTTCTTTCCCTCTTTCTATCTCACTTTTTCTGTCTCTCTGTCTCTCTCTCTCCCCCTCCCTCTCTTTCTCTCTTTCTGTCTCTTTCGCTTTCCCTCTCTCTTCTTCTCTTACTCTCTGTCTCTCTCTGTCTCTGCCTGCCTGTCTGTGTCTCTTTTTCTCTCTCTGTCTCTCTCACTCTCTCTCTCTCCCTCCCTCTCTCTTCTTTCCACCTCTCTTTGTGTCTCTCTGTCTCTGTCTCTTTCTCTGTCTTTCTTTGTCTCTCTCTTTCTCTGTCTGTCTGTCTCTCTTCTTCTCTTACTCTTTGTCTCTCTCTGTGTCTCTGCCTGCCTGCCTGTCTGTCTGTCTGACTCTCCCTCCCTCCCTCCCTCTCTCTTCTTTCCCCCTCTCTGTGTGTCTCTCTGTCTCTTTCTCTCTGTCTTTGTCTCTGTCGGTCTGTCTGCCTGCCTGTCTGTCTGTCTGTCTGTCTGACTGACTCTCTCTTCTCTCTCCCTCTCTTCCTCCCTCCCTCTCTCTTCTTTCCCCTCTCTGTGTGCCTCTCTGTCTCTTTCTCTGTCTTTGCCTCTGTCGGTCTGTCTGTCTCTCTTTCTGTCTGTCTGTCTGTCTGTGTGTGTGTGTGTGTCTCTCTCTCTCTGACTGTGTACTCTTTATTTCTATACGTTGCTTTTTCCCCCCGTTTGAATGTCTTTCATTTTTTGCAGGGACATTTTCTTTTCTTCCATTTTTCAGTCTTTGAATTGAAGTGAGTGAGTGAGTGAGTGTGTGTGTGTGTGTGTGTGTGTGTGTGTGTGTGTGTGGTGTGTGGTGTGTGTGTGTGTGTGTGTGTGTGTGTGTGTGTGTGTGTGTGTGTGTGTGTAAAAATACATATACGCAAAAAACTTGATAACGTCATTTCACACTTACCATAATCACCCTGTCCTGTCACACACCCCTCCTCCGTCCCCGTCTCCTCACTTCCCCACCCCCACCCCCACTCCCACTTCCCTGACCTACTTTCCTGTCTCCACCCGAGGACAGAAAGGTGACGGGTGTATGGCAAAGGAAAATAACCACTTAAAAAAAAAATAGATAAAAAAAAATGATAACAATCAATTAAACAAACAAAAAAGAAAAAGAAAACGAATGAGTCCGTAAATAGATTCTGTCATAAAAACAGGGATTTGAAATCGCGATTTTAGGTAAGTACAAACACGTTTGTGTGCAGTCCATGCGATAAAAGCGCCTGCTTGAACAATGTGCTGTTTGGAGTTTGCTCTCAACATTCTTCTTAGAAACCACATCTCGGCTGCCTCAGTCTTGTTCTGGCTTTGCTTGTTGACTGTCCACGCCTCACAACCGTATAACATTATCGGTTCTATAGAATATTCAAAAACTCTCTTCCTGACGTCAATTGATAGGCAACACGCAGCAGCCCACTTCTCTCGGTTACCATAGTGGTCATCGTAACTGAAGACTTCTTGCTGTGAGAGGCCTTGGCCAGGCCAAGATTTTGTTTGGTCTAACGCGCTTTTTGCTTTAAAATCTTCCCGTCTTTCGTTTCTCTTCTTCGTCAGCCTCCAGTAAATGTATTTCTATGTAAAGCATAATTTGTGTAGGCGTCAAACTGAGTACAGTCTGCACAAAACAGATCCTTGTTATTCTATGTGTGCATAGTTCTTTTCTTCGTGTATGTACGGGCAGTTTTTGCTTCTGTACAAGTTTTATTTGAGTGTGTGTGCTTTCTGTTTTTTCCAGCTCTTCTTTGTCAACCTATTTAAAGCATATTTGTGTAAGCGTCAAACTGAGTACAGTATGTAGAGGTCTATTTGACGTACAAAACAAATCCTTGTTATTCTGTGTATGTGTACACAGTTTTTTTTCTTTCGTGTATGTATGGGCTGTTTACTTGCAGAGTGGTTGAGGACAGAGAGTGTGGAAGATGTGCTTGCGGCAACAAGGGATAGATACATATGGAGGGCCGTGATCGCCAGCGCCATGTAGCAAGGCACTTGATGATGATGATGATGGGCTGTTTGTTTTTGCTTCTGTAAGGTTTTATTTGAATGTTCGTGCTTTTCTCCCCCCGCCCGGCGACGACGATCATATTCGTCTTTGCGATACTGGTATAATAATGTAAACATTCCGGAGGTAAAAAAAAAAAAAAAAAAAAAAAAAACCATTCCGGAGGTAAAAGAGACAGAAACGTAAAAGCTTACTGCACCAAGGAATCTACGTCACTGGAAATGAACCCAATGGAGAATCGACCAATGAAAAACGGACACCACCCGCCCTCTCACCCCTCTCCCCAATTTCTCCAGATCCGGAGAGAACATGGGGTGCCAGGTAGTGGTCCCCTGTACCCCGTTAGACACCTGGACAGTACCCGGATCCGTGTGACTTCTAGGGGATTGGGTTTGAAACCATCAAGTGACTGTCAGTGGCATCGTCGTTTGGGGCCCGGGGTGTTTAACGATATTACGGTGCGAAGAGCGCGGCCTGGTGGGGAGACAGCGCGGTAACGGCTGTGTACATTGTAGGACTTTTGTCTCTCTGTCTCTGTATCTGTCTGTCTCTCCTCCTCTCTCCTCTTTCTGTCTCTCCTCTTTTCTATCTCTCTCCTCTCTCTCTCTCTTGTTCTCTCTCGCTCTCTCGCTTGCTCTCTCTGTCTCCTCTCTCCTCTCACTCGCTTGCTCTCGCTCTCTCTGTCTCTCCCCCTCTCTCTCTCTCTCTCTCTTGACCTCTCTGTCTCTCCTCTGTTTCTCCTCTCTCGCTCTCTCTTTCGCTCTTCACTCTCTCTCTCTGTCCTCTCTCTCTCACGCTCGCTCGCTCTCGTTCTCTCACTCTCTCTGATCTTTCTCTCCCTCTCTCCTCTCCCTGTCTCTCCTCTCTCTCTCTCGCTGGCTCACTCTCTCTCTTTCCTCTCTCTCTCTCTCGCTCTCTGTCTTTCTTTCTCCTCTCTCTCTCTCTCTCGCTCTCTGTCTTTCTTTCTCCTCTCTCTCTCTCTCGCTCTCTGTCCTTCTCCTCTCTCTCTCTCTCTCTGTCTGTCTGTCGGGCTGTTAGAGCTGGACAAGTTAACACGCCATACTAGCACCCTCTTCTTTCCCTCACCAATCCCCCGCCACGACCAAAAAAAAAAAAAAAATCAAAACAAAACTAACAAACAAAAACTTAAACCAGGAAACAACACAACACAACACAACACAACACACACACAACACAACACAACAGCCATAGAACGTCAGCACCCTTCTGAGTTCGTCCTGTTCCGGGCTTGGCAGACTCTGGTGTACAAAACCTGACGATAATAATACAAATAGTTACGATAATGATAATGATAATGAAAATACTGATATAATTGTGATAATGGGAATGACGGTGATGATAATGATCATCATCATCATTATCAATAACAACAGTGAGGGAAGCAGCTACAAGAACCAACAACAACATAATAATGGAGACACAAAACCAACAACAACAACAGTACTGGAGACACAAAACCAACAACAACAATAATGGAGATACAAAACCAACAACAACAATAATAATAGAAACACAAAACCAACAAAACAACAATAATGGAAACACAAAACCAACAACAACAACAATAATGGAGAACACAAAACCAACAACAACAATAATGGAAACACAAAACCAACAACAACAATAATGGAAACACAAAACCAACAACAACAATAATGGAGACACAAAACCAAAACCAAAACAAACAACAACAATAATGGAGACACAAAACCACAACAAACAATAATGGAACACAAAACCAACATAACAATAATGGAGACACAAAACCAACAACAACAACAATAATGGAGACACAAAACCAACAACAACAATAATGGAGACACAAAACCAACAACAACAACAATAATGGAGAACAAAACCACCAACAACAATAATGGAGAACCAAAACCACAACAACAATAATGGAGACACAAAACCACACAACAACAAATAATGGAGACACAAAACCAACAACAACAACAATAATGGAGACACAAAACCAACAACAACAATAATGGAGACACAAACCACCAACAACAATAATGGAGACACAAAACCAACAACAACAATAATGGAGACGCAAAACCACCAACAACAATAATGGAGACGCAAAACCACCAACAACAATAATGGAGACACAAAACCAACAACAACAATAATGGAGACTCAAAACCAACAACAACAACAATAATCGAGACGCAAAACCACCAACAACAATAATGAAAACACAAAACCAACAAACAACAACAAAAACAACATTTGCGTCAATTCCTCAGCCAACAGAAAGGAATGGCACAGCATTTACCAAAACAGGAATAAAATGGAAACGGGAACGGACGAATACGTAAAACATGTACAGAACTAGTTAGACGGGTAGGTAAGTAAGGTAGTTATGTAGACGTATACGACTCGTATAAAAAAAAAAAAAAAAAAAAAAAAAAAAAAACGCCTGAAGCAAAGTTTCACACACAGGTGGGTTTGTATGGGTACCAGGGGGGGATGTGACCTACAGCTCAATATACACTCCCCCCCCCCACCACCAGTCCTGCCAGATCTACCCCTCCGACCCTCCGAGACCTTCCTCCCCCCCCCCCACCCACAAACTTCCAAATCCCTTTTAGTGGGGGGCGGTTCCTTTTGTGTCTTCTGACAGTTTGCACGCTTGGATGGTGTCCAGCTGAGCGGTGTGTTGTGCGCTTTTTCGTCCGCACGTGATTTCTGCATGAATTGATCATTGCTGTTTGTTTGGAGAGGTCAGGGGGCGGAGACATACCTGTGGTGGGGGACAGGGTGGGGGAGGAGGGTGAATGAACAGAAATTTGGGAGGGGAGGGGAGGGGGGGAGAAGACTGAGAAGAGAAATGGATGGCGATATATTATATATATATTATATAATATATACATACATATGTATATGTCTGTACATATATATGTACACACACACACATGCACCACAACACACACACACACACAATATATATATATATATGTATATATATATGAGATGGAGCGGGTGGTTAAGGGGTAGGTGATGATTGCTGTGGTGGTCGTTTGTATCCAGATCAGAAAGGGAAGTCTCTCAATCAAAAGACAAGTCCTTGTTTTGATACTTGACTCTTTATTATTAAGAAGACATCAAAGAGGAAAAAGTGGAAGAAGAAGAAGTGGAAGAAGAGAGTGCCTGTAAGACACAAAATAAGTTTCATAAATACACTGACAAAGTACACATTTTATGAACTAACAATGTCAATGTACAAGAGTGAACCGCTACATTATAATAAAACAGAAGTGTCTACATTTACAAAGAAAAGCACTAGCATTTGTAAACATGCAACAAATAATTGATAACAAAACGTTGCGTAAAGAACTACTACATTATAACAGAATATGTGGTGTCGATATTTACACTCAAAAGCACTAGCATTTATAATCACGGAACAAATAATTGATAACAAAACTTTGAGTAACCCTTTGATAAGTTGAGGATAAACTACCCTACTGCCTGTTCAATAGTATTAGCACAGAGTAGACTTCCATTAATGTACTGGCAAAATGATGCACAGTCATATTAAGCTGTTCGGCTGCCATGGGCTGAGTAAGTAGTAACAGTAACGTTTGAATGGGCAGCTATTGGACAGTTAATATTCAGTGATGACGACAAACATAGTATTTGACTATGGGAACTGTCGTCACAAACAGTAGATCTACCTTATCGAATAGCAGGCAACAGCGTTGAGAGAACAACACACTTGAGTAATCCATTACCCATTAGCTCTGTGTAATTAAGTAGCCTATAATTCTAGATCCAGTGCTAGAGACAATGATAACAAAATGGCATAGCATCTTACTATTAAACCATGTCATCAAAACAGCACTCTATACATGAGTATCAGTGGTGCTGAGCAGACAAGAGATACAATTGGATCAATTAGCTGAGCACGTGTTTCATCAGTCATCGTGTCAATATGTGAATACAACCTTGTCAAGTATGAAATACTGTTCTTCTGCACAATAATGCATTGTACCTTTGCTTTTGGCAGAATATGGTTGTCAATAGTCCTACAATAGTCACATGAAAATAGGGACTAATTCTATATTGGTTATTACATTCAAACCTCACTCCCATCTTTACAATGGTGGCCACCACGCTAAGTGCTACAGATCTTGTGAGATAGCACATTGTTTAGATCAAAACGTACTTTCTCACTGTGTGAATTCTGCAAATCTAATGCGGTACTCAATAGGTGCGAGCTAGAATCTAAAGAAATAAGAGACCTTAAAGTCCCTAACTTACCGCAAATGACAATGAATAATAAAATGATAAAAATCCGGAACTTACTACAGTGTCAGCATCTAACGCCGTGAAGTTGATCACCTCTGGTGAGACTGAGAGTGGCGGCAGAAAAGGACGAGCTATGACGCGCCTTGTTAATATAATTATACTCCGGGAACAGAGCATGATGGTCATACTTTCAAACCTTTCAGATGACAAGGTCTGAGTGGTTGTTCTCACCTAGTTAATCAACACTTGGTGTGTACTTTTAACTCAGCGTTTCAGTACACAAAACTGAGACGCTGGTCATTGTCCGGCAGTTTCGTGGGTGGCTATGTACTCGCTATTACACCACAAATACCTAAGGGCGGTTATATAGAGACGCGCAACACACCCTGCGGTCATTGTGTGTATTCCCGCCGGCTGTGTACTGGCTATTACACGGCGTTTGTTTTACAATGGGCTGAAGGCGGCATACATTAAAATCCATTCGATTGCCATCCAGGGTGGATCAGAGAACCGAAAAAAGCATCGGTTTCTCACAATGCACAAACATTTTTTAAGGTTTCTTCAAACAATTTTTTCGCTAGTCCTCATATACTCTGAGAGTGGTAGGACTTTAAAACTTACTTAACTAACTAACTATACATTAATGACGGCACCATCTAGGCTCTGTAGGACTACAACGTGTAACAGACTGGAGATGACGACAAAATCTGTCGTAGGCCCGCTTCAGAACACATGTACACATTGTAGATCTGCTCATTGTTTAGCAGTGTGTTATCTATAGTATATGTGTCATGTATTGGTTAGATATTTGGAATGTTCAATGCATAGTAGCTATGGATAGGCAGAGGCTGTAAAATACCAGTATAATTAGGCCAAGAGAACGCAAGGCGTTTTTGATCTAGGCAAGCACACTACACGGTGTTGTCTTTGAGCGTTGTAGGTAAACGGGAAAGATCGTAACAGAGAAAGGCACTCTGTTGCATATATATATATATATGTGTGTGTGTGTGTGTGTGTGTGTGTGTGTGTGTGTGTGTGTGTGTGTGTGTGTGTGTGTGCGTGGTGTGTGTGTGTGTGTGCGTGTGTGTGTGTGTGCTACTTTATTTTTTAACGGTGGAAATTTTACTAAAAGCCATTTTTCAAACTTGACAGAGAGAGAGAAAGAGAGCGACGACAGAGAGAAAGACGACAGAGAGAGAAAGACAAGAGAGAGAGAGAGAGAGAGAGAGAGAGAGAGAGAGAGAGAGAGAGAGAGAAGAGAGAGAGAGAGAGAGAGAACGTTTATTACAAGTAGCAACAGGAGACTTTAACTCTGGTGCCCAGTAGTAGCTCAGTTGTTAACCCTTGATTCCTGTACCCTGTCCACCAACATCTTGCATTGTCAACCATGCTAGCAAAGCAAAAACAGTTGGTGGATAGGGTGCGGGAGTGGAAAGGTTAAAGTGCCATGCTCATTACGCAATGGTTCTGGGTTGAACACCCAACATGTACTCCCACTGTGCAACATCATACCGTCTACACAGTCTTCTTCATCACGATTCTTTGCGTGTGTGTGTTTGTTTGCTTCTTTTGGAAGACTCTCGTTTGTTTTCTTTGCTGTCCATGGAACTCTCAACATTCTTCTTAGAAACCAGATTTCAGCTGCCTGAATCTTGTTCGACTTTGCTTGTTGATTGTCCAGGCGTCGCATGCGCACAATAAAGTTGTTGTTGGTGTTGGTGTTGTTGTTGTTGTTATTGGTGGTACTGCTGCTGTTGTTGTTGCTGTTGTTGTTGTTATTGTTGTTGTAAGCGTGTAGAATGATGACTAATCGCATGCAGGTATAAAGAAGCGGGAAGAATAGACACAGTGCTGACACTGACTGACTCGATATCCTGCCTGTGTTTTTTTGCAGATTGATCTTGGAGGTATCGGTGTGCCCTACACCTATTTCTATGACGACTACTTTGAGAAGGTAAAAAAAATATTGTGTGTGTGTGCGTTTGTGTGTGTGTTTCTCGTGTTGTGTGTGTGTGTGTGTGTGTGTGTGTGTGTGTGTGTGGTGTGTGTGTGTGTGTGTGTGTGTTGTGTTGTGTTGTGTGTGTGTGTGTAACAGAGAGTAAATATAACATATGTGTGTATATATATATAGCTACATATATATGTTGTTTGCGCTGTGCGTGCTGTTGCGAGCTTGAAATGGACCAGACATAAAGACAGACAGAAGACAGACAGACATAGAAAGACAGACACTAGTATAGACATATAAAGAACCACAGACATATAAAGACACACAGACATATAAGAACACAGACATATAAAGACACACAGACATATAAAGACACACAGACATATAAAAACAGACTATAAGATACATATAAAGACAACACACAGACATATAAAGACACACACAGACATATAAAGACACACAGACATATAAAGACACACACAGACATATAAAGACACACAGACATATAAAGACACACACAGACATATAAAGACAACACACAGACATATAAAGACACACACACACAGACATATAAAGACACACACAGACATATAAAGACACAGACATATAAAGACACACACAGACATATAAAGACACACACAGACATATAAAGACACACACACAGACATATAAAGACACACACAGACATATAAAGACACACACAGACATATAAAGACACACACACACAGACATATAAAGACACACACACAGACATATAAAGACACACACACAGACATATAAAGACATACACACAGACATATAAAGACAACACAGACTATAAAGACACTACACTAAGACACACAAAGACACACAGACATATAAAGACACACACACACAGACATATAAAGACACACACAAGACATATAAAGACAACACACAGACATATAAAGACACACAAAACAGACATACTAAAGACACACACAAGACATATAAAGACACACACGACAGACATAAAGACAACAGACATATAAAGACACACAGACATATAAAGACACACACAGAAATACATATAAAGACACAGACAGACATACAAAGATACAGACAGACATATAAAGACACAGACATATAAAGACACATACAGACATATAAAGACACAGACAGACATATCAAAGATACAGACATACATATAAAGACACAGACAGACATACAAAGATACAGACAGACATATAAAGACACAGACATATAAAGACACATACAGACATATAAAGACACAGACAGAATACAAGATACAACAGACATACAAAGATACAGACAGACATACAAAGATACAGACAATATAAAGACACATACAGACATATAAAGACACAGACAGACATACAAAGATACAGACATATAAAGACACATACAGACATATAAAGACACAGACATATAAAGACACATACAGACATAAAAGACACAGACATATAAAGACACATACAGACATATAAAGACACAGACAGACATACAAAGACACGACGACATATAAAGACACAGACGTATAAAGACACATACAGACATATAAAGAACATACAGACATATAAAGACACAGACAGACATACAAAGATACAGACAGACATATAAAGACACAGACAGACATACAAAGATACAGACAGACATATAAAGACAGACATATAAAGACACAATACAGACATATTAAAGACACAGACAGACATACAAAGATACAGCAGACATATAAAGACACAGACATATAAAGACACATACAGACATATAAAGACACAGACAGACATACAAAGATACAGACAGACATATAAAGACACAGACAGACATACAAAGATACAGACATACATATAAAGACACAGACGTATAAAGACACACACACACAGACATATAAAGACACACACAGACATATAAAGACACAGACATATAAAGACACACAGACAGACATACAAAGATACAGACAGACATATAAAGACACAGACAGACATACAAAGATACAGACATACATATAAAGACACAGACGTATAAAGACACACACACACAGACATATAAAGACACACACAGACATATAAAGACACAGACATATAAAGACACACACAGACAGACATACAAAGATACAGACAGACATATAAAGACACAGACAGACATAAAAGATACAGACATACATATAAAGACACAGACGTAAAAGACACACACACACAGACATAATAAAGACACACACAGACATATAAAGACACACACAGACATATAAAGACACACACAGACAGACATATAAAGACACAGACAGACATACAAAGATACAGACATACATATAAAGACACAGACATTATAAAGACACACACACAGACATAAAAACTATAAAGACACACACAGACATATAAAGACAGACATCATATAAAGACACACACAGACATATAAAGGACCACACGGAACAGACAGACATATAAGACACACAGACAGACATAAAAGATACAGACAGACATAAAGACACATACAGTCATATAAAGACCACACAGACATATAAAGACACACAGAATACATATAAAGACACACACAGACATACAAAGATACAGACAGACATAAAGACACACCAGACATACATATAAAGACACAGACAGACATACAAAGATACAGACAGACATTAAAGACACAGAAGACATATAAAGACACACACAGACATATAAAGACACACACAGACATATAAGACACACACAGACATATAAAGACACACACAGAAATATATAAAGACACAGACAGACATACAAAGATACAGACACATAAAGACACACACAGACATATAAAGACACACACAGACATATAAGACACACACACAGACATATATAAAGACACAGATATACCACACAGACATATAAAGAACAACAGACATATAAAGACACACAGACATGATTATATAGACACAGACAGACATATAAATACACAAGACAGACATATGAACACACACACAGACAGACTTTAAAAAGACAACAGACATATAAAGACAGACAGACATATAAGAACAGACATATAAAGACAGACAGACATAAAGACACACACACAGACATATATAGACAGACAGACATATACAGACAGACATATAAAGACACACAGACAGACATATAAAGATAGACATAAAGACAGACATATAAAGACACAGACAGACATATAAAGATAGACATAAAGACAGACATATAAAGACAGACAGACAGACATATAAAGACACAGACATATAAAGATAGATAGACATATATAAAGACAGACATATAAAGACAGACATAAAGACACACACAGACATATAAAGACACACACAGACAGACATATAAAGACACACACACAGACAGACATATAAAGACACACACAGACATATAAAGATACACACACAGACAGACATATAAAGACAGACACATATAAAGACACATACAGACATATAAAGACACATACAGACATATAAAGACACAGACAGACATACAAAGATACAGACAGACATTCTGTATACTACCCTCTTTCTGATGTCATCCGCAGCCGTTCCATTTCGCATGAAATGTTTGCGGATGACACTCAGCTCCTTCATTCAGCTTCTGTTGATGACTATCCTGATGCAATTTCTTCTCTCCAAAACTGTACCTCTGACATTGATCTCTGGATGTCATCAAATAAACTGAAACTTAACTGTGACAAGACGGAGGCTATACGTTTCTCACATCATGATATCAACACACTTTCTTCTTCTCTCCCTATAGGTTCTAGTTCCATTGAATTTTCTGACTGTGTCCGGGATTTAGGAGTTCTTTTAGATCATGATCTTTCTATGCAAAAACATGTCACTAAGATATGCCAGCTTTCTTATATGGAACTAAGACGTATTGCTTCTATCCGCCCCTTTCTTACTGAGGAAGCCACTAAAACTCTTATTTCCTCTTATATTCTTTCACGCTTGGACTACTGTAATTCTATTCTAATCGGCTGCCCTTCAGTTGTCATTCAACCTCTCCAACGTGTTCAGAATTCAGCAGCTAGGCTTGTTTGTAAAGCCCCTAGATCCCAGTCATGTTCTCCTCTTCTGAAAAAGTTGCATTGGCTTCCAGTTGAACAAAGAATCAAATACAAATGTTGCTGTCTCTGTTACAAAATTCTTACTTGCTCCGCTCCCTCTTATCTGTCTGAACTTCTTCAAGTGTATGTACCATCCAGAACTCTCCGATCCTCTACCGACACAAGAACTTTCTGTGTTCCCCGTTTCAACCGGAAACTGCATGGTCAGAGAGCTTTCTCCCACTCTGCTGCCATGACCTGGAACTCCCTTCCCTATCATATTCGCCATAAGCAATGTCTTCCTTCTTTCAAGTCTAGTCTGAAGACCTATCTTTTCACTCAATACTTTCATTGATCTTCTCTTTCTTTTCTCTCTCAGCCCTGATCATCGTTCCTACATATATGTGTGTGTGTGTGTGTGTTTGTGTGTGTGTGTGTGTGTGTGTGTGTGTGTGTGTGTGTGTGTGTGTGTGTGTGTGTGTGTGTGTGTGTGTGTGTGTGTGTGTGTGTTGTGTGTGAACCATGTTTATGTGAGCAAGAGAGAGGGAGAGAGGAAAAGAGAGAGAGAGAGAGGCTGTGCGGGAGAGAGAGAGAGTGAGCAAGGAATATCGGGAGCACGGTAGAGAGCGAGAGTATGGTTGGGGTGGGGCAAGAGAGTGAGAGTATGAGTAAGAGTATGTGTAAGCGTGATAGAATTTGATAGTAGAGAAACTGAGTGGTTGAGAGAGGGAGTGTGTTTGGGTCTGTGTGTGTGTGTGTGTGTGTGTGTGTGTGTGTGTGTGTGTGTGTGTGTGTGTGTGTGTGTGTGTGTGTGTGTGTGTGTGTGTGTGTGTGTGTGAAGAGAAAGAGAGAGAAAATATTTTTGTATGATTGTCACTATTTTTAGTAATATTTGAATTTACTATGTTAATATGTCTTGTTGAACGTAAATTTTATGTTTTATGTTATATAGTGTTAGCAGCGGTATGTTTAAATTTTATGTTGGTGTATCTATTTGTATTTAGTTATATACTGATTTTATGTGAAGCGCTTTGTGCTCTGGAAAGCGCTATATAAATTGCCTTTATTATTATATTATTATTGTCTGTGTGGAATTGTTTGATGGATATACGAGTGTGTCATTCAGCGTAGTTGTCAAACAATGGACACCCAAACGGTGACAGACAGTATACCTATTTCACTTTTTCAGTACCTGAACGACTACAAGAAGTTTATCCGGACCGTGGGGGGTCTACTGGTGAGGGATTCGGGTTTGAACATCACCGCACAGGAGAAGAAGTACCGTCTGGACACTTTCGTCAACGATGTCTTCTATGTGGAGAGGGAGCTGTCTATGGTATGGGCTGTGTCCTTTGGGTTTGCTCACACTGGACGTGTGTGTGTGTGTGGTGGGGGGGGGGGTCGGGTGGGGGGGGGGGCTTGTGGTGTGTGTCGGGGTGCGGGTGTATGTGTGTTTGTGTGTGTTGTGTGTGTGTGTGTGTAAGGATGGGTGAATGTGTGTGTGGGAAATGTTGTGTGTGTGTGTATGCGCGTCCGGTGTACGTGTGTTGTATGGGGGGGGGGGGGGGGTATGTGTGTGTGTGTGTGTGTAAAGATGGGTGAATGTGTGTATGGGAAATGTGGTGTGTGTGTGTGTGTATCTGTGTGACTGAAGTCCTGTGAAACTCACTGAAAAAACAAACATGAGAATTCCTCATACCGTGTCATAATTCTCCTTTTCAAGTGGGTAGGGCGTCAGACTTCCGGTCTGTAGGTCTGGGGTTCGATCCTGCCTGCCCCCCCTTACGCCCTCACCCCCCCCCCCCCTGGTGGGTAAAGGCTGGATATATTTTTTTCTTATCTCTCGGGTCAGTACGTGTGTAGACCTGTTAGTACCTACCCCCTTTGTGTGTATATGCAGTCTGAACATGATTTCGTATGCACGTTAAAGATCCTGTAAGTCCTGGTGTCTTATGGAAACATGAAAACACCCAGCAGACACACCCACTAAAGACGGACAGTGCAGACTGTAAAGGAGCGTTCTCCCTTCAAAGTGTAGACAAAACGTCTTGCAAACACACATCCAGAACAGTTTAAATGTTAAACAAAATCCCTTCCTCGTCCTCATGCTCTTCTCTTTCTTGTTCTCGTTGTTCTCGTCCTCCTCGTAGTCATCATCATCATCAAGTTTGTTTTGTTGTGCAGATGAAGCTGTACGCCAGATCTACGTTAAATCCTCACGCTCTCGATAAACGCATGAAGCTGAAAGACCTGAACGCCGTGTCCAGCAACGCTGTGAGTATATACCATGACATACGTGTATACCGCCCCACACTGCTGACTGATTCTTCTTCGTCTTCTTTTGTTCGTCGTCTACATGGTCAGGCCACATCTGGCAGTGACTGTGGCCGTTGTCTTCTAGTTCCTGTCGGCTGCCATGGAGCTTGGTGGACCCGTGTGCCTGCTGGCTTCGCACGTTTAGGACCCCACGGCAGTTGAAAATCGTGAAGAGCAGGGCATTACCCAGCTGCCTTGGTACAAAACATTGGAGAGATATGGTTGATTTCCCAGGTCCCACCCCTTGAAGATATATTAATCTTCTTGCCTTTCTGAAGTATTGGTTAAAAAAATGTGATTATGAATATGAATTGGAAGCGAGGGAGAGGGTATGTGCGCGCCCACGTGGTGCTGGTCCCGGGAAAAGTTGAGGTCTCTACCACCTCACTCCCTGACGACCCCGGGGTTATGGAACTATCTAGGTAAGACCTCAGGTCCTGGCCAGTTCGTGGGTTTATGTGCAGGTTTAAGGCTTGTGCCGTGATCATTGTGGATCTTCTCCATCACCCGGCACCTGTGAAGTTAGCGCGTATGGAATTTCGAACGCGGAGACGTCATCTTGAGAAACTGAAAGTGGTTAAACCACAAAGCCACTCACCTCACCGTTTTCTGGTTGCACATTTAACACAGCATCCACAGCCTGGTGGTCAGAGGAGTTGTAGTCAGCCACGTCTTCAGTCTCTCCATTTGACTGAGAGGTGATATCCTGCATTATGTGAACAACTGTCTGGTCCTCTTGGCTACAGGGGCAGGTTGGTTAAACACGTCAGTTTGAACTTGTAGTTCATACGGGTGTTGAGGCGGTTGTAGCCAGTGCGGAGCCTCATCAGGACCACTTGCTGCTCTCTGGACAGAAGATGGTGGTCGTCCCTTTCTGTCCGTGGCTTAAGGAGTGATCTGATGATCATGATGCTCCTCTTTTCATACTAGCTGACATCATTGTCTGTCTGGTTCTCCTGGGTTTGTTTTTGCCAGCTTATCTACCGTGTGGTTGCTTGGTATGGCAAAGTGAGTAGAGTTCATGGAACGGGTGTTGTGTTTGCTCTGATCGCATAGAAAAGCAGAAACTGAAACTGAACCTACCGGAGGACTACTGAGTGATAACCCTTCAACAATACCAGCATACCAGCTAAAGTAGAGAGGTGGTTAGCGCAACGAACTACTGACGGGAAGGTCGTGGGTTCAAATCCCCATCAGTCTAGAAAACCCCCCGTGGGGATGCCGAGGGCTCTTTCAGGATATGTAGTACCCCTGCCTTCTGGAAATTCTGTGCAAGAAATTTCCTCTTTTCTGTCACTCTGTTTGTTTCTGCCTTGTTCCTTTGCTTTTTGTCATTTCTTCCTATCATTTTCTGCCTTGCTGGCCCATTCACCTGTATGTGTTCGATAAAGCCTTACTTTCCTTTCCTTAGGACTGAGTACTTGTATTAAGTGCATTTTTGGTTGTAGGGAGCGGATATGCGGAAGCAATTTTAGGTAAATTTATGCCCGTTTATATATATAATATATAATATATATGTGTCCTTAATTATGCTGAAATTTGTATTCAGGCATATTTTTGAAATCCCCTGTGCGATAAATTGGACGGAGTGGTCAACGCCAGGGGCATGTCCTTAGATTATGTGCGCGAATGCATTGATATGTGTACTTCATTTTCTTTTGGGTTTTTTTCCTGTCGGAGTTTTGTATATTTTGATGCGGTTATAGCCCTGGTATGGACAATTCCATATGGGCTCCACCATAACATTCGTCATGTACCTGGTTGTCATAGAGAGAATGCTCCCGCCTTCTAATCCCAGAGCACAGGTTGGAGCTAACAGGCGGAACTTTGATAGTGAGGTCTTTAGACCACCCAGCTGAGATTGGGTACCTGACCCTTTTCAAGATTGAGGAAGGCAAAGGAGCCAGGGAAAGAAGATGGACCTATCCCCAAACACACTGGATCAAGGGCAGTGAGAACTCTACCACCTCACTCCCCTCTGGTCACATGGATATGGGCAGATCTGTTCATTTTCAACACCAGAGTCAAGCCAGAACGCGGTGGCCATTACATAACTACTGGTGTTCGAAAGAGCCAGGAGGTGCCTTAAGTGCTTGGAGCATTTTGATTCTGGTGGACTGTTCATCAACCTGCTTGACTAGGGGCTAGTGATGTCATGGTGGTAACATGTGTTGACGTCATGCATGGTGATGTCAGTGGTAGGGTGTGAATTATTTGATGACGTGTGTTTCAGGTGACTGGATGAGACTGTTCACCTACATGTTTCACCAGGCGCCAGTGACGTCATGTGGTGACGTCATGTAGTGGCATGATATGGTGACGTGTTTGACGTATTGTTTCCGGTGGACTGGCTGAGACTGTTCACTTACATGTTTCACCAGGCGCCAGTGACGTCATGTGGTGACGTCATGTAGTGGCATGATATGGTGACGTGTTGTTTCAGGTAGATTGGGTGAGACTGTTCGCCTACATGTTTAACCAGGCGCCAGTGACGTCATGCGGTAACGTGACATACTGACGTGTTTGACATGTTGTTTCAGGTGGACTGGGTGAGACTGCTTGCATGTTTCACAAGGCGCCAGTGACGTCATGTGGTGACGTCATGTTGTGACGTGTGTGATGACGTGTTGTTTCAGGTGGACTGGGTAAGGCTGTTCACCTACATGTTCAACCAGGCGCCAGTGACAGCAGATACCAGTGTGATCGTGTTGGAACAAGAGTACATCAGTAACTTTACTGCCTGGATCAGCCAGATGGACAGCTCCAATAAATCACGGTCAGTGCACCTGTACCCACTTAGATTGTGGTACATTAGCACCAAGCTGTATGTTGACAGGTTCAAATCACGGATAGTCTATGTGTACCCACGCTGATAGTGGTACATTAGCACCAAGTTGTATGTTGAAAGATTCAAATCACGGTCAGTGCATGTGTACCCATGCTGATAGTGATACATTAGCACCAAGCTGTTTGTGAAAGGTTCAAATCACGGCCAGTGCACCTGTATCCACTTAGATTGTGTTACATTAACACCAAGCTGTTTGTTGAAAGATTCAAATCACGGTCAGTGCATGTGTACCCAAGCTGATAGTGGTACATTAGCACAAAGCTGCATGTGATAGTGCATGTATACCCACACTGACAGTGACATATCAAGTCCAAGCTGTATGCTAAAATATCTTTTAACACAAAACTCAGCAGATCTTCGTGCGTTCATGAGTGTAAAACCATACTGGTTCTTTTTCTGAACCAAACAAAATACTTCTATGTGATACCCCAACCTTGAGTGAGCCCCGTTCCTTCCAGAAAATTTGTCTTTGTCAGTGGTAAGACCCACCCCCCCAAACATTTTCATAAAAGGCCCAAGTGTTATCAGATATTTCGCAGAAGGCTGAAGTATTAGCAAACGTTTCATAAAAAAAAACACTTAAGTCTTAGCAATCATTTCATGGAAGACCAAATTATTAGGAAAAGTTTCACGGAAAGCTAAAGTATTAGCAACTATTTCATGGAAGACCAATAATCAAACATTTCATGGAAGGCCAAAGTATTAGCAAACATTTCATGGAAGACCGAAGTATTAGCAAATATTTCATGGAAGGCCAAAGTATTATCAAACAGTTTGTAAAAGGCCAGAGTACTAGCAAACATTTTATGGAAGACTAAAGTATTAGCAAAGATTTCATGGAAGACGAAACATTTCTTAAACGGCCAAAGTATTAGCAAACATTTCACGGGAGACCAAATTAGAAATATTAGCAAACATTTCATGGACGACCAATGTATTAGCAGACATTTCATGGAAGATCAAATATTAGCAAACATATCATGGAAGACCAAGACATTAGCGAATATCCACAGAAAGCCAGTTTATATCCCCAGACTGTTCATTTAAATATTTCCAGTCTTTTTTTTTTTCCATTTCTGCTAATACTACTGCTGTTAGGTGATTTGCTGGTATTGTATTTCAGTTTGTTTCAGACTGCTCTTTCACACACACACACACACACACACACACACACACACACACACACACACACACACACACACACACACACACACACACACACACACACACATTCATGTAGATACGTGTGTTCATTTTTATACATTGGTGATCAGATGTCTTATTTCTCTTTTGTGAGTGTGGCCTCTTTTTTTTAATAATTTTTTAATTCTTTTAAAGATTCCTAATTTTGTTCGCTTAAATACAGCGGTAGATATGTAAAGTGGCCTGTGTGTTAGTGTCACTGAACTTGGTCTTCCAAGAAATGTTTGCTAATACATTGGTCGTCCATGGAAGACTAAACTGTTAGCAAACATTTGATAGCCGACCAATGTATTAGCAAACATTTCATGGACGACCAGTGTATTATCAAACATTTCATAGACAGCCAATATATTAGCAAACATTTCATGGACAACCAATGTATTACTATTATATTAGCAAACATTTCATGGACAACCAATGTATTATCAAACATTTCATGGACGACCAATGTATTATCAAACATTTCATGGACGACCAATGTATTAGCATACATTTCATGGACAACCAATGTATTAGCATACATTTCATGGACAACCAATGTATTAGCATACATTTCATGGACAACCAATGTATTAGCATACATTTCATGGAAGACCAATGTATTAGCATACATTTCATGGACAACCAATGTATTAGCATACATTTCATGGACAACCAATGTATTAGCATACATTTCATGGACAACCAATGTATTAGCATACATTTCATGGACAACCAATGTATTAGCATACATTTCATGGAAGACCAATGTATTAGCATACATTTCATGGACAACCAATGTATTAGCATACATTTCATGGACAACCAATGTATTAGCATACATTTCATGGACAACCAATGTATCGGCAAACATTTCATGGACGACCAATGTATTAGCATACATTTCATGGAAGACCAATGTATTAGCAAACATTTCGTAGACGACCAATGTATCAGCAAACATTTCATAGACGAGCAATGTATTAACATACATTTCATGGAGGACCCATGTATTAGCAAACATTTCATGGAAGACCAATGTATTAGCAACTATTTCATGGAAGACCAAATATTAGCGCACATTACACGAGAAGACCAATGTATCAGCAAACATTTCATAGAAGACCAGATATTAGCACAGATTTCATGGAAGACCAATATATTAGCAAATATTTCATGGAAGACCAAATTTTAGCACACATTTCATGAGAAGACCAATGTATTAGCAAACATTTCGTGGACGACCAAATGTATCAGCAAACATTTCATGGACGATATATGTATTAGCAATCAGTTCGTTCCTCTCTCTCTCTCTCTCTCTCTCTCTCTCTCTCTCTCTCTCTCTCTCTCTCACACACACACACACACACACACACACACACACACACACGCACACACACACACACACACACACACACTCACTCACTCACTCACTCACACACACACACTCTCTTAAAGAGGAACTGGTACAGGGTAACAAGCCAAGAATATTCAGTCAGGGGGGTATGGCTTAACAAAGAGTATACAACCGAAAAGAAAGAAAACAGAACAAAATAACGACAACCACCCAACAAAACAAAACCAACAAGAACAGAATTAGACGATTTATCACCCCTCCCGCTTTCAAAGAAAGCGCTTTGTGTTCTTTGAAATCTGGGCGACAAAGAGAACCCTTGTGTTGAGGCCGCGCTTGGCACCCAGTTCCATGTTTTTGGCGTCAGGAGAGGGGTAGTGTCACCTGTTTATTGCGTCAGGCAGGTGGCACTGTCACCTGAATGCGCCCCCAGGTAGGCAGGATTGTCGCCCGCTTTGTGGTGTGAGTTCAAAGTTTATGTCCGCTCAGAATACCCGGTACAGCGCTTCGGCGTAATCATCGTGTTGCGTTCTTCAGCAGGGGAGACAACTGTGCTCCTTTACAACCAGGGAAATTTGTACCAAGGGAAGTAACTATCGAAAAGTAATGGCGTCAGCACGGTAGGCAAATGTGCCTCTTTACACCCGGGGAAGTCTGTACCAAGGGAAGTAACTATCGAAAGTCATGGCTGGTTGTACTTTGACCCCTTTCCAGGGGGGGGGGGGGGGCAACCAGCAGTCATGACCTGCCCCCTTAGAGTGTCAGGAGTTAAGGGCTAAAACACTTGCTTGATGGGGGTTTCTCCTCTGAGGACCTTCTGCTGTCCGGCTCTACCCAGAGTTTCTTACTACACTACTTACAAGAGCACGATTGGCTGGTCGATTAACTAACAGCTGATTCTGGGAATAAAATCATTTATTAAATGAAGTGGAGAAAAGAAAATGTGAAAATTTACTCGTAATCATCAGCATTGTGCGCCCTGCCGCATGGCGTTGGCGATCATGTCCCTCCGCATGTATCTATCCCTTGTTGCCGCAAGCACATCTTCCACCCTCCCTGTCCTCAGCCACCCTGCACGTCCGTCCAATATTTTCTCCCTGGGCCTACCTGGTGCTCTCTTTCCCTCCATCTTTCCTGTTGTGTTCAGGTGCTCTAATTCCCCTTTAATCTTGAAATGGCCTGTAAATGTTGCCTGTCTTTTCCTAATCGTCCATATGAATGATCTTGTGTGTGCCTCCATCAAGACTGTCTCGTTTGCTTTCTTTGCTGTCCATGGAACTCTTAGCATTCTTCTTAGAAACCACATCTGGGCTGCCTCAATCTTGTTCTGGCTTTGCTTGTTGACTGTCCACGCCTCACAACCGTATAACATTATCGGTTCTATATAACATTCAAGAACTCTCTTCCTGATGTTAATTGATAGGCATTTGTTGGTAAGAATGCTTTTTCATCTTCTTGAATGCTGTTTTGGCTTACTTCTATTAGCTTAGCAAAACCTGTTGTTAAAGATTTGTTCTTGCGTGGTTAGTTTTGCTTCGTTTGCCTGTAGAAAGTCAACAATGCTGAAACGTGTTTTTAAGTTAATGTAAAGAATGTTGGTACTGTTTATAAGTGTGAAGTTTTATATTAACCTTCGTCATGTGTCGTATGTCAGTTTTCTGGTGTCTTGTTGTGAAGACTGGGACCACACAGTTGAGTGTCATCCACTTCACGGATGCGTCCTTGAGAGAGTTTGCTAAAATATTTCTCCTGACCACTATCGCGTTGATTTGTATCTCTCGGGCCTGGTTGACGCCAGGATATATATTATGACTGGAAGCATAGAGTAAAGCGCTCTCACGCAGTTTTAATCTGGACTGGACCTCGTGTCGCATATGATCATCGTCATCCATCAACATGGCAATGTGTGCAAAACTGCAAAAAAATGAACGCTGTGATTCCCTCACCCTATCTACAGCTGCAAAAAAAAAAATCCTTTCACTCCTGCACCCTATTCACAAATGCAAAAAAGTTTACCCTTCGACTCCTGCACCCTATCCACCAACTGCAAAAAAAATTAACTCTTTGACTCCCTCACCCTATCATGTTGGAGTCAAAGGGCTAAGTTTTTGCTTTGCTGGAATGGTTGACATATGCAGAAAACTGGTGGACAAGGTGCGGGAGTCAAAAAGGTTAAGTGGTGTTGAAGATATTTCAGAAAATTGAAATACTCTCTTTTTTTAAGTTCACCAGATTTATGACCAAGAAAAAGCTAAATAAAAACAAAAGAAACAACGACAAAAACAGATCAGACATCTTCTCTGACGTTTCGTTGAGGAGGAGAAGATAACTGTGGTAACGATAATGATGACGACAACGATGATGATGATGATGGTGGTGGTGGTTGTAATGGTGGTGGTGATGATGGTGGTGGTGGTGATGATGGTGATGATGATGATGAACAACTAGGCCTACCTGATCGGGTGGGTGACCGGCCACTACGAGCAGGACACACCATGTTATTAATGATGATGAGGACGCCGATAATGATGACGACAGTGATGAGGATGATATTGATGATGCTGTAGGTGATGATGATGATCAGCATCATGACGACGACAGTGACGGAGATTACAACGACGACGGCGATGATTATGAGACGACAATGATGACGACGACAGTGATGGTAATGATGATGACGATGTTGGTAATGATGATGATGATGATAATGATTACACGATAATGACGACGACAAATACGATGACGACAACGATGGCGATGACGATTATGATGATGATGACAATAACGACGATGACGACGAATATGATGACGACGATGACGTTTGATAGACTATAATGACGATGATGAACTGATGACAGGATCCTCAACAACTACCTGATTTGGCGCGTGCTGGACCACTACGAACAGGATATGTCGTGGGACTACATCCACGCCAACCGCGAGTTCTACGTGGACCTGCACGGCGGACCAAACTTCCTGGGCGCCTGGCGATACTGCATGTACAGAGCGGACCGCGACATGAAGGAGGCCCTGGGCGCTCTCTTCGTCAAGAACCATTTCAACGAGCAGAACAGGAGAACCGTTAGTTGTTTGGGTTTTTGTTCTTGGTGTTGTTGTTGTTGGTGGTGGTGTTGGTGGTGGTGGTGGTGTTCGTTGTTGTTGTTGTTGTTCGTTGTTTCTTGTTGTTGTTGGGTGCTCTCTTCGTCAAGAACCATTTCAACGAGCAGAACAGGAGAACCGTTAGTTGTTTGGGTTTTTTGTTCTTGGTGTTGTTGTTGTTGGTGGTGGTGGTGGTGGTGGTGTTCGTTGTTGTTGTTGTTCGTTGTTGTTTCTTGTTGTTGTTGGGCGCTCTCTTAGTCAAGACCCATTTTTAACGAGCAGAACAGGAGAACCGTTAGTTGTTTGGGTTTTTGTTGCTGCTGTTGCTGTTGCTGCTGTTGCTGTTGCTGTCGCTGTTGTTGTTGTTGCTGCTGCTGCTGTTGTTATTGCTGTTGTTGTGTGTGATCTTGTTGAGGTTTTGTTTCGTGGTGGTGGCGCGCGTGTGTGTATGTTTTGA
>JAPXFY010000019.1:13416243-13433743 GCA_030674185.1 Monoplex corrugatus
GCACGTTTAAGATTCCTGTTAATGACGTCAGCGGTACACATACAGAACATAAGATGTGCACGTTTAAGATCCCTGTTAATGACGTCAGCGGTACACATACAGAAGAACAAGATATGCACGTTTAAGATCCCTGTTAATGAGGTCAGCGGTACACATACAGAACATAGATCACTTTAAGAGTCGCACGTTTAAGATCCTGTTAATGACGTCAGCGGTAAACATACAGAACATAAGATGTGTACTTTTAAGATCCTGTTAATGACGTCAGCAGTACACATACAGAACATAAGATGTGCACGTTTAAGATCACTGTTAACGACGTCAGCGGTAAACATACAGAACATAAGATGTGTACTTTAAGATCCCTGGTAATGACGTCAGCGGTACACATACAGAACATGAGATACGCACGTTTAAGATTCTTATAATGACGTCAGCGGTACACATACAGAACATATTAGATTGCACGTTTAAGATCCCTGTTAATGACGTCAGCGTTACAACATACAGAACACAAGATATGCACGTTTAAGATCCCTGTTAATGACGTCACGGTACACACACACAACACACACACACACACACACACACACACACACACAGAAATAAAAGATGCACGTTTAAGATCCCTGTTAATGACGTCAGCGTACACACACACACACACACACCACACACACACACACACACACACACACACACACACACACACACACACACACACACACACACACACACACACACACACACAGAACATAAAAGATGCACGTTTAAGATCCCTGTTAATCATGTCAGCGCCCGCTGACTTGTGGAAACATGAAAACGGAATGTGGTCAGGTCGTCTAACAGCGTGGATCCTGTGAAGTCCACTGAAAAGTCTGATTACGTGTAAAATGCAGTGAGTCCAAATAACTCTTGGAGAATAGGGCCATAGAAGAACGGTTTACAATAATGATAAAATTGATAGTAACAATAATAAAAGTGATCATCATCATGACCTTCAATGTCGTCCTTGTCATCGTCATCATCATTGTCTCATCATCATCGTCGTCGTCATCAATGTCATCGTCGTCGTCATCATCACTGTCGTTGTCATCATCATCGTCGTTGTCGTCGTCGTCATCATCGTCGTCGTCGTCATTGTCATCATCATCATCACTGTTGTCGTCGTCGTCATCATTATCGTTGTTGTTGTCGTAGTCATCACCACCACACCACTATCACCACCACCACCACTATCACCACCACCACCACCACCACCACCACCACTGCTGTAAGCGACAGACAACCCTTACTGTCATTTTCTGAAAAGACGTACAAACACACCTGAGTTTTAGTTCGAATACGACATGGGATTAAAAAAAAAAATTATATGATTTTTGATTGATTGATGATTTTTGTGTTTGATTTTTGTGGTTGATTGACCTAGATGTATTTGATTGATTGTTAAATTTTTTCAGTGCCCTGCAGATGCGGCCATCCAACAGACGATGACTACGGCCCAACCTATGATTGTGCCTTTCAAACGTGTATAGGACTGGATAGATTCCGGCCAACCAGCAGTCCACATTTTGACCTACACCATCCCCCCTACAGACTGAACGGCTCATGAGGCGGTTGTCAGTTCCAGCTTTGACCACACGCGCTAATGATGAATATGGTCATGGGGTATGTGTGGTAGCTAGCTGACCCACGCTATTGATGAATGGTTAGTGTGTGTGTGTGTGTGTGTGTGTGTGTGTGTGTGTGTGTGTGTGTGTGTGTGTGTGTGATGTGTTGGTGTGTTTGTGTGTGTTGGTTGTGTGGTGTGTGTGTGTTGGTGCGTTTGTGTGGGTGTGTGTGTGTGTGTGTGTGTGTGTGTGTGTGTGTGTGTGTGTGTGTGTGTGTGATTGTGTTTTTTACAAACAGCTGACCCACGCTATTGATGAGTTTGGTTAGTGTGTGTGTGAGTGTATGTGTGTGAGTGTGTATGTGTGGTGTGTGTGTGTGTGTGTGTGTGTGTGTGTGTGTGTGTGTGTGTGTGTGTGTGTGTGTGTGTGAGTGCGTGTGTGTTGTGTTGTGTGTATTGTATGTGTTTTGTGTGTGTATGCGTTGTGTGTGGGTGGGGGTGAGTGTGTGTGGTGTTGTGTTGTGTGTGTGTTTGTGTTTTGTGTGTGTGTGTGTTTTTGTATGTGTGTGTTCGTGTGTGTATGTGTCTGCGCGCTTGTTTTGGGTATATATATGTGTGTGTATGTATGTACGTGTGTTTGTGTGTGCAAGTGTGTGTGGTGTTTGCATGTTCCGAACAATTTAAGTGAACATTAACCCTTTGACTCCTTCATCTTATCCACCAACTACAAAAACTTAACCCTTTGATACCCTCACCCTATCCAGGAAGCTGGTGGATAGGGTGAGGGCATCAAAGGGTTAAGTTTTTGCTTTGCTAGCATAGTTGGCAATGCTGGATGCTGGTAGACAGGATGCGGGAGTCAAAGAGTTATGGCCTTGAAACATACCTAGGGTACTATACAGAAGCTGGCCAAGAACTGACAGAAGTGGAGAACCTTAGTTGCTGCCATACTTGTCAGTGATATAATCAGCTCTACCGTCATGGGCATGTCATTTTGTTACATTCCAAAAAGAGAAACTCAATGTGAAAGTGCGTAGGCTGATAAGAGAAGTGTGACGTCAAAATGTGTCTGTCGATTCAGCTACTGTCGGCTGTTCGTTCTTGAAGATTGGTTCGTGTTTCACTCGATAATATTTGTTTTGGTTTATGCTAACACTGAAAATATATGTTTAAGTTTGATTTCGCTGTATGGAAATATGTAGGATCCTTTGGAACAATCTAGAAATGACAAGAAAAACGTAGAATACCTTAGATCTTTCGAGAAGGTTCCGGAAATTGTAAACAAATTTAATCTGTACAGTGACTGGCTAGAACTACAGAATATTCTAGAAGGGACGGTTCGAGAATGTGGCTATGATTGGCTGAAAAATCTAGGGAAAAGCCGAGAATATTCTGGAACTTTCCATGATGTTATAAATAAAGCGTGACTGTGGGTACAGAGAGAGAGAGAGAGCGATTGGAAGAGTTGAAGTGTAAGTCTGCTGTCAGAGATAGAGAAGTTGCTGTAGATTTGTGGAGTTGCTGTGTGTGTATATTTGAGGGCTGAAGAAGAAGAATTCTGCAAACTAGGAGTGGTGCATCGGATGTGTGAAGTTTTACCCAGTTCCTGTTATATTTTCAACGTTTTTCAATAAAGGATTATTTTCGTTTAACCTGGAGTATTTTATCTCTGAGAAGAATGATCAACTGCTAGATCTTCACGAACCTGCATAAATTGCAAGACACTGTCAGTCACTTACATCTTTACGTGTGACACATTTCATCAAGCAAAGGGGGGCTATCCATGCGTTGCATGACCCATTTGGACCCAGACATCAGTTACCTTGTTTACAAACCGAATGGCAAGGTGGGGAGATGTCTAACCCTGGGACGTAGCCACACAACGCGCACCAGCCAGGTCCAGCCCAGCCTCCGGACCAAGAGAGAACGGAAGACCTCTCTCCCTCACCCCACTCCGTTCTTCATCTCTCTTTCGGGCAGCCCGCCCTGCCACCAGCTCGCAGAGCTGTCAGCTGCTATCCCCTTACTATAGTCTCGACACTTAGCAATCGGAAGCTCTCAGCGTTGTCTTGTTTCAACCACAGGGGTTGTTTGAACGGCAGCGAAAGTGGCCAGGCTTGATGTTCCAGACGCAGCCCATTTTGCTTTTAGCAAAAGTCTGACAGGCCCTGAACGGGATCCCAAGTTTGCAGGTCTTTCCCTGTGCTCCTCAGGGCTCTTTTCAGTGCAGATAATATTTCCGTCAGGAAATTGTGTGCTAGAAATTTCCTCTTTTCTATCGATCTCTGTTTCTACTTTGGTTCTTTGCTTTTTGGCTTCCGTTATCTCTTCCTTTCTCGTTTTCTGCCTTGCTCATCCATTAATTTAATTTTTTTCCAATAAAGCTTTACATACTGTCTGTCTAGTAGAATTGATAACTAAGTAAATGAGTATATATTATTTTGCATTTTTAGCTCTAAGGAAACGTAAACAGCCTGATGGAAAACTTCAAGTGCTCTGAGCCCGTTTTTAATGTTTTTTTTGGTACTTAGTTGTGTTTATACATTTGTATTTGTACTCTGGTTTGTTTGTTTAACCCTCAAGGTGATAACTGGCGAAAATGGCCATCGACAGGAGCACATCCGAAATTTATTTGCTTGAATGCAATGATAAGTAATTGTACTTCTCCTTCGTTTGAGATGGACATAGCCCCGAAACGGCTCTGGGCAGTCAGCTGATTTTTAAACATTCATGGAAGTGATAGTTATAATTATAACAATGATAATAATAACGAGAACAAGAACTACAAAAACAACCAACAAAAGCAATAATACTATTGCTATTGCTAGTAATAATAATAATGATAATGAAGATGATAATAGTGGTGCTCGTGGTGGTGGTGATGATGATGGTGATGATGATGATGGTGGTGGTGGTAGTAGTAGTAGAATTAGTGGTAGTAGTAGTAAACAATGATGAAGAAGAAAACAATAATAAGTATAATAACAATAACAGTAACAATGATAGTAATAATAATAATAACAATCATGGTAACAATAATGATGATATCAATAACAGTAATAACAATAACAATGATAGTGATAAATAAATAAACAAACAAACAAACAAATAACGGGACAGTAAGCAGCAGCCGTTGTATGTATATGTTTGCAGGCAGATCCTACATGCTGAACGGGTCCCATCTAGGGGACTGGTGGTCCAACCAGACCACCACACAGTACAAGAAAGTCCGCCAGTGTCTCGTTGACGCCTACCAGAACGCGACCATGGGGCCCTTTTCTGACTTTCCCGTCAGGAGAAGGGTTTCCTTTCTTTGCAAACTCTGTCTTCCTTGTCAGGATAGTTCCTCCCTTGCACTCTGTCTTCCTTGTCAGGATAGTTCCTCCCTTGCACTCTTGTCTTCCTGTCAGATGTTCCTCCCTACGCGCACTCTCCTCCTGTCAGGATAGTTCTCCCCTGCACTCTTTCTTCCTGTCAGGATAGTTCCTTTCCTTGCACTCTTCTCCATGTCAGGATAGTTCCTCCCTTGCACTCTTTCTTCCTTGTTAGGATAGTTCCTCCCTTGCACTCTTTCTTCCTGTCAGGATATTCCTTCCTTGCACTCTTTCTTCCTGTCAGGATAGTTCCTCCCTTGCACGTCTTCTTCCTTGTCAGGATATTTCCTCCCTTGCACACTTCTTCTTGTCAGGATAGTTCTTCCTTGCACACTTTCTTCCTGTCAGGATAGTTCCTCCCTTTGCACTCTTTCTTCCTGTCAGGATAGTTCCTCCTATTGCACTCTTTCTTCCTGTCAGGATAGTTCCTCCCTTGCACTCTTTCTTCCTGTCAGGATAGTTCCTCCCTCGCACTCTTTCTTCTGTCAGGATAGTTCCTCCTTGCACTCTTTCTTCCTGTCAGGATAGTTCCTCCCTTGCACTCTTTCTTCCTGTCAGGATAGTTCCTCCCTTTGCACTTCTTTCTTCCTGTCAGGATAGTTCCTCCTTGCACTCTTTCTTCCTGTCAGGATAGTTCCTCTCTCCCTTGCACTTTTTCTTCCTGTCAGGATAGTTCCTCCCTTGCACTCTTTCTTCCTGTCAGGATAGTTTCCTCCCTCTGCACTTCTTTCTTCCTGTCAGGATAGTTCCTCCCTTGCACTTTTTCTTCCTGTCAGGATAGTTCCTCCCTTGCACTCTTTCTTCCTGTCAGGATAGTTCTCTCCCTTGCACTTTTTCTTCCTGTCAGGATAGTTCCTCCCTTGCACTTTTTCTTCCTGTCAGGATAGTTCCTCCCTTGCACTTTTTCTTCCTGTCAGGATAGTTCCTCCCTTGCACTTTTTCTTCCTGTCAGGATAGTTCCTCCCTGCACTCTTTCTTCCTGTCAGGATAGTTCCTCCCTGCACTCTTTCTTCCTGTCAGGATAGTTCCTCCCTTGCACTTTTCTTCCTGTCAGGATAGTTCCTCCCTTGCACTTTTCTTCCTTCAGGATGTTCCTCCCTTGCACTTTTTCTTCCTGTCAGGATGGTTCCTCCCTTGCACCTTTCTTCCTGTCAGGATATTCCTCCCTGCACTTTTTCTTCTGTCAGGATGTTCCTCCTTGCACTTTTTTTCCTGTCAGATAGTTCCTCCTTGCACTTTTTCTTCAGAGTCTCCCTTGCACTTTTCTTCCTATCAGGATGTGCCTTTCCCTGCACTGTTCCTAGGTATTCTCCTTCCTTGATGCTCTTAGACCGTCCTAGTTGAAGTACTGTGATTGAAATAACCTGTAACCTACGTCGTGCTTGACACGTAGTGCTGCAGTAGGTATTGTTTAACGAGTTGAGAACAAACTGAACTTTGCTGATGTCAGTATGTTCATACCAAGACAGTATTTTTTATCATTTTGTGTATACGTTGTATAGAGGCACTACTCCAAACGGGAAGCAACTGCAGCTTCATAGTAACGGGAGAGTGAAAGTGGCCTCCCTTGTCAAATCTTGCCGCCTGCTTTCTGAAGTTGTTGGGTGTTTTTGGATTTTTAAAGTGATGTTTGATCATCTTCTTGCGACCGACTTTTTAGTTTGAGGCATTGTTGATAAACAGTTCTGAATAAATTTGTGTCTGTTTTCAGGTTCCGGTTCAGATTGAGTATTACACCCCTCTTGCTCTGGCCATTTCTAGCGGCGTTAAGCTGTCTTATATGGTAAATACAACACCTGTGTGTGTGTGTGTGTGTGTGTGTGTGTGTGTGTGTGTGTGTGTGTGTGTGTGTGTGTGTGTGTGCTTATGTGTGTTTTGTTTCTGTGTGAGTTTGTGTATGTTGTGTGTTTGTTTGTGAGTGGTGTGTGTGTGTGTGTGTGTGTGTGTGTGTTGTGTGTGCGTGTGTGTGCGTGTGTGAGATGCGCCACTGCGCTCTTTTGGCTCTTGCCTATTTGAGCTCTGGATGGTATATATGAAATACTGTACACATGATATGTTTGATAGTTGTGGTTGATATGGTAGTATGGTTTGATATGTGTATGGTTGTATGGTATGTTGTTTGATATGGTATGTGGTTTGATATGGTATGTATGGTTTGATATGGTATGCATGGTTTGATATGGTATGTATGGTTTGATATGGTATGCATGGTTTGATATGGTATGTATGGTTTGATATGGTATGTATGGTTTGATATGGTATGCATGGTTTGATATGGTATGTATGGTTTGATATGTATGTATGTTGATATGGTATGTATGGTTTGATATGGTATGCATGGTTTGATATGGTATGTATGGTTTGATATGGTATGTATGGTTTGATATGGTATGTATGGTTTGATATGGTATGTATGTTTGATATGTATGTATGATATATGTTTACATGATACATGTTTGATATGGTATACAGGGGGGTGGAAAAGTAGGTATACAGTTATGAAAAAGAAAACACGTACAATGCTCACTGCATTTATTATACAAACAAATGAATATTGCATATACATGTAATAACAAGCACAGTTTTAATCCCTCAGATACTCAAACTGCTTGCCGTCGGTATTCACACACTCCTCTAATGGAGAGCGGAATTAAGCATTATAATAATGATGTGATACTTACTGTATACCTACTTTTGCACCCCCCTGTATATGACATGTGTATACATGATACATGTTTGATATGGTATATATGATATCTATGCATACATGATACATGTTTGATATGGTATATATGGCATATGTGTATCCATGTTTGATATGGTATATATGACATATGTGTTATCCATGCTTGATATGGTATATATGACATGTGTTATCCATGTTTGATATGGTATGTATGACATATGTGTATCCATGTTTGATATGGTATATATGACATATGTGTTATCCATGTTTGATATGGTATATATGACATATGTGTATCCATGTTTGATATGGTATATATGACATATGTGTATACATGGTATATAAAAGTGGTGTTTGTCGCTAAGTGGTTAAAAAAATCTGCCCAGGACACCAGAAATCCGAGTTCAAATCACGGATAGGATGGAGAATTCAACCGCCGCTCCCCCCACCCCCTTCCAACCTCTTCTTCCATTCATTACATCTTAAGTGCTGTTTTATGAGCTGTCTTTCGGATGAGACGATAAACCGAAATCCTATGTGCAGCATGTACTCTGTGTCACATGTCATGTGTCACTCAAGAAAAGTATTCTGAAAATCATTTTCAAAAAATTACGTCAGATCAATCTTTGTTAGTTAAAATTTCAGAACCATTAGTTCACAGTCCTGTTAATGCATTACTTTAACTTTATTCGGTTTGTGTTTTAGTGTTACAATTTCCCTTCACATTGTTGAAGTTAATTGTTAGTGTTCAGTTCTCGTTCCATTTTTCTGTTCTCCCACCTACTGATGTCTTTTTCCTCTGTCTTCCCTCTGCCCCAATCCAACCCGTCCAACTATCGTTCTACATTTTATATTGTTCATTCATTTTTATTCCCCCCTCCGCCCTCCCCCGTCTCACTTATAGTGAAAAGACGTTAAATTAAAGAACGATACGTGTTTGTAAGTGCTGTCAGCAAGAAAAGACGTGATAGGATCTGACACACCAAGGTTGGACACATGGTGGGAATAACACCCGTCCACCATTATAATCAACGAAGAATTCGGCTGTATAGTATAAATCTGACCAGAAAGCAGTTCCACGCGCTGTCAAAGCTCGTATTAAGTTATTAACAAGTTGTCCCCTTCTGGCATCATGAGTTCTAAGCACAGATTGTAAGGATTTAGAATTTGTCGATCTGTTGTCCTTCTTCTCCACCTTTAGTCCTCACCATGTGTGTGTGGGGGTGGGGTGTGTGTGTGTTTGTGTGTATGCGTGTGTGTGTTTTATGGTGTGTGTATGCCTGTGTGCGTGTGTTTTTAATAGTGTGTGTGTGTGTGTTTTATGGTGTGTGTGTGTGTTTTATGTGTATGTGTGTGTGTATATATGTGTGTGCGTGCATGTGTGTGTATGGGTGTATGTGTGTGTGTGTTTTGGTGTGTTTATGTGTGTGTGTATGGTATGGGGTGAGTGTGCATGTTTTGATGTGTGTGTGTATATGTGTGTATGTGTGTGTATATGTGTGTGTGTGTGCGTGTGTGTGTTTATGGTGTGTATGTATATATATATATATTTATATGGAATGTATGTATATATATATATTTATTTATATATGCATGTGTGTGTGTGTGTGTGTGTTATGGTGTGTGTGTTTGTGTGTGTGTTATGGTGTGTGTGTGTGCGTGTGTTATGGTGTGTGTGTGTGTGTGTGTATGTGTGTGTGTGCAGGCTTATCATGACTGGCTGAAAGTGTCAGGGGAGAGAAAACTATGCCAGGACGTCTGTATACCAATGACCAGCTGTTCTTCATCTCTTTTGCACAGGTAACACACACTTTTTGCACACTAACATACAGTTTTGCACAGATGAGGCACATTTTTGCACAGGTGACACACATTTTTGCACAGGTAACAGGTAACACACATTTTTGCACAGGTAACACACCTGTTTGCACACGTAACATATATTTTTGCGCAGGTAACGCACACTTCTGCACAGCTAACATATACGTTTGCACAAGTAACACACATTTTTGCACAGGTGACACATTTTTGCACAGGTAACACATTTTTACACACAATTTTGCATAGGTGACACATTTTTGCATTGGTGACACATTTTTGCACAGGTGACACATTTTTGCACAGGTAACACACATTTTTGCACAGGTGACACACATTTTGCACTGGTGACACGTTTTTGCACTGGTGACACATTTTTGCACTGGTGACACATTTTGCACTGGTGACACGTTTTTGCACAGGTGACACACATTTTTGCACTGGTGACACGTTTTTGCACTGGTGACACATTTTTGCACTGGTGACACGTTTTTTGCACTGGTGACACATTTTTGCACAGGTGACACACATTTTTGCACAGGTAACACACATTTTTGCACAGGTGACACACATTTTTGCACAGGTAACACATTTTTGCACAGGTAACATACATTTTCTCTTTATTGCCACAATACCTTGGACTCTGATGTCTCGAGTTCAGTCCCAGCCCATTAATGGAAAACCTGGCCTTTTCGCCGTCCATCGAAACCTTTCTTTTCATTTGATGGTACCAGTTTGCCTTTCTTAGATGCCTCTCACGAATCCCCCATTCCAAGACCTATACAGCAGAAGGGATTTTTTTTGCACAAGCTTAAGGAGTCTGCCACGTAATTGCTGGCAGATTTGGGTGGAGTGCATATGGAATTTTCTAGTTGCAGTAAATCCTTCTTGAAAGGACTGTAAACTCCATTGATTGATTGATGGGATTCAGTTTTTACGTCAGTACCCACCTCAGTTGATAAGGCCGACGGGGATAAGCATACGAGGGAAGTGGGGAAAGGAGGACCTATCTAATCCTTTACTGACACCACCAGAACAGCAATGATGTTGAGATGGGATAGTGAGAAGGTCAGGTTTAATGTGGCGCACCCCGGGATTCGAACCCACAACCATTAGCATGTGAATCCGACGCTCAACCAAGTGAGCTACTGAGGTCACGAAACGTGAAGTCATTTTAATGTACTGCTTGAAGAGTGCAGGTCAGCGCGAAGTCTCTGCTACAGTATGACAGTAGACTGTACGACCTGCGCCTGTCTCCGCTGCCTTGTGGGTTACCCCGTGGGTGGGGAAAGGCTATGGGAGTAAACCCAGACAGAGAATCCCGCAGCCGCATACTGCACACAGGGCATTGCCACAGAGCATTGCTTATGATTTTGGCCATATGCTGCGACTTGTCGTCTACTGTTCAGCCGTCTGTGTCTCCTATGAGAACAGCTGTCTTACTTCGGTTTACCCTGGACTTGTGGAGGCAAGTCTGCCGTATCGCTTATGTGGGTGCCGACGTTAAACTCCAGACGGAATTGGCAAACAGCAGCAGCTTACATAAGCTCATGGCACCTAGTGCCAACCCCCTTCTCACAGACATTGAGATCCCACATGAGGGTAAAAAAAAATAAAGTGCTAGGCTGGACTTTATCGACCACGATAGTCGACCACACACACACACACACACACACACATACACATACACATACACACACACACACACACACACACACACACACACACACACACACACACACACACACACACACACACACACGTGTTAGACTGGAAGATTGGCAGTTCTCTAACATCAGGCCCACGATAGTTTTGGTTCATCATATGATGGTCATGAACATGTGCGTGTGGTATTGTGTGTGTGTGTGTGTGTGTGTGTGTGTGTGTGTGTGTGTGTGTGTGTGTGTGTGTGTGTGTGTGTGCATGTGTTACACAGATGTACCGCTTTACCGTCAAGTCCATGATAGTTTTGTTTAATGGTGATGATGATGATGTGTGCATGTGAGAGTGTGTGTGTGTGTCTGTGTGTGTGTTTGTGTGTGTCTGTGTGTGTGTGTTACACAGATGTACCGCTTTACCGTCATGCCCATGATAGTTTTGTTTAAATGGTGATAATGATGATGATGATGATGATGATGTGTTTTACGGACACGCGGTGCCAGTGTCAGACTCATGATCGCTTTGGTTAATGATGATGATGATGATGATTTGATGATGGTGATGATGATAGTGATGATGGTGATAGTGATGATAATGATGATAGTGATGGCGATGATGATAGTGGTGATGGTGACAGTGATGGTGATGAAAGTGATGATGATAATGGTGATAGTGATGATGATGATGATACTGATGATAATAGTGATGATGATGTGTTACAGACGTACTGTGCCAATGTCAGGCCAACGATCGCTTTGGCAAGAACGTACGATGGGCATGTACCTACTTCAAAATTCAAGTAAATACTGACTGACCGACTAACTGACTCACTGACTGGCCAGCTGGCTGATTGACTGACCTATCGGCAAGCTGACTGATCGGCTGGTAACTGACCATCTAAAAGACTCTGTGTCTGACTTACTGACTGACTGGCTGACTGACTGGCTGCCTGATTGTCTGTCTGACCTGTTGTTTGGCTGGCTGACCGACTGACTGACTGACCAGCTGACTGACTGACTGATCGACTGATCAAAAAAAAAATGGGCCAACGAAGTGAGTGAAGACTGACAACTAACTACCAGTATGACTGACCGACTTGACTTATTTACTGATTGATCGACTGACAGAATGATTAGTCAGCTATAATGGCTACGTGGCTGAACCTGTCTCTCAGTGAGAAAAGCTACTTACTGCGTAGCTTTCATCGGCGATCCGGCCGACTTCTTCAGCGCAACTGCTGGATTGAGAACTGGCTTCAGTGCGCACCGCCGTGAGCGAACTCACGACAGTGCGACTGAATAAGTGAGGAGTACACCGATGGCAGGTTGTGTCGGCCCCGGTCACGGTTGAGGGTGGGGTTCCTTGCGGCGATGTAAACTGCCTCCTTTACTCCCCTCTGGAACCATCTTGCTTCTTTTTCGAGCACTTGCACACTGTCCTTTTCAAAGTGGTGTTGAGTGTGGGTCAGATGTTCCCCCACTGGAGAGGACTCATGTTTGTGTTCTTTTAATCTTTTGTGCAAGTTGCGCTCAGTTTCGCCAATATAACTTTGGTCACAGTTCTGGCAGTCTATCTTGTATATCGCCCCTGATTTGTCCAATTTGTCTGTTTTGTCTTTGGGGTGGACCAACTGGATTCTGATGGTGTTGGTGGGCTTGGCGTGGACACTGACTCCCAACTTCTTGATTTTCCTGCTGAGAGCCTCAGTGATGCCGCTGACGTATGGAGACGTGCCCTCTCGAAGGGATTTGCCGTTCAGTGGAGGGGTGGGGTATGGTTTTCTTGCCCCCCGGAATAACCCAGGCCCACTTCTGGTATCCCGACACACTGAGTACTTTCTTGATGTACTGCACCTCTTCTTCTCTAGCAGTGTCGATAGAGCAAATGGTCTTCGCTTGGTGGATGAGGATGCGGATTACTCCAAGCTTGTGTTCCAGTGGCTGGTGACTGTCAAATTGTAAGTACTGGTCCGTGTGGGTCGGCTTTCTATAGACGGAGAAGGCGAGGCCTGTCTCCATCCGGGTGATGCGGGTATCCAACATCGCGATGCTGCTGTTCTCTTCTACCTCATAGGTGAACTTGATGGCAGGGTGTTGGTTGTTGAGATGGTTCGTGAGGTCTTCGACCACCGATCTTTTCAGTACAGTCATAGTGTCTTCCATGTAGCGGCCCCAGTAGCGTGGAGGAGTGTGGAACGACGCCAAAGCTTTCTCCTCGAAATTTTACATAAAGAGGTTGGCGACAATGGGACTCACGGGGGACCCCACGGCTGCACCCTCGGTCTGTTGGTAGAAGTGTCCTTCAAAGGTGAAGTAGATTATTATTATTATTATTAAGGGCATTTAGAGCGCCTAATCTTTCTGGAAAGCCCTAAGCGCTTACAAACTGTACAATACACATTACATCGAACATAGAAACATAGGCCTAATATAATTTTCATCATACATGGCGGACCTCTGTCACTCCATCCCACAAGCACATACACACCGTTAATAATATCAAATATTAGTACCTACTCTCTGGCACACACACACATATCCTCCTCCCACCCCGAGACATATCTATAGGCGCACAGCAATAACATACACAGAAGCACGCTAGCGCGCAGACAGCATAGCTCTTTTAGGTTAATAAATTTCAGAGAGGAAAGAGATGCGTTTTCAAGCCAGATTTAAATGACTGAAGACTTGTTTTGTGCCTCAGCGGGTAGGGAAGTGAATTCCATGAGGAAGGGGCTTGAAAAGAAAAGGATCGCTCACCATATGATTTTGTTCGAAAAGTTGGGATTCGAAATAAGCGGGTATCGGCTGAGGTACGAAGATGACGAGATGGAACGTATAGTTGAAGATATTCAGACAGGTAAGAGGGAATAGAATTGTCGAAGTATCTGAAGCACTGAACAGCAATTTTATGTTGGATCCTTTTCAACACAGGTAACCAATGCAAGTCTTGGAGAAGAGGAGAGACATGCTGAAATTTGGAAGACCGAAATACTAGCCGAGCGGCATGGTTCTGTACTTTCTGAAGTTTGTCAAGGAGCTGTTTTGGGGAACCAGATGGTGTTGAGGCAGCAGGATAGCAGTTCACAGATGTGTTCCACTGGCAGGTTGGTGCGTTGCCGAAGGCTGTTGTCGACCTGTAACCCCCCCCCCCCCCCCCCCCTGATGATGTCAATGCTGTCCTTCACAGGGACACTGGTGAACAGGGCTGTGACGTCATAGGACACCAGAATCTCATCAGGTTGTGGTACAAACTTCGACAGCTTCTTCACCAGGTCTGCACTGTTGGCAGTGGAATGTTCTGTCTTTCCTACCAAAGATGAGAGGATGTCTGCAACGAAGCGGGCCGTCTCATACATCAGGGATCCTCTAGAGGCGACAATGGGACGGAGGGGTACATCTTTCTTGTGCACTTTAGGCAGTCCGTAGAACTTAGGCACATCAGTAGCTGAGGGATACAATCTGCGGTACTGTTCTGAGGAGAGTTTTCCTGACTTCTGTAGGCCTTGCAGTAGTTTGGTCAGATGGGCAGTATACTTGCTGGTGGGATCTTTGCTCAGCTGTTGGTAGGTCTTTTTGTCATCTAGCAGATTGTACGCCTTCTCATAGTACTGCCCCTTGGGTAAGATGACTGTGGCACGGCCTTTGTCAGCTGGGAGAATCATGATGGAATCCTTCTTCTTCAATCCCTGTAGTGCAAGTCTTTCATCCCTGGAATGTTGGATTTGGGGGGTTTGCTCTGTTTGAGGATATTCACACACTCTGATCGTAAGTGTGTGGCCTATTCTGTTTGAGGACCAATCCATCGACACGCAGTTTCAATGCTGGTAATGTACTCCGTGATGGGAAATTTGTCTGGAGTGACCGCGAAATTGAGCCCCTTTCTCAACACTGACAATTCTGCTTTCGTCAAACTTTGATCCGACAGATTCACCACCCACCTGTTTTTGATTTCTTGCGTTTCTTGATCACTGACGGGAGTAATGGGCACGCAATCGTCATGTTTTGGTTTAGCCTGCAACTTAGCAAACTTTTTCCTGTGGGGCATGCGCACTCTGTCCCATTCACGCCTGACAGTGCAGTCGGACCAGGCAACCGTCTCCGCCATGATAGTATCCGGTACACAAGCACTGAGTTCATCCTTCAAAATGGCGATCCTGTTGTTGATGATAACCAAACGACTGTTGATTTGTTTAATTAGTTAGCTAACTGTTTTGTTTCTCGACAAACTACTTGCTGACTGATTAACTGACATTTCATTGAGTGACTGATGGGTTGACTGATTGGCAAACTGAGTGAGTGAATAATTGGTTGATAGATTGACTGACTTGCTGGCTGACTAATTGATTGACTGACGAACTAATTGACCGACTTCTTGAATAAGTGGCTGGCCAGCGGACTGATCAACTGATCGAATAGCTGACCAGCTGATTGACTAATTGACTGACTGACTGACCGACCAAGTGAGTGAGTCATTGATTTATGAACCGCCTGACTGTGTCCTGTTGCGTTGTGCTGTGTTATGTTGTAATGTTTTGTGTTCACTATGTTGTGTTGTGTTGTGTTGTGCTGTGCTGTGTTGTGCTGTGTTATGTTGTAATGTTTTGTGTTCACTATGTTGTGTTGTGTTGTGCTGTGTTATGTTGTAATGTTTTGTGTTCACTATGTTGTGTTGTGTTGTGCTGTGTTGTGTTGTGTTATTTTGTAATGTTTTGTGTTCACTGTTGTGTGTTGTGTTGTGTTGTGCTGTGTTATGTTGTAATGTTTTGTGTTCACTATGTTGTGTTGTGCTGTGCTGTGTTATGTTGTAATGTTTTGTGTTCACTATGTTGTGCTGTGTTATGTTGTAATGTTTTGTGTTCACTATGTTGTGTTGTGTTGTGCTGTGTTATGTTGTAATGTTTTGTGTTCACTATGTTGTGCTGTGTTGTTTGTGTTGTGTTATGTTGTAATGTTTTGTGTTGACTATGTTGTGTTGTGTTGTGTTGTGTTATGTTGTAATGTTTTGTGTTGACTATGTTGTGCTGTGTTGTGTTGTGTTGTGTTATGTTGTAATGTTTTGTGTTCACTATGTTGTGTTGTGTTGTGTTGTGTTATGTTGTAATGTTTTGTGTTCACTATGTTGTGTTGTGTTGTGTTGTGTTATGTTGTAATGTTTTGTGTTGACTATGTTGTGTTGTGTTATGTTAGTAATGTTTTGTGTTCACTATGTTGTGCTGTGTTATGATGTAATGTTTTGTGTTCACTATGTTGTGTTGTGTTGTGTTGTGTTATGATGTAATGTTTTGTGTTCACTATGTTGTGTTGTGTTTGTTGTAATGTTTTGTGTTCACTATGTTGTGTTGTGTTGCGTTGTGCTGTGTTATGTTCTAATGTTTTGTGTTCACTATGTTGTGTTGTGTTGTGTTGCGTTGTGCTGTGTTATGTTGTGCTGTGTTATGTTGTAATGTTTTGTGTTCACTATGTTGTGTTGTGTTGTGTTATGTTGTAATGTTTTGTGTTCACTATGTTGTGTTGTGTGTTGCGTTGTGCTTGTGCTGTGTTATGTTGTAATGTTTTGTGTTCACTATGTTGTGTTGTGTTGTGCTGTGTTGTGCTGTGTTATGTTGTAATGTTTTGTGTTCACTATGTTGTGTTGTGTTGTGCTGTGCTGTGTTATGTTGTAATGTTTTGTGTTCACTATGTTGTGTTGTGTTGTGCTGTGTTATGTTGTAATGTTTTGTGTTCACTATGTTGTGTTGTGTTGTGTTGTGTTGTGCTGTGTTATGTTGTAATGTTTTGTGTTCACTATGTTGTGTTGTGCTGTGTTGTGTTGTGTTGTGCTGTGCTGTGTTGTGTTGTAATGTTTTGTGTTCACTATGTTGTGTTTGTGTTGTGCTGTGCTGTGTTGTGTTGTAATGTTTTGTGTTCACTATGTTGTGTTGTGCTGTGCTGTGTTGTGTTGTAATGTTTTGTGTTCACTATGTTGTGTTGTGTTGTGTTGTGTTATGTTATGTTGTAATGTTTTGTGTTCACTATGTTGTGTTGTGTTGTGTTGTGTTGTGCTGTGTTATGTTGTAATGTTTTGTGTTCACTATGTTGTGTTGTGTTGTGTTGTGCTGTGTTATGTTGTAATGTTTTGTGTTCACTATGTTGTGTTGTGTTGTGTTGCGTTGTGCTGTGTTATGTTGTAATGTTTTGTGTTGTGTTGTGTTGTGTTATATTGTCCTAGAGAGAAGAGTGGCAGAATGGTTCAGACATTCACCTACCAGTAACAGAACTTGAGGTTCCAGGGTTCGCTTCCTGTAGAGGCCTCGACTTTTCTCCTCAGTTTGACCGGAAAATCGAACTGAACGTGTAGTCCTTCGGAAGGGGACGA
>JAPXFY010000019.1:13436243-13531243 GCA_030674185.1 Monoplex corrugatus
ATGATCGATGCTTATCTCCGGGCTGGTTTTATCTTTCTGCGTCAGCTGTTTAAATTTAATGGTGAAACTGGAAACAATTACTGGTGATATAGTAATCGACGGGGCAGTAGTGTTGTACAAGGAAGAAATCCACAGGAACTGTTTCTGCATGAACAAAGCACAAATGTTGATGTTGTACATAAGTAATAGAGTGAATGACTATTGGTAGTTTTCGGCCTGATGCATTGTGAAATTTTTCGCCTTGTAGTTATCGCTGCCACTCGGTCTCATTCCCAGTGGGTGCATTGAAGTATACACTAGGTTTCCAGTGTGAATTATCTGATTATGATCGGTAGATAATGTAAAGTGCATACACGAGAGACATACAGATATTGCCGGTACACATTCATACAGACGGGGATAAACAGACACGCACACAAACATGCACACACATACTCGCGCATTTCTACACACACTCACAATACACACACACACACACACACACACACACACACACACACACACACACACACACACACACACACACTCGCACAGTTCTACATACACACACATACACGCACACACGCACGCACGCACGCACGCACACACACACACACACACACACACACACACACACACACACACACACTCGCACAGTTCTATATACGCACACACACACACACACACACACACGCACGCACGCACGTACGCACGCACGAACACACACCACACACAAGCCAACACAACCTAATCCACACATATGCAGCTTGTGATTTTTTTTTTCTCAAGCCATTTTCATTTTTTTAAACTTTCGTAGGTCTAGAATCCCGTATTTCCACAAACGTTTAAATCATAAGTTCTGAGTCCCAGCCGGAATCTTTGCGCGTAGAATGTGAATACGCTGTATGTTAATGAACAGATGAATATGCTAAGGAGGTTCCGTTGACAGGGGTATCTACCGTTTGACTGTTTTTGGCTTGACTTGATAGTTGTATATACTGTTTTACTTGTATTGTTCTCACTGGACTGTTGCTTGTTTAATAAGTGTATGTACTGTAGTTTGTTTTGAAGTTTCTCTCTCTTTTTTTCTGCTTTATTATGTTTGTTATTGTTTGTTGTTATTTGAATCTGGACCTATTCGACTGTGTAGGTGCGAGTAACTGTTGAGTAGTTTGGAAACGTCCATTAATGAGACAATAGAAAAACACGCCCACACACACGCGCCCACACACACACTCAACACACACACACACACACACACACCACACACACACACACACACACACACACACACACACGCACACATGCACACGCATATGCACATGCACACACACACACACGAACGCACAGGTATCAAAGGATAGAAGCTTAACAACAGGAAGCCCGTAATTCGGGGTCAGGAAGTGGCAAGATTTTCCTCAGGTGGCATCAGACCTACAGTGGCTACAGTTTATTGTGTGGCTACATTTTGTGTGGCTACAGTTTATTGTGTGGCTACATTTTGTGTGGTTACAGTTTGTGTGGCTACAGTTTATTGTGTGGCTACACTTTGTGTGGCTACAGTTTATTATGTGGCTACACTTTGTGTGGCTACAGTTTATTGTGTGGCTACACTTTGTGTGGCTAGTTTATTGTGTGGCTACATTTTGTGTGGCTACACTTTGTGTGGCTACAGTTTATTGTGTGGCTACATTTGTGTGGCTACAGTTTATTGTGTGGCTACAGTTTATTGTGTGGCTACATTTTGTGTGGCTACAGTTTATTGTGTGGCTACAGTTTATTGTGTGGCTACACTTTGTGTGGCTACAGTTTATTGTGTGGCTACAGTTTATTGTGTGGCTACACTTTGTGTGGCTACAGTTTATTGTGTGGCTACAGTTTATTGTGTGGCTACACTTTGTGTGGCTACAGTTTATTGTGTGGCTACACTTTGTGTGGCTACAGTTTATTGTGTGGCTACAGTTTATTGTGTGGCTACACTTTGTGTGGCTATAATTTATTGTGTGGCTACACTTTGTGTGGCTACAGTTTATTGTGTGGCTACAGTTTATTGTGTGGTTACAGTTTATTGTGTGGCTACACTTTGGCTACAGTTTATTGTGTGGCTACATTTGTGTGGCTACATTTGTGTGGCTACAGTTTATTGTGTGGCTACACTTTGTGTGGCTACAGTTTATGTGTGGCTACAGTTATTGTGTGGCTACATTTTGTGTGGCTACAGTTTATTGTGTGGCTACAGTTTATTGTGTGGCTACACTTTGTGTGGCTACAGTTTATTGTGTGGCTACAGTTTATGTGTGGCTACACTTTGTGTGGCTACAGTTTATTGTGTGGCTACAGTTTATTGTGTGGCTAACTTGTGGCTACGTTATTGTGTGGCTACAGTTTATTGTGTGGCTACACTTTGTGTGGCTACAGTTTATTGTGTGGCTACAGTTTATTGTGTGGCTACAGTTCTATTGTGTGGCTACAGTTTATTGTGTGGCTACACTTTGTGTGGCTACAGTTTATTGTGTGGCTACAGTTTATTGTGTGGCTACAGTTTATTGTGTGGCTACAGTTTATTGTGTGGCTACACTTTGTGTGGCTACAGTTTATTGTGTGGCTACAGTTTATTGTGTGGCTACAGTTTATTGTGTGGCTACAGTTTATTGTGTGGCTACACTTTGTGTGGCTACAGTTTTTACACTTTGTGTGGCTACAGTTTATTGTGTGGCTACACTTCTCGTGTGGACTACAATGGAGATCAAAATTGGCTTGTTCCTGTGCACTGGGCAGCTGTTGTTGAGGCCTGTCGTGTGTCAGCTGTGTCTCTTAGCATTTGCAGGCAAAGCGTGTATGGCATCATCCGAGCGCTCTGATGCCTTGAGCGTAGTGGGATAGTTAGATTGTTTATTTGTTTTTTAAAATTTGTTTGGTAGTGCTCACTGAGTTTATCTGTCTGCCTATCAATCCGTTTATCTAGGTAGATATCTGTATAATCAGACAGCTGATAAATGGATAGATATTGTTTTATTATATTTGAATTTTGTTGGCGAGGTTGTTTTTTTCTGTTAGCTAGTTAAGTTCTTGTTTTTCGTTTCTTTTTGCTGTATATAATGTCTTAGTATGGTGGGTTGTCTGATTTGAAAGATGGTCGTTCTCTTTGATTTTATGATTATGCTCACTTGGTTTTTTGCTTTTTTGTGTACAAAAAGATTTGTGTTAACCAGCTCGTGTAATGAAATACATTTTTTTTTATATATCACAAATGGCACATGGTGTTTTGTTCCTCTGTGTTGTTGTAATGTGCTGTGTGTGTGTGTGTGTGTGTGTGTGTGTGTGTGTGTGTGTGTGTGTGTGTGTGGTGGTGTGTGTGTGCGTGCGTGTGCGTGTGTGTTTGTGAGAGCGTGCGTGCGTGCGTGCGTGCGTGTGTGTGTGTGTGTGTGTATGTGTGTGTGTGTGTGTGTGTGTGTGTGAAGTAAATAAATGGAGATCTTGATGAACAAGGAGCATATACAATTGAAAGTTAGTCGATGTTATTGAAACGTTATTCTTATCACTTCGACTCCTTACGTCGACTTATGATCATATCTACTTTTAGTTCAGTTCTTCATCCTGTTTTTAATTTTCTTCTTTTAGTTTCAGCCTGCATAGTCAGGCCACATCTTGCCATGAATGTGGCGTTTTTCTTCCGGTTCCTGCTGGCTGTCAAGGAGCTTGGTGGTCAGAGGAGTTGTAGTCGGCCATGTCTCCTGTCGCTCCACTTGATAGAGAAGACATCGCTGTAACATGTGTTCAGCTGTCTGGTCTTCTTGACTGCAGGAACTGGTTGGTGAAGATGTCAGTTTGAATTTTGTGGTTCGTGTGGGCGTGGAGCCGGTTGTGTCCGATGTGGAGCTTCATCAGAACCACTTGCTGTTCTCCAGAGAGAAGATGGTGGTCATCCCTTTCTGTCCGTGTCTTAAGCAGTGATCTTATGACGTTCCTCTTCTCTTTGTAGCTGACTCTGTTCTGTTTGGTCTTCCTAGGTTCCTGGTTTTGCTAGCTCACATAACCATCTCGTTTTCCTGGTATCCCACAGTGAGCAGGGGTCTATTGGAGGACTGTTCTGCTTCTTCTGACTTGCTGAAAGGCCTTGGTCAGGTGGGGACTTTGTCATTGTCCAGGACCTGATGAACAGACAGGACGTCTGAGAGGAGGACCACTAGATAGCATGTGTCGTCTGTACCATGTACCATGGAGGCTGCTTGTATGAGTGCCTCTCTGCTCGGTAGTCAGTGCAGTGTTTGCCAGTAGAAACACTGACAGTTGTGGTTTGAGTTCCTGGAAAGCTGTTGAGGACACAGACACCCCCGTTATTCAGGGCATTAGTGACTGATCCATCAGTGTGTACGTGTGTCTGTGCCTCCAGTGTTAACAGTATTGACGGGTCACTGAAGGTACGGATACACTGATGGATCAGTCACTCATGCCTAACCAACGGGGGAATCTGTGTCCTCAACAACTTTCCAGGAACTCAAACCACTGCTGTTAGTGTTGTTACTGGCAAACACTGCATCGGCTACCGAGCAGAGAGGCACTCACACAAGCAGCCTCCATGGTACATGGTACAGACGACGCATGCTATCTAGTGGTCCTCCTCTCAGACGCCTGTCTGTCCTCCAGGCCCTGGACAATGACAAGCTCCCCACCTGACCAAGACCTTTCAGCAAGTCAGAAAAACCAGAACAGTAGTCCTCCATGGATCCCCGCTCACTCTGGAATACCAGGAAACAAGACAGTTAACAAACCAGCAAAAAGAGGAGCCCAGGAAGACCAACCAGACAACAGCGGCAGCTACAGCGAGAAGAGAAGCATCATCTGATCACTGCTTAAGACATGGACACAAAGGGATGGCTACCATCTTCTGTCCAGAGAACAGCAAGTGGTTCTGATGAAGCTCCACGTCGGACACAACCGGCTCCACACCCATATGAACCACAAAATTCAAACTGACATCTTTACCAACTTGTTCCTGCAGTCAAGAAGACCAGACAGCCGAACACAAGTTACAGTGATGTCGCCTTTATCAAGTGGCGCGACAGGAGACATGGTCAACTACAACTCCTCTGACCACCAAGCTCCATGGCAGCCAGAAGGATCTGGAAAAAATGACCACAGTCATCACCAGTTGTGGCCTGACCACGTAGACGCGACCTGAAGAAGACAGATTAAAAACTAGAACCTAATGTGATTATAAAAACTCACAGTAGACTCTGGCCCTTCACTCTGACTGCACGAGTTTGTACGCATTTGTAAAAAACTTGTACGTGCTGCCTCCCAATCCACCCAGCAATGAGTGGGTCCCTGGTCCTCTTCAAGGTTAGGAAAGGTAAAGCAGCAAGGGACAGGAGGGGAGCCCTCACAAAGCTGACCCGAGAGTAGTGAGGTCTCTACCACCTCACTCCCCAAACGACCCAGGCTAGGGTTATGGGACTACCGATTTTATAAAGACATATATAGTATCAATAAGCAATGTACTTAAGTACATACAGTCTCGACTCATACAATTTCTTTTCATTTTCAAGACAATATTTAATTCGTGAAACATAGCAACACTTTCATATAATCCAACATCGTGAGACACGACAAGCATACTGTAGTATGTACACTGTAACCAAACCATAACAAGAACGGCAACTGGCAACAACATCAACATGAATCAAGCTTTCAACTGAATCACATATACATTCCCTGCCTGAAAAAAATTCGAGTTCAACGACAGTAAAATTGTTGTACACGCGGCCACCAGAGAGGACACGGAAAGGGCATTATGATTATAAGTATCATTTTTATTATTATCATCATTATCGTTATTGTTTATTTGTTTATTTATTTATTTGTTTGTTTATTTATTATCAGAGCATTAACAAAACACATGCATCTAAACACGTCGATGACTCTAGAAAAAGAAAATGTATATCATTTGTATTTGTAAAAATAATTATCTAACGATGTGCTCCTGGCTTAGCCTTTTTGCTGAATTTGTAACCAGGAATATTAAAAAGAACAAACCTGAACACAAATGCATCAGCATAGCTAAGTAGACAAAAACTGACCTATCGTACCAAAATAATGTCACCAAACTGTTCACATTTCTTTAGTGCTAAAAAACCGTGGTCCGTATATGTATCAAATTATCGATCTTAACAGACAGAAAGTTTGCAAGGCTTCGTGGAAAACAAAGACAATGAACCAGCCAGGCAGAAGATGAGGAAGAAAAAGATGACAGAGAGCAAAGGAGCAAGGCAGAAACAAAGAGTGATCGACAAGAGGGCATTTCTAGCACAATCATTTCCAGAAGATGGGGATGCTATTTATACTGAAAGAGTCCACGTGGGAAAGAGAGAGAGAGAGAGAGTGTGTGTGTCAAACAAATGAAATGATCTCTTACTTTCCAACAATACACATACCAGCACATGGGCCAATTTATTTATTTGCCGGTAGTAATCCATTTGTACGGAAACAAAAGAAAGAAATACAATACACTGCGTGTGTGTGTGTGTGTGTGTGTTGTGTGTGTGTGTGTGTGTGTGTGTGTGTGGTTTGAGAGAGAGAGAGGAGACAAAAGTGGGAGTCGCTCCTGATCGATACGAGCACCCTTCTGTACAAAACCGACAAACATCCGAACACACAAACAAACAAGCTTGCATGACCACGCTAGCGCCAACAACAACAACACTCCCCACCGTAACAAAATGAGGGAGAGGAAAGCAACTCGTGAAACCAAACAGCCAACCCAACACCAACAGGTCTGACACAAACAGCATCAAAATCACACCCACAAGGTCCAGTGTCTTACTCTTAGTGTCGCTACTAACTGTAACCAGACACTAGGAAACATGAAAAAAGAATAACATACGCCTGTTTAATTAACAAAACGAAACAGGTGTATGGCAACGAACTGGCACCAAAACTGCAACAACAATAGCCAGACTGACCAGAATCTGGAGAAGAATCACCATGAGCTTCACCACCAAGTACAGACTATGTAAGTCATTGGTAGTCTAGGTCTTGTACAATACTATCAACATCACCAAGTACAGACTGTACAAGTCATTGGTAGTCTAGGTCTTGTACAATACTATCAGTAGTCTAGGTCTTGTACAATACTATCAGTAGTCTAGGTCTTGTACAATACTACCAGCTTCACCAAGTACAGACTGTACAAGTCATTGGTGGTCTAGGTCTTGTACAATACTATCAGTAGTCTAGTTCTTGTACAATACTACCAGCTTCACCAAGTACAGACTGTACAAGTCATTGGTAGTCTAGGTCTTGTACAATACTATCAGTAGTCTAGTTCTTGTACAATACTATCAGCTTCACCAAGTACAGACTGTACAAGTCATTGGTAGTCTAGTTCTTGTACAATACTATCAGCTTCACCAAGTACAGACTGTACAAGTTACTGGTAGTCTAGGTCTTGTACAATACTATCAGCTTCACCAAGTACAGACTGTACAAGTCATTGGTAGTCTAGTTCTTGTACAATACTATCAGCTTCATCAAGTACAGACTGTACAAGTTACTGGTAGTCTAGCTCTTGTACAATACTATCAGCTTCACCAAGTACAGACTGTACAAGTCATTGGTAGTCTAGTTCTTGTACAATACTATCAGCTTCACCAAATACAGACTGTACAAGTTACTGGTAGTCTAGGTCTTGTACAATACTATCAGCTTCACCAAGTACAGACTGTACAAGTCATTGGTAGTCTAGTTTATTGTACAATACTATCAGCTTCACCAAGTACAGACTGTACAAGTTACTGGTAGTCTAGGTCTTGTACAATACTATCAGTAGTCTAGGTCTTGTACAATACTACCAGCTTCACCAAATACAGACTGTACAAGTTACTGGTAGTCTAGTTCTTGTACAATACTATCAGTAGTCTAGGTCTTGTAGAATACTATCAACATCACCAAGTACAGACTGTACAAGTTACTGGTAGTCTAGTTCTTGTACAATACTATCAGCTTCACCAAGTACAGACTGTACAAGTTACTGGTAGTCTAGGTCTTGTACAATACTATCAACATCAAGTACAGACTGTACAAGTCATTGGTGGTCTAGGTCTTGTACAATACCATCAGCTTCACCACCAAGTACAGACTGTACAAGTCATTGGTAGTCTAGGTCTTGTACAATTGTATCAACTTCACCACCAAGTACAGACTGTACAAGTCTTTGGTAGTCTTGTTCTTGTACAATACTATCAGCTTCACCTGCCTGTACAGACTGTGCAAGTTACTGGTAGTCTAGTTCTTGTACAATACTATCAGCTTCACCTGCCCGTACAGACTGTACAAGTCATTGGTGGTCTTGTTCTTGTACAATACTATCAGCAGTCTATTTCTTGCACAATACTATAAGCAGTCTAGGTCTGTACAGTACTATCAACTTCACCACCAAGAACAGACTGTACAAGTCACTGGTAATCTAGTTCTTGTACAATACTATCAGCAGTCTAGTTCTTGTACAATACTATCAGCAGTCTAGGTCTTGTACAATACTATCAGCAGTCTAGGTCTTGTACAATACTATCAGCAGTCTAGGTCTTGTACAATACTATCAGCAGTCTAGGTCTTGTACAATACCATCAGCTTCACGTGAACTCCCCGTAGAGGCTGTATCGGTCACTGGTAGTCTCCATCCTCCTCTGTGGATGTGGAGTTGGGAACTGCTCACTGAATTGGAGAAGAATAATTCAAGTCTTCGAGACTTTCGTGCTCTCAAGGACACTACTTTGTATATCCTGCCACGACCAACAGATCGGTGAGTACATACAGAATCAGACCACCTTGGTGAGCAGACCAGTGAGCACATGCAGAACAAAACCAACACCTTGGTGAGTAGACCAGTGAGTACATGCAGAGCAAAACACCTTGGTGAGCAGATCAGCGAGCACATACAGAACAAGACCAACGCCTTGGTGAGCAGACCAGCAATACACAATATGATCAACACCTTGGTGAGAAGACCAGTGAGCACATACAAACCAACACCTTGGTGAGCAGACCAGTGAGTACATACAGAACAAGATCAACACCTTGGTGAGCAGACCAGTGAGCACATACAGAACAAGACCAGGACCTTGGTGAGCAGACCAGTGATCATATCCAGTACAAGACCAAGACCTTGGTGAGCAGACCAGTGAGCACATACAGAACAAGACCAGGACCTTGGTGAGCAGACAAGTGAGCACATACAGAACAAGACCAACATCTTGGTGAGCAGATCAGTGAGCACATACAGAAAAAGACCAACACCATGGTGAGCAGACCAGTGAGCACATACAGAACAAGACCAACACCTTGGTGAGCAGATCAGTGAGCACATACAGAACAAGACCAACACCTTGGCGAGTAGACCAGTGAGCACATGTATACAGAACAAGACCAACGCCTTGGTGAGCAGACCAGTGAGCACAGAACAAGACCAACACCTTGGTGAGCAGACCAGTGAGTACATACAAAACAAGACCAGGACCTTGGTGAACAGACCAGTTAGTACATAACGAGACCAACACCTTGGTGAGCAGACCAGTGAGCACATACAGAACAAGACCAACACCTTGGTGAGCAGACCAGTGAACACATACAGAACAAGACCAACACTTGATGAGCAGACCAGTGAGCACATACAGAACAAGACAACAGTTTGGTGAGCAGACCAGTGAGCACATACAGAACAAGACCAACACCTTGGTTAGCAGACCAGTGAGTACATGTACATACAAAACAAGACCAGGACCTTGGTGAGCAGACCAGTTAGTACACAACAAGACCAGGACCTTGGTGAGCAGACCAGTGAGCACACACAGACCAACACCTTGGTGAGCAGACCAGAGAGCACATACAGAACAAGACCAACACCTTGGTGAGCAGACCAGTGAGCACATACAGAACAAGACCAACACCTTGGTGAGCAGACCAGTGAGCACATACAGAACAAGACAACAGTTTGGTGAGCAGACCAGTGAACACATACAGAACAAGACCAACACCTTGGTGAGCAGACCAGTGAGCACATACAGAACAAGACAACAGTTTGGTGAGCAGACCAGTGAGCACATACAGAACAAGACCAACACCTTGGTTAGCAGACCAGTGAGTACATGTACATACAAAACAAGACCAGGACCTTGGTGAGCAGACCAGTTAGTACACAACAAGACCAGGACCTTGGTGAGCAGACCAGTGAGCACACACAGACCAACACCTTGGTGAGCAGACCAGAGAGCACATACAGAATAAGACCAACACCTTCGTGAGCAGACCAGTGAGCACATACAGAACAAGACCAGGACCTTGGTGAGCAGAATAGTGAGCACATACAGAACAAGACCAACACCTTGGTGGGGCCAGAAGAAACAAGTTTTCAGGCAACAATGAAACCACAGACAAGCTGGCTTGGTTTGGTCACGTCACCAGCCGTGACACCCCCCGTCTATGACCATTCTTTAGAACACCCGGGACGGAGGCCATCACTGAGGTCACCAGAGGAAGAGCTGGGTGGTAGACACCAAAAACTGGACCAACCTCGCTATGTCCGAACTGCTTGTTGCCGCATTGCAGAAAGAACGTAGGATCCTGTCTTGAATCCCATCGGTTCCCCCCTCCGCTCCCTGACCAAACCTCCACCCTAACCAACGACCATGCTGGTTATTGTTATTGTTATTATTGTTTAAAGCCCAGCCGATTGCGTAGAGCCATATCAAGGCTATAACCGTTTCAAAACATACAACACTTCAACAGGGGAAAAAGAAAAGAAAAGTAAGTACACATATCAATACATTCGCGCACATAATTCAAGGAGATGCCCCTGGCGTTGACCACTCAGTCCAATTTACCGCACATGGGGGTTAAAAAAAAAGACACGCCCGAATACAAATTTCAGCACACCAAAGGACACCAAAGCATATATAAAAACGGGCAGAAATTACCTAAAATTGCTTCCACATATCTCACTTCCCTAGAGCCAAAACCAGCAAGGCAGAAAATGATAGGAAGAAAGGACAGAAAGCAAAGGAACAAGGCAGAAACAAAGACAGTGACAGAAAAGAGGAAATTTCTAGCACAGATTTTCTAGAAGGTGGGGGTAGTACTATTTATACTGAGAGCCCCCGGCATCCCCACGGGGGAGATAGGAAGAAATGACAGAAAGCAAAGGAATAAGGCAGATATACAAAGAGAATGACAGAAAAGAGGAAGACATTTCTAGCACAAGGGATTTAAAATTACACACCTGAATACACATTTAAGCATACCTAAGGACACCACAACATATACAAAAACAGGCATAAATTACCCAAAATTGCTTCCGCATATCTCACCTCCCTAGAGCCAAAAATGCACTCAACACTACCCAATTTTCAATCCTAAGAAAATGTACACAAGACTTTATCGAACACATACAGGTGAATGGACCAGCAAGGCAGAAAATGATAGGAAAAAATAACAACAAGCAAAGGAACAGGGAAGAAACAAAGAGAGTGACAGAAAAGAGGAAATTTCTAGCACAGAATTTCCAGAAGTTGGGGATACTGTTTATACTAAAAGAGCCTCCGGCATCCCCACGAGGCGCGGTAGGGGCGGGGTGGGGTGGGGAGGGGAACCAAGCTGGTGATGGAATCAGAAGTTCAAACCTTTTGCCTGGCTGGTCAGACGTTGTTGTTGGGTTTGGTTGTGTCCCCAACTTACATGTCCACAAAAGCCACAGAGAAGAGCGTATCTACGTCGATCACTTCCCTCTTTGAGGGTACCAGTGACAGATGGTCGCCATTCTGCAGACGGAGAACAGTCGTCTGCCCGGTGGGCATTCCAACATCTGCATACGCCGTGTAGATAGTTTGTTCATCGTTCAGGATTAGTCTTAGATCTAAGACCTTTTTCATCCCGTCGGGTCTGGACAGAAATGGCCGATTATACAGGGGGGTGCAAAAGTAGGTATACAGTTATGAAAAAAGAAAACACGTACAATACTCATTGCATTCATTATACAAACAAATGAATATTGCATATACATGTAATAACAAGCACAGCCTTAATCCCTCAGATACTCAAACTGCTTGCCGTCGGTATTCACACCTCCTCTGATCGAAAGCGGACACTCATGCACACTCTAGCACAAAGATCTTTATCAGCATCAATTTCTTGACCAGCCTGCAAGATGAACTGAATCATGTCATTAACAGTGCGCGGCTTGCGTGCGAAAACCCTTTCCTTTACATATCCCCCTAAAAAGAAGTCCATCTGTCTTCCAGTATTGTTTTAGAATCCATTTGCGCTCCTCGTCTGTCAAATTACCAGCCATGGTTAAATTAAATTGCCGCTTAGATCTAAATCAAATTGCCGCTTTACCTGCAAAAACTAAAAAAAATTGAAAGTTAGGATAAAAGTACATGTATATTATTAGTTACGATAAAATATAATTAATGACACTGAAAATATCGAAATCAAGGCCAACTAACTTAATGTGCTAATAATTTTAATGAATTAAGCATTAGAATAATGATGTGATATTTACTGTATACCTACTTTTGCACCACCCTGTATGTAAATTGTTCTTGCATACCGCACTTCTCCTACCTTTCTGTATAACATTGTTTTGTATTATGCTATTCTCCTACCTTTCTGTATAATACTGTTCTTGTATAGTGCTATTCTCCTACCTTTCTGTATAACATTTTTCTTGTATAGTGCTATTCTCCTACATTTCTGTATAACATTTTTCTTGTATAGTGCTATTCTCCTACCTTTCTGTATAACACTGTTCTTGTATAGTGCTATTCTCCTACCTTTCTGTATAACATTGTTCTTGTATAATGGTATTCTCCTACCTTTCTGTATAACACTGTTCTTGTATAATGCTATTCTCCTACCTTTCTGTATAATTGTTTTGTATAATGCTATTCTCCTACCTTTCTGTATAACATTGTTTTGTATAATGCTATTCTCCTACCTTTCTGTATAACAATGTTCTTGTATAGTGCTATTCTCCTACCTTTCTGTATAACATTGTTCTTGTATAGTGCTATTCTCCTACCTTTCTGTATAACATTGTTCTTGTATAGTGCTATTCTCATACCTTTCTGTATAACATTTTTCTTGTATAGCGCTATTCTCCTACCTTTCTGTATAACATTGTTCTTGTATAGTGCTATTCTCCTACCTTTGTGTATAACATTGTTCTTGTATAGTGCTATTCTCATACCTTTCTGTATAACATTGTTCTTGTATAGCGCTATTCTCCTACCTTTCTGTATAACATTGTTCTTGTATAGTGCTATTCTCATACCCTTCTGTATAACATTGTTCTTGTATAGTGCTATTCTCATACCCTTCTGTATAACATTGTTCTTGTATAGTGCTATTCTCCTACCTTTGTGTATAACATTGTTTTGTATTGCGCTATTCTCCTACCTTTGTGTATAACATTGTTCTTGTATAGTGCTATTCTCCTACCTTTGTGTATAACATTGTTTTGTATAGTGCTATTCTCCTACCTTTCTGTATAACATTGTTCTGTATAACCTGGACCAAACGGAATACCATACCTGCTCTACAAGAAATGCCCAAAAGTGCTCGAGTGGCTCCACAAGATGATTCGATCAGCATGGAGGAACCAGAAGATCAGCGACCAATGGATGAGAGCTGAAGGAGTGTACATTCCGAAGGAGCAGAACTCCAGCAGCATCAATCAGTTCAGGCCAATATCACTTCTGAACGTCGAGGGGAAAATCTTCTTCTCTGTTATGGCAGCAAGATTGACAAAATACCTGACTGAAAACAAGTATCTGGATATGTCAGTCCAAAAGGGAGGCATACCAGGAATGCCTGGATGCTTGGAACATGCCACGTTGATTTGGGATGCCATCCAAAAAGCAAGAACAGAGAAGAGAGACATTGACGTAGTTTGGCTTGATCTGGCGAATGCATATGGATCAGTTCCACACGATATGATCCAGCTGGCTCTTGAAATGTATCACATCCCAGAAAACATCCGAACAATGCTGAGGAAGTATTTCCAAGGGTTCTCAATGCGGTTCTCTACCAAAGAATACACCACGGACTGGATAGACCTAGAGGTGGGCATTGCAATGGGCTGTGCAATCTCTCCCATACTGTTCGTGTTGGCAATGGAAGTCATCTTGAAAGCTGCAATGAAGAGTTCAGGTCCAGTGAATCTGGGAGATGGATACCAGATGCCTCCTCTGAAAGCTTTCATGGATGACACAACAGTCTTGTCCACGGATGAGGAAGAGACACACCAAATCTTAAAGCAGCTGGATGAGCTGGTGGCCTCTTCAAGAATGAGGTTCAAACCTAAGAAATCCCGAAGTCTCTCAAAGGAAAAGTGGCAGATTCAGTCAAATTCATGGTAGCCAACCAAGCCATCCCCACTGTCACAGAAGAGCCAGTAAAAAGTCTCGGAAGATGGTATGATGACTCCCTGAAAGACACACAAAGGGGATGTGAAACCAAGCAAACAGCAGAAGAAGGCCTGAAGAAAATAGATAACTGCGGACTGCCAGGCAAATACAAAGTCTGGTGTCTACAGTTCATGCTGATACCAAAGCTGCTGTGGCCACTGCTAATCTATGACATTTGCACCAGCACAGTCGAAGCAATGGAAGCCAAAATCAACAAATACACAAGAAAATGGCTCGGTGTCCCACCTGGTCTCACTGATGTTGCATTCTACTGTCGTCAAGCAATGCTGAAGCTACCTCTCAAATCCATAGTGGAGGAATACAAAGTTGGAAAAGCAAGACTGTTGAGCATGCTGGAGGAATCGGAGGACAATATCGTGAGAGCAGTTCATCCAAAGCTGAGAACTGGCAGAAAGTGGAAAGTCCAAGAGGCTGTAAACAATGCCAAGAGAAACCTCAGCATCAAAGAAATAATTGGACACACGCAAACCAACAGACAGGGACTGGGAGCAACAAAAATGCAGTGGTGGTCCAAAGCCAAAGGGAAGGAAAAAAGAGACATGATCATACAGGAGTTGAAGGAAGAAGAAGATGTCAAAAGAGTGCAGAAGGCAGTCCAGCAAGGTCAACAGGGGCAATGGACAACATGGGACAGTGCACTCCAAAGAAGTCTCAGCTGGAACGATATGTGGCACATGGCTCCTCTAAGGATAAGCTTCCTCCTCAGATCTGTATATGACCTGCTCCCCTCGAATGCAAACTTAGTGAAATGGGGGAAAGCAGACGACCCAGCATGTCAGCTCTGTCAGAAGAAACAAACAGTGGAACATGTCCTAAGCTCTTGCAAAGTAGCGCTAGCCCAAGGAAGGTATACATGGAGGCACAACCAAGTTCTGAAAGTGATCACAGATGTGGTTAGCGAAAAAACCATGACCCCAAACGCACCAATTGCTATGACAACGTTCTACAAAGCAGGAGGGAAACAGGTCTGGCCCGAAAGGGCTATGACAACCAGCACATTGCCAAAGGGTCTTCTGGATGGAGCAGTCGACTGGGAGTGTACAGCAGACCTCCCAGAGTGGAGAAATTACCCAGATGTCATCAGCAAGACAGGCATGAGACCAGACATCGCTCTCCACTCTGACTCCTCGAAACAAGTGATTCTGATAGAACTCACTGTGCCATACGAAAGCAGAATGGAAGAAGCACATATCTACAAGACCGAAAAATACGCCGGTCTTGCCAGCACCCTGAAGAAAGCAGGTCTGCGGGTCAAAATCTTCGCCATAGAGGTCGGGGCAAGAGGGTTTGTGGGCACCTCCGCTTATGATCTCATGAAACAACTCGCCATTTCTGGGAAGAAGAGGACTAGAGCCCTTAAAGCGATGGCAGAGGCAGCAGAAAGGAGCTCAAGCTGGATCTGGGCAAGGAGGAACCAAAAAAGTGAACTTCATAAGGATTAAATTCCCTACAGATGATGTGTGCCCCGTTAGCACATTGGTAAAACCGCGTACCGCAGTTCTGAAGCGCAGAATCGCCCAGGTTCGATCCCCGGCGTGGGAAAAAAAAAAAAAAAAAAAAAAAAAATAGACAACAGCAGAAGGGCATCCAGGAGTCATGACCTGGATGTGGCCCGGCCCCCCGAGAGTGTAAGGAATTCAGGGCCGAAACACTTGTCTAAAGGGGGTTACTTCTCTGAAGACCTTCTGTTGTCTAGCTCTCCCTAGAGTTTCTTTCTACCTTGTTCTTGTATACCGCTATTCTCCTACCTTTCTGTATAACACTTTTCTTGTATAATGCTATTCTCATACCTTTGTGTATAACATTTTTCTTGTATAGTGCTATTCTCCTACCTTTCTGTATAACATTGTTCTTCTATAGTGCTATTCTCCTACCTTTCTGTATAACATTGTTCTTGTATAGTGCTATTCTCCTACATTTCTGTATAACATTGTTCGTGTATAATGCTATTCTCCTACCTTTCTGTATAACATTGTTTTGTATAATGCTATTCTCCTACCATTCTGTATAACACTGTTCTTGTATAGTGCTATTCTCCTACCTTTTGTATAACATTATTCTTGTATAATGGTATTCTCCTACCTTTCTGTATAACATTGTTCTTGTATAGCGCTATTCTCCTACCTTTCTGTATAACATTGTTCTTGTATAGTGCTATTCTCCTACCTTTCTGTATAACATTGTTCTTGTATAGTGCTATTCTCCTACCTTTCTGTATAACATTGTTCTTGTATACTGCTATTCTCCTACCTTTCTATATAACATTGTTCTTGTATAGTGCTATTCTCCTACCTTTTGTATAACATTGTTCTTGTATAGGCTATTCTCATACCTTTCTGTATAACACTGTTCTTGTATAGTGCTATTCTCCTACCTTTGTGTATAACATTGTTCTTGTATAGTGCTATTCTCCTACCTTTGTGTATAACATTGTTCTTGTATAGCGCTATTCTCCTACCTTTCTGTATAACTTTGTTCTTGTATAGTGCTATTCTCCTACCTTTCTGTATAACATTGTTCTTGTATAGTGCTATTCTCCTACGTTTCTGTATAACATTGTTTTGAATAGTGCTATTCTCCTACCTTTGTGTATAACATTGTTCTTGTATAGTGCTATTCTCCTACCTTTCTGTATAACATTGTTTTGTATAGTGCTATTCTCCTACCTTTCTGTATAACATTTTCTTGTATAATGCTATTCTCCTACCTTTCTGTATAACATTTTCTTGTATGAATGCTATTCTCCTACCTTTCTGTATAACATTTTCTTGTATAGTGCTATTCTCCTACTTTGTGTATAACATTGTTCTTGTATAGTGCTTCTCCTACCTTTGTGTATAACATTGTTCTTGCATATGCTATTCTCCTACTTTCTGTATACATTGTTCTTGTATAGTGCTATTCTCCTACCTTTCTGTATAACATTTTGTATAATGCTATTCTCCTACCTTTTGTATAACTACTGTTCTTGTATAGTGCTATTCTCCTACCTTTCGTGTATAACATTGTTCTTGTATAGCGCTATTCTCCTACCTTTCTGTATAACATTGTTCTTGTATAGTGCTATTCTCCTACGTTTCTGTATAACATTGTTCTTGTATAGTGCTATTCTCCTACCTGTAAACATTTCTGCTCCGACTCTACCTTGATAACATTGTTTTGTATAGTGCTATTCTCCTACCCTTCTGTATAACATTGTTCTTGTATAGTGCTATTCTCCTACCTTTCTGTATAACATTGTTTTGTATAGTGCTATTCTCCTACCTTTCTGTATAACATTGTTCTTGTATAGTGCTATTCTCCTACCTTTGTGTATAACATTGTTTTGTATAGTGCTATTCTCCTACCTTTCTGTATAACATTGTTCTTGTATAGTGCTATTCTCCTACCTTTCTGTATAACATTGTTCTTGGATAGTGCTATTCTCCTACCTTTCGGTATAACATTGTTCTTGTATAGCGCTATTCTCCTACCTTTCTGTATAACATTGTTCTTGTATACTGCTATTCTCCTACCTTTCTGTATAACATTGTTTTGTATAGTGCTATTCTCCTACCTTTCTGTATAACATTGTTCTTGTATAGCGCTATTCTCCTACCTTTCTGTATAACATTGTTCTTGTATAGTGCTATTCTCCTACCTTTCTGTATAACATTGTTCTTGTATAATGTATTCTCCTACCTTTCTGTATAACATTGTTCTTGTATAGTGCTATTCTCCTATCTTTCTGTATACATTGTTCTTGTATAGCGCTATTCTCCTACCTTTCTGTATAACATTGCTTTGTATAATGCTATTCTCCTACCTTTCTGTATAACATTGTTCTTGTATAGCGCTATTCTCCTACCTTTGTGTATAACATTGTTCTTGTATAGTGCTATTCTCCTACCTTTGTGTATAACATTGTTCTTGTATAGCGCTATTCTCCTACCTTTCTGTATAACATTGTTCTTGTATAGTGCTATTCTCCTACCTTTCTGTATAACATTGTTCTTGTATAGCGCTATTCTCCTACCTTTTGTATAACATTGTTTTGTATAGTGCTATTCTCCTACCTTTCTGTATAACATTGTTCTTGTATAATGCTATTCTCCTACCTTTCTGTATAACATTTTTCTTGTATAATGCTATTCTCCTACCTTGTGTATAACATTTTTCTTGTATAGTGCTATTCTCCTACCTTTCTGTATAACATTGTTCTCTATAGTGCTATTCTCCTACCTTTCTGTATAACATTGTTCTTGCATAATGCTATTCTCCTACATTTCTGTATAACATTGTTCTTGTATAGTGCTATTCTCCTACCTTTCTGTATAACATTGTTTTGTATAATGCTATTCTCCTACCTTTCTGTATAACATTGTTCTTGTATAGTGCTATTCTCCTACCTTTCTGTATAACATTGTTCTTGTATAGTGCTATTCTCCTACCTTTCTGTATAACATTGTTCTTGTATAGTGCTATTCTCCTACCTTTCTGTATAACATTGTTCTTGCATACCGCACTTCTCCTACCTTTCTGTATAACATTGTTCTTGTATAGTGCTATTCTCCTACATTTCTGTATAACATTGTTCTTGTATAGCGCTATTCTCCTACCTTTCTGTATAACATTGTTCTTGTATAATGCTATTCTCCTACCTTTCTGTATAACATTGTTCTTGTATAGCGCTATTCTCCTACCTTTCTGTATAACATTGTTCTTGTATAGTGCTATTCTCCTACCTTTCTGTATAACATTGTTCTTGTATAATGCTATTCTCCTACCTTTGTGTATAACACTGTTATTGTATAACGCTATTCTCCTACCTTTCTGTATAACATTGTTCTTGTACAGCGCTATTCTCCTACCTTTCTGTATAACATTGTTCTTTATAGCGCTATTCTCCTACCTTTCTGTATAACTTGTTTTGTATAGTGCTATTCTCCTACCTTTCTGTATAACATTGTTCTTGTATAGCGCTATTCTCCTACCTTTCTGTATAACATGTTCTTGTATAGTGCTATTCTCCTACCTTTGTGTATAACATTGTTCTGTGTAAGCGCTATTCTCCTACCTTTCTGTATAACATTGTTTTGTATAGTGCTATTCTCCTACCTTTCTGTATAACATTGTTCTTGTATAGCGCTATTCTCCTACCTTTGTGTATAACATTGTTCTTGTATAGCGCTATTCTCCTACCTTTCTGTATAACATTGTTCTTGTATAGTGCTATTCTCCTACCTTTCTGTATAACATTGTTCTTGTATAGTGCTATTCTCCTACCTTTCTGTATAACATTGTTCTTGTATAGTGCTATTCTCCTACCTTTTGTATAACATTGTTTTGTATATGCTATTCTCCTACCTTTGTATAACATTGTTTTGTATAGTGCTATTCTCCTACCTTTCTGTATAACAGTGTTCTTGTATAGCGCTATTCTCCTACCTTTCTGTATAACATTGTTCTTGTATAGCGCTATTCTCATACCTTTCTGTATAAATACTGTTCTTGTATAGTGCTATTCTCCTACCTTTCTGTATAATATAACTGTTATTTACTAGCGCTATTCTCCTACCTTGTCTGTATAATATACTGTTCTTGTATAGCGCAATTCTCCTACCTTTCTGTATAATATAATTGTTCTTGTATAGTACAATTCTCCTACCTTTCTGTATAATATAATTGTTCTTGCATAGCCAATTCTCCTACCTTTCTGTATAATATAATGTTCTTGCATAGCGCAATTCTCCTACCTTTCTGTATAATATTAACTGTTCTTGTATAGCACATTCTCCTACCTTTCTGTATAATATAACTGTTCTTGTATAGCACAATTCTCCTACCTTTCTGTATAATATAATGTTCTTGTATAGCACTATTCTCCTACCTTTCTGTATAATATAAATTGTTCTTGTATAGCACAATTCTCCTACCTTTCTGTATAATTAACTGTTCTTGTATAGCACAATTCTCCTACCTTTCTGTATAATATAACTGTTCTTGTATAGCACTATTCTCCTACCTTTCTGTATAATATAACTGTTCTTGTATAGCACAATTCTCCTACCTTTCTGTATAATATAACTGTTCTTGTATAGCACAATTCTCCTACCTTTCTGTTATAATATAATTGTTCTTGTATAGCACTATTCTCCTACCTTTCTGTATAATATAACTGTTCTTGTATAGCACATTTCCTACCTTTCTGCATAATATAACTGTTCTTGTATAGCACTATTCTCCTACCTTTCTGTATAATATAACTGTTCTTGTATAGCACTATTCTCCTACCTTTCTGTATAATATAACTGTTCTTGTATAGCACTATTCTCCTACCTTTCTGTATAATATAATTGTTCTTGTATAGCGCAATTCTCCTACCTTTCTGTATAATATAATTGTTCTTGTATAGCACAATTCTCCTACCTTTCTGTATAATATAATTGTTCTTGTATAGCGCAATTCTCCTACCTTTCTGCATAATATAACTGTTCTTGTATAGTGCTATTTTCCCAGTAGTCACTCCAAAATATGATAATAATATTAACTGTGAGAATGATAATGATAGAATAATAGTGATGATAACAAGAATTGTAAGAGTGATACTAGTATGATAATAATAATAACACTAATTATGATGATGATGATGATAATAGTAATAATAGTAATAATAATAATAATAATAATAACAACAATAACAGTAACAATAATAATAATGATGTCGATGATGATGATGATTATGATAATAGTAATAATAGTGATAATAATAACAACAACAACAATAATAACAATTACAATAACAATAATGATGTCGATGATGATGATGATGATGATGATGATGATGATGATAGTAATAATGATAATAATAACAACAATAACAGTAACAATAATAATAATGATGTCGATGATGATGATGATGATGACGACGACGACAATGACGATGATGATGATGATGATGACTTGTACAGCACATCATCTCACAAGAGCTCTGAGCACTTCACAAAAGCATGAGTGACAGAGGCAGACACACGTGAAACAAACACATGACAGCCCCTACGCTATGACAAAAACAAATCCCGACATGAAACATGTCTTGGACTCGCACCAAGCTCTTTTACAATGACCCTGATTGTTCATACAGTACACTCAAACAGCATCTTTTGCCATGTTTCAAACGTTTAGTACCAGAGGAACAAAAACAGGACATCAGTAACTACGTAACCAAATATTCTAAACACACACACCACACACAAAACAACACACACACACACACAACATCAACACACACACACACATCACACACACACAGCACACAACACACAGCACACCACATACACACACACATACAGACAGACACATTCACACTCACACACCACAGACACACACACACAGACACACACACAGACACACACACACACACACACACACACACACACACACACACACACACACACACACACACACACACACACACACATAAACATAGTGTGTCTGTGTGGAAAGAAGATAACACGTAGTCATATTCGTTCATGCGTTTGGTAAAACGAGATACTCCTACAATATCTGCGAAGACAGTTTGCCTCACCATCATTAACATATGAATTTTTGTTAGCCTGTCAAAAAGTCCTGTAGCAAATTATCTTTAACACGCCGTAATTTCACATGTTCAATGTTAAGGTTAGCCAATTTGACTGTTTCAATCGTTGATTATATTAACGTCATTTCTGAGATTATCTTTCCCGTCTTCGACACAGTTGTTTTCTGGTTCATTTCTATTTTCTGAAGATTGACCATTTTCAAGTATCCTCTTCACTCCTCAAGTATCCTCACTTTTTTGTGGTTAAAATTACTTTAGTGAATAGACCACCACCACCACACACATAAACTCGTTCTCACTCACGCATACCGCAATAGGCTCTCAGCCTACACCACATCCTATTTCAGATTACTGTTTATCTTGTTCCGCTAAAACACAGATCTGGGAAACACAGACTGGAGGAACACAACACAGACCTGGAGGACACAACACAGACCTGGGGGAACACAACACAGACCTGGGGGACACAACACAGACCTGGGGGACCAACACAACCTGGGAACACAACAGACCTGGGGGAACACAACACAGACTGGGGAAACAACACAGACCTGGGGGAACACAACACAGACCTGGGGGAACACAACACAGACCTGGGGGAACACAACACAGACCTGGGGGAACACAACACAGACCTGGGGGAACACAACACGACCTGGCGGAAAACACAGATCTGGGGAACACAACACAGACCTGGGGGAACACAACACAGACCTGGGGGAACACAAACACAGACCTGGGGGAACACAACACAGACCTGGGGGAACACAACACAGACCTGGGGGAACACAACACAGACCTGGGGGAACACAACACAGACCTGGGGGAACACAACACAGACCTGGGGGAACACAACACAGACCTGGGGGAACACAACACAGACCTGGGGGAACACAACACAAACCTGGGGGAACACAACACAGACCTGGGGGAAACACAACACAGACCTGGGGGAACACAACACAGACCTGGGGAAACACAACACAGATCTGGGGGAACACAACAAGACCTGGGGGAACACAACACAGACCTGGGGGAACACAACACAGACCTGGGGGAACACAACACAGACCTGGGGGAACACAACACAGACCTGGGGAACACAACACAGACCTGGGGAAACAACACAGACCTGGGAGAACACAAACAGACCTGGGGAACACAACACAGACCTGGGAGAACACAACACAGACCTGGGGGAACACAACACAGACCTGGGGGAACACAACACAGACCTGGGAGAACACAACACAGACCTGGGGAACACAACACAGACCTGGGGGAACACAACACAGACCTGGGGGAACACAACACAGACCTGGGGGAACACAACACAGACCTGGGGGAACACAACACAGACCTGGGAGAACACAACACAGACCTGGGGGAACACAACACAGACCTGGGAGAACACAACACAGACCTGGGGGAACACAACACAGACCTGGGGAACACAACACAGACCTGGGGAACACAACACAGACCTGGGAACACAACACAGACCTGGGGGAACACACACACAGACCTGGGGGAACACAACACAGACCTGGGGAACACAACACAGACCTGGGGGAACACAACACAGACCTGGGGGAACACAACACAGACCTGGGGAACACAACACAGACCTGGGGGAACACAACACAGACCTGGGAGAACACAACACAGACCTGGGAGAACACAACACAGACCTGGGGAACACAACACAGACCTGGGAGAACACAACACAGACCTGGGGAAACACAACACAGACCTGGGAGAACACAACACAGACCTGGGGGAACACAACACAGACCTGGGGGAACACAACACAGACCTGGGGGAACACAACACAGACCTGGGGGAACACAACACAGACTGGGGAACAACACAGACTGGGGGAACACAACACAGACCTGGGGGAACACAACACAGACCTGGGGGAACACAACACAGACCTGGGGGAACACAACACAGACTGGGGGAACCAACACAGACCTGGGGGAACACAACACACGAACACATGGGGGAACACAACACAGACCTGGGAAACACAACACAGACCTGGGGGAACACAACACAGACCTGGGGAACACAACACAACTGGGGAACACAACAGACCTGGGGAACACAACACAGACCTGGGAGAACACAACACAGACCTGGGGAACACAACACAGACCTGGGGAACCAACACAGACTGGGGAACACAACACAGACCTGGGGAAACAACACAGACCTGGGGAACACAAACAGACCTGGGGAACACAACACAGACTGGGAGAACACAACACAGACCTGGGGAACACAACACAGACCTGGGAGAAACAACACAGACCTGGGAGAACTAAACACACAGACCTGGGGAACACAACACAGACCTGGGGGAACACAACACAGACCTGGGGAACACAACACAGACCTGGGGAACAGTAAGTCATCATAATTAGCGTTTAAAGGACAGTCGACTGCTCCAATCCACATCAGGGCTATAATCATATAAAACAGAACACACCTGAACACACAGATAACCCAGGAAAAGGAAAACCTGGAAAATGAAGGACTCGTGTGACTGCATTGAGGCAAATAATTTAAGGACACGCTCCTGGCGCTGGTATTCCGCCTAAATGATCACCATCATCATCCTCAGGTGCCCTGCCGCATGGCGTTGGCGACCATGGATTTCCAACCATCTCTATCTCTCGTTGCCCCCAGCATCTCCCCCACCCTCCTCATCCCCAGCCACTCTGCAAGTCCGTCCGGCATTCTCTGCCTGGGTCTACCCGATGCTCTCTTTCCCTCCAGCTTTCCCGTTGTGACCAGGTGCTCCAAATCCCCCTTCCTCATAAAATGGCCTATAAATGTTGCTTGTCTTTTCCTAATCTTCCTTATGAGTGATCTACTTGTGTCTGCCTCCATCAAGACTGTCTCGTTTGTTTTCTTTGCTGTCCATGGAACTCTCAACATTCTTCTGAGAAACCACATCTCGGCTGCCTCAATCTTGCTCTGGCTTTGCTTGCTGACTGTCCACACGTCGCATCCGTACAACAGTATTGGTTCTATATATCATTCAAGGACTCTCTTCCTGATGTTAATTGATAGGCATTTGTTGATAAGAATGCTTGTCATCTTCTTGAATGATGTTTTGGCTTGGCCATTCTGCCAGCTATTTCCGATGTGCATCTGCCGTCTGATGAAATGACCGTTCCCAGGTATTTGAGTTTATTAACCTGTGTCAAGATTGTGATCACCATGGGGGTTAAAAGAAAAAAGAACCAAACCTGAAATACAAATGAAGAAATAATGTTATTGTTATTTTTGTTTAAAGTCTAGCCGCTGCTGGCCATATCGGGCTACAACTCTTTCAAAACATACTTCAACAGGGGAAAAAATGGATAAAGAAAATTAAGTACACATATCAATGCCTTCGCATGTATAATCTAAGGAGACGGCCCTGGCATTGACCACTCCATCCATTTTATCACATAGAGGATAAAAAAAACATACCTGAATACAAATTTGAATATAACTGAGGACACTAAACCACATATAGAAACGGGCCTAAATTACCTAAAATTGCTTTAGCATATCTCATTTCCCTAGAGCCAAAAATGCACTTAGTACATGTACATGTACCCAATTATCAATCCCAAGAGAAAATACGTAAGCCTTTATCAAACACGTACAGGTGACTGGACCAGCAAGGCAGAAAATGATAGGAAGAAATGAAAGAAAGCGAAGGAACATGGAATAAAGAAAAATGACAGAAAAGAGGACATTTCTCGAACAGAATTTCCAGAAGGTGGGGATACTATTTCTACTGATAGAACCCCTGGCATCCCAAAGGGGGTGAGGGGTGAGGGGTGGGGGCTGAAACTGTCACTATGCAGTTCACATTTGCTTCGAGCTAAAAATGCAGTTAATGTACAGGGGGGTGCAAAAGTAGGTATACAGTTATGAAAAAAGAAAACACGTACAATATTCATTGCATTTATTATACAAACAAATGAATATTGCATATACATGTAATCACAAGCACAGCCTTAATCCCTCAGATACTCAAACTGCTTGCCGTCGGTATTCACACACTCCTCTAAACGAGAGCGGAATTAAGCATTGTAATAATGATGTGATACTTACTGTATACCTACTTTTGCACCCCCCTGTATACATTTCTCAATCCCAACAGAAGGAAAGGAAGGAACAGACAGGGATGACACGGAAAGATATTGCTAAGTGGAGTGATTACCTGACAGACACCAAGTAGATGCCATTCCAAGGTATATAGATGTATGACAAAGACAACGCCATTTCTCCATAGTTCAACAGTTTTTATAAAATTCACTGGTAGGACTGTTTACCATAGGTGAACTGGCGACTGAAGTAGTAACGGTAATGGCCACGTGTTGCCAGGAACCGTATCTGTACACCAACAAGCAACATTCCCGATGAGTGATAATGATGATGATGATGATGATGATAATGATGGTGATGATGATGATGATGATGATGATGATGGTGATGTGATGATGATGGTGATGTGATGATGATGATGATGGTGATGATGATGATGATGGTGATGATGATGATGATGGTGAGTGATGATGATGGTGATGATGATGATGATGATGAGTGATGATGATGATGAGTGATGATGAGTGATGATGATAATGATGGTGATGATGATGAATGATGTGGTGATGATGATGGTGATGATGATGATATGATGGTGATTGTGATGGTGATGATGATGATGATGGTGATGATGATGTGATGATGATGTGATGATGATAATGATGGTGTGATGATGATGATGATGGTGATGATGATGGTGATGATGATGAATGATGATGATGATGATGATGGTGAATGATGGTGATGATGATGATGATGATTGATGATGATGATGATGGTGATGGGGTGATGATGAGATGAGTGAAATGATGATGATGGTGATGATGATAATGATGGTGATGATGATGATGGTGATGATGATGGTGATGATGATGGTGATGATGATGGTATGATGATGATGATGATGATGATGATGATGATGATGGTGATGGTGTGTGGTGATGATGATGATGAGTGATAATGATGATGATGATGGTGATGATGATGATGATGGTGGTGATGATGATGGTGTGATGATGATGATGATGATGATGATGATGATGATGGTGTGGTGTGATGATGTGATGATGAATGATGATGATGATGAGATGATGTGATGATGATGTGATGATGATGATGATGATGATGAGGAGGAGAGGATGGGATGATGATGATGACGACGACGACGACGACGATGATGAATGGTGATGATGATGATGACAACGACGACGACGTGATGATGATGGTGATATGGTGGTGATGATGATGATGATGGTGTGTGATAATGATGATGGTGGTGGTGATGATGATGATCATGAGGATGATGATGATAATGATGGTGATGATGATGGCGGTGGTGATGGTGATGATGATGATGATGGTGATGATGGTGGTGATGGTGATGGTGATGATGGTGATGATAATGATGATGGTGATGCTGCTGCTGCTGATGGTGGTGATGATGATGATGATGATGATGACGGTGATGACGATGATGGTGATGATGATGATGATAATAATGATAATGATGGTGGGGATGATGATGATGGTGGTGGCGTGATGACGATGATGGTGGTGGTGTGGTGGAAATGATGATGGTGATGATAATGATGATGGTGATGCTGTTGCTGCTGATGGTGATGGTGATGGTGATGTGTGATGATGATGATGATGATGATGATGTGATGATGATGATGACGTGATGATTGAGGATGATGATGATGATGGTGATGATGATGATGATAATAATAATGATAATGATGGTGATGATGATGATGGTGGTAATGATATGGTGATGATAATGATGATGGTGAGCTGCTGCTGCTGCTGATGGTGATGATGATGATGATGATGATGATGACGGTGATGATGATGATGGTGATGATGATGATGATAATAATCATAATGATGGTGGTGACGATGATGATGATGGTGGTGGTGATAGTAATGATGATGGTGATGATGGTTGTGATGATTGATGGTGATGTGATGATGATGATAATGATGATGGTGATGACGATGGTGATGATGGCGGTGATGATGGTGATGATGGTGGTGTGTGGTGATCGATGATGACTTATGGATGAATGGTGACAGTGTGCGCTTTAATTTGATTTACATATCAAAAATTCGGCGACGTATAAATGTCATTATCAGTATGCTGATGAGGGTGTTGTGGTGGTGGTGGTGGCAGCGGCGGTGATGGCGATGATGAAGTACACATATCAATGCATGCCCGCACATAATCGAAGGATATGCCATGGCTTAGACCATTCTGTACAATTACCGGAGGGTTTCAAAAAACAAACCTGGATACAAATAAAATGTGAACATAACAAAGGTCACTAAAGCATAAATAAAAATGGCCTGAATGACCTAAAACTACACCTGCACAGCACACTTCCTTGGAGCCAACATGCAGTCAATGCATGTACCCAAATTATCAATCCTAAGAGAAATCAATTACCATCAGAAAGAGAGTTCTTGAATGTTATATAGAACCAAAACTGTTGTATGGATGTGAGGCGTGGACAGTCAGCAAGCAAAGCCAGAGCAAGATTGAGGCAGCCGAGATGTGGTTTCTCAGAAGAATGTTGAGAGTTCCATGGACAGCAAAGAAAAACAAACGAGACAGTCTTGATGGAGGCAGACACAAGTAGATCACTCATAAGGAAGATTAGGAAAAGACAGGCAACATTTATAGGCCATTTTATGAGGAAGGGGGATTTGGAGCACCAGGTCACAACAGGAAAGCTGGAGGGAAAGAGAGCACCAGGTAGACCCAGGCAGAGAATGCTGGACGGACTTGCAGAGTGGCTGGGGATGAGGAGGGTGGGGGAGATGCTAGGGGCAACGAGAGATAGAGATGGTTGGAAGTCCATGGTCGCCAACGCCATGCGGCAGGGCTACTGATGATGATGAAGAGAAAGGACATGTACATAAGACTTCATAGAACACATAAGGCGAATGGACCAGCAAGGCAAAAAATGGCAGGAAGAGATGACCGAGAGCAATGGAGGACAGAAGAAACAAAGAGAGTGACAGAAAAGAGGAAATTTCTAGCACAGAATTTCAGAAGGAGGGGATACAATTTATACTGAAAGAGCCCCCCAGCATCCCCACGGGGATGTTCAGATTCTGCACAAAGCGGAAGACGCCCGAAACGTTTTTTTCATTCGTCTTTTTCTTTTGATACTGTGTTGGTTAATGAGAAAAACCGTTGGGTGGACAAAATAGAAAAAAATATTCAAGAAGTAAAAAGAAATACGATAACTTAACAACGTTCAATACACATACGGACAAAAGATGATACAGTCATACTGATGCTCTTACTTTTACATCATGCAGAGGATTTTAAAAAAAAAAGCAGATATTCATGGATTCCATTGTTTTCTCCCTCTCACGGGTTGCATTTTTTCCCGTCTCCTCTCTCACACACACACACACACACACATACACACACACACACACACACACACACACACACACACACAACACACACACACACCACACACACACACACACACTCACACACACACACTACACAACACAACACCACACACACACACAACACAAACACACACAACACAAACACACATACACACACACACAAATACACACACACACAAACACACACACACACACACAAACACACACACACACAACACACACACACAATACAACACAAACAACACACACACACACACACACACAAACACACACACACAACATACACACAACACAAATGCACAACACAAACACCACCACACACAAACACAAACACACACCACACACACAACAACACACACAAAACACACACACAAAACACCACAAACAAACACACACAAACACCACACACACACAACACACATACACACACACACAAACACACACACACAACACAACACAAACACCACACACACACACAAAACACAAACACACACACACAAACAAACACACAACAAACACACCACAAACACACACACAAACAAACACACACACACCAACACAAACACACACACAAACACAAACAAACACACACAAACACACACAACAAACACACACAAAACAAACACACACACACACAAACACACACACAAACACACACAACACACAAACAACACACACAACAAACAACACAACACACAACACACACAACACAAACACACACACACACAAACACACACACAAACAACACACAAACACAACACACACAACAAACAACAACACTAAACACACACACACAACAACACAACAACAACAACACAACACACACACAACACAAACACAACACAACAATTCACAAGCTGTGAGTGATGTGTGCACACGTCAAGGACACACACACACACAAACAACAACAACAACACACACAACACACACAACAAACACACAACAACACAACACAACACAACGACTACAACTAACACAGTTCACAAGGCTGTGAGTGAGTGTGTGTGAGCACGTCAAGGACACACACACACAACAACAACAACAACAACAACAACAACAACAACACATACTACAAAACAACACACGATATTCACAAGGCTAGTGAGTGGTGTGTGCAAAGTCAAGACACACACACACACAACAACAACAACAACAACAACAACAACAACAACATCACAAACTACAAACACAAACACACTATATTCACAAGCTCACTGTGAGTGAGTGTGTGTGAGCAGTCAGACACACACGAAAAAAACCACAAGCACTATCAATCACACGACACACAATGCTGAGTGAGTGTGTGAGCAATCAATGACACACACACATACAACAACAACACAACAACAACAACAAGAGCAACAACATCACAAACGACAAACACAACACAAACACAACACTAAGACAACCAGCTCACAGGGAGGCTTGTTCTTGACCAGCAGAACAACGGAGAAGAAAGAACCGGATTCAGAGTCCTTATCAATCGGGCCGTACACGCTGAACTGCTGATACTTCACAATTCTGAAGGCAGCCGACGCCGACAAGGGACAGTCGTTCTCACCGTAAGCGTACAGAATGGGTGGGTCGTTGCCCACTTTAAGGCGCACGTCCAAGTTACCCCAGACCTGGTCAGGTCTTTTGGAAGAAAGGGGGCATTCAATTATGTTTCCAAATATTCATACATAGAGGTCTTTCTTTTTGTTAATTTCTACTGTTGCTTTGAAAACGTTTAGAAGTTGTAATTTCATAGTACCTGCAACATCATCATCATCATAACCATCATCATCGTCATCATCATCGTCGTCGTCGTCGTCGTCGTCATCATCATCTTCGTCGTCGTCGTCGTCGTCGTCATCATCATCATCATCATCATCATCATCATCATCATGAAATCGTAAATGATTCTTGTGTAGCCCTAGTTTCCAAACTCATTCGGACTGGCTGTGGATGATATGCTTGCATACAGACATCACTTACAGGTGCGCCGATGTCTCTCTCACACACTCATACACAGCACTCTGTCACACACTCATACACAGGCACTCTGTCACACACTCATACACAAGCACTCTGTCACACACTCATACACAGGCTGTCACACACTCATACACAGGCACTCTGTCACACACTCATACACAGGCTGTCACACACTCATACACAGGCACTCTGTCACACACTCATACACAGGCACTCTGTCACACACTCATACACAGGCACTCTGTCACACACTCATACACAGGCACTCTGTCACACACTCATACACAGGCTGTCACACACTCATACACAGGCACTCTGTCACACACTCATACTCACCCACTTATTCTCTCTCTCTAACACACACACACATATGTCCACTCGTGCTCACTGTCTCACACAAACACACACTCATACACATACACATGTATACACACTCACTCACACACGTACGTACACTCACACAAATACACACGCAGATACATACATAATTATACTCACACAAATATTCACACACAGACACATACACACTAACACGCATAAACACACACAGACATTCACAAATACACACGCACACACGCATAAACACACACACACACACACACTCACACAAATACACACGCCACACATACATATGCTCACACAAATACACACACATGCGCGTGCGCACATACACATACATACACACACACACAGAGACACAGACACACACGCACACACACACACACACACACACACACACACACACACACACACACACACACACACACACACACATAAACACATACAAACACACATGCACACACACACACACAAATTGGTTTCTGATTTTCATCTCTATGAACTGCCGTACGTCTTATGTAAAAACACAGTCCAGTGGTGTCATGTCGAGTTGTAGTCTTATCCAGAGACAGACCAGATGGCCCCAATGGAGGAAATCAACAACATTTTATGTACTTGGGACAACATTTTTATTTTTTCTATTATTTTCGTTTAAAGCCCAGCCGACTGCGTAGAGCCATATCAGTGCTTTTACTGTTTCAAAACATACACAACACTTCAAGAAGTAAAAAACAGGAAAAGAACAGTATGTTAGGAGAAGCCCCTGGCGTCAACCACTCCGTCCAATTTATCATACAAGGGATTTAAAACACATACTTGAATACAAATTTATAGTGTGTGTGTGTGTGTGTGTGTGTGTGTGTGTGTGTGTGTGTGTGTGTGTGTGTGTGTGTGTGTGTGTGTGTGTGTGTGTGTGTGTGTGTTTTCTGTGCACAGCTGCATATACACACGTGTGTGTGCGCGTGTGTACTCATAATCGTGACCTTCCATCACGGAATGAGTCGCTTGGCAGCGTTTTGCACAATGGGGCAAAATAAGCGAGAGGGGTGTCAGGGCTCGTTATGGAGTTGTTGATTTTAGCGGATGCCGGAACCCTTCCTACACATTCTACATTCAATAAATTACGCATATTGTGGTTCTTTCTTAGCGAAAAAGCTATTTGCATTACCCTACCCAACATGCTAATGCTGAACTTTCACTTTCGTTTTTCTTGATTTTCTCAAAACTGTGTTTCGGAAGAGTGCCATGTTTGGAAGGCTGTACCTCAGCTATTTATTGTCCGATTTTAAAATGGTTTTCTTCATTAGAAAGAGCAGTAAATGTACATTTAGAAGCAATAAAAAAGTGAAAACTGCCTGAAGTAGACAAGTGACTCATTTCATGGTGGAAAGTCACAATTATGCCGCACCAGACAACTTACCGCATTGTGAACCAGTAGATTCCAGTGACGGGTGCCCGGAACACTTTATACTTCTTGCTCAGGCTGAGACCTCCCACGTTGGTCAGCACACGGTTAAAGACCATCTTCTCCCCATTATACGACAGTTTGTTCTCCTTCTGCATGCCTGTGAAGGCTACGCCCTCTGAAACAGAAGGCCAAGAATGGATGAAAAACTCCAGTCAGTCTGATGGATCAGTAGGCATACTGGTCCTTGTGGGTCTTCATGTGGGAGACAAGCACGATCTTGGAGGTAACGTGTTGTTCTGCAGGTGCTGAGCGGGAAGGAATCCTGTGGATTTCTCATCGTTCCCGTAGTCTCTGTATGCCTAACTGGTACAGACAGGGCAATTGTGAATGTGGAGGGGGGGGGGGGGGGGGCGTGCGGTCCTACATTCACTCTCTCACCTACTGACACTCGTTTTCCGGAATTAGTGTTATGATGATAATAATATAATTACTATCATCGTTATAATTCTTCTTCTTCTTCTTATTATATTAATTGTTATTATTATGATTACTATATTATTATTAGTAGTAGAAGTAGTAGTAGTAGTATCATCATCATCATCATCATCGTCGTCATCATCATCGTCGTCGTCGTCGTCGTCTCATCATCATCATCATCATCATCGTCGTCGTCGTCGTCATCATCATCATCATCATCATCATCATCAGCCATTATTGATGACCTGTAAGCAGAGCACTGTAGCCATTATTGATGACCTGTAAGCAGAGCACCGTAGCCATGATTGATGACCTGTTGACCTGTAAGCAGAGCACTGTAGCCATGATTGATGACCTGTAAGAAGAGCACTGTAGCCATGATTGATGACCTGTAAGCAGAGTATTGTAGCCATGATTGATGACCTGTAAGCAGAGTACTGTATCCATGATTGGTGACTGTAAAAGAGCACTGTAGCCATGATTGATGACCTGTAAGCAGAGTATTGTAGCCATGATTGATGACCTGTAAGCAGAGTACTGTAGCCATGATTGGTGACCTGTAAGAAGAGCAATGTAGCCATGATTGATGACCAATAAGAAGAGCACAGTAGCCATGATTGATGACCTGTAAGCAGAGTATTGTAGCCATGATTGATGACCTGTAAGCAGAGTATTGTAGCCATGATTGGTGACCTGTAAGCAGAGTATTGTAGCCATGATTGATGACCTGTAAGCAGAGTATTGTAGCCATGATTGATGACCTGTAAGCAGTGTACTGTAGCCATGATTGATGACCTGTAAGAAAGCACTGTAGCTATGATTGATGACCTGTAAGAAGAGCACTGTAGCCATGATTGATGACCTGTAAGAAGAGCATTGTAGCCATGATTGGTGACCTGTAAGAAGAGTACTGTAGCCATGATTGGATGACCTGTAAGAAGAGTACTGTAGCCATGATTGGTGACCTGTAAGAAGAGCACTGTAGCCATGATTGGTGACCTGTATGAAGAGTACTGTAGCCATGATTGATGACCTGTAAGCAGAGTATTGTAGCCATGATTGGTGACCTGTAAGCAGAGTATGTAGCCATGATTGGTGACCTGTAAGAAGAGTACTGTAGCCATGATTGGTGACCTGTAAGAAGAGTACTGTAGCCATGATTGGTGACCTGTAAGAAGAGTACTGTAGCCATGATTGATGACCTGTAAGCAGAGTACTGTAGCCATGATTGGTGACCTGTAAGAAGAGTATTGTAGCCATGATTGATGACCTGTAAGAAGAGTACTGTAGCCATGATTGGTGACCTGTAAGCAGAGTATTGTAGCCATGATTGGTGACCTGTAAGCAGAGTACTGTAGCCATGATTGATGACCTGTAAGCAGAGTATTGTAGCCATGATTGGTGACCTATAAGAAGAGTACTGTAGCCATGATTGATGACCTGTAAGCAGAGTATTGTAGCCATGATTGATGACCTGTAAGAAGAGTATTGTAGCCATGATTGGTGACCTGTAAGAAGAGTACTGTAGCCATGATTGGTGACCTGTAAGAAGAGTACTTGTAGCCATGATTGGTGACCTGTAAGAAGAGTACTGTAGCCATGATTGGTGACCTGTAAGCAGAGTACTGTAGCCATGATTGGTGACCTGTAAGCAGAGTATTGTAGCCATGATTGTGACCTGTAAGAGAGTACTGTAGCCATGATTGGTGACCTGTAAGAAGAGTATTGTAGCCATGATTGGTGACCTATAAGAAGAGTACTGTAGCCATGATTGATGACCATGTAAGCAGAGTATTGTAGCCATGATTGGTGACCTATAAGAAGAGTACTGTAGCCATGATTGATGACCTGTAAGAAGAGTATTGTAGCCATGATTGATGACCTGTAAGCAAAGTACTTAGCCATGATTGGTGACCTGTAAGAAGAGTACTGTAGCCATGATTGATGACCTGTAAGCAGAGTATTGTAGCCATGATTGGTGACCTGTAAGAGAGTACTGTAGCCATGATTGGTGACCTGTAAGAAGAGTACTGTAGCCATGATTGGTGACCTGTAAGAAGAGTACTGTAGCCATGATTGGTGACCTGTAAGAAGAGTACTGTAGCCATGATTGGTGACCTGTAAGAGAGTGCTGTAGCCATGATTGGTGACCTGTAAGCAGAGTACTGTAGCCATGATTGGTGACCTGGGACACATTTCCTTTTAGTCAAGAAAGCATTAATGTATGTGTCCAATTAACAATCCTGACAGAAAGTATATCAGCTTTATTTAAAACTATGACTGCACCAGCAAAGGCAGAAAATGATAGGAAGAGAGTACTGTATGACAGAAAGCAAAGCAACAAGGCAGAAACAAAGAAAGTGCAGAAAGGAGAAATTTCAAGCACAGAATTTCCAGAAGGTGAGGATACTATTTATACTGAAAGAGCCCCCGGCATCCTCATCGTCACGAATCATGGCTACAGTACTCTGCTTACAGGTCACCAATCATGGCTACAGTACTCTGCTTACAGGTCACCAATCATGGCTACAGTACTCTGCTTACAGGTCACCAATCATGGCTAAAAGTACTCTGCTTACAGGTCATCAATCATGGCTACAGTACTCTGCTTACAGGTCACCAATCATGGTACATACTGCTACGTACATGGCTATTCTTGCTTACAGGTCACCAATCATGGCTACATACTCTGCTTACAGGTCACCAATCATGGCTACATACTCTGCTTACAGGTCACATTCATGGCTACAATACTCTGCTTACAGGTCACCAATCATGGCTACATACTCTGCTTACAGGTCATCAATCATGGCTACATTACTCTGCTTACAGGTCACAATCATGGCTACAATACTCTGCTTACAGGTCACCAATCATGGCTACATACTCTGCTTCAGTCACCAATCATGGCTACAATACTCTGCTTACAGGTCATCACAGTCACCATGGCTACATACTCTGCTTACAGGTCACCAATGGTAAATACTCTGCTTACAGGTACAATCATGGTACATACTCTGCTTACAGGTCACAATCATGGCTACAGCAAACTCTGCTTACAGGTCACAATCATGGCTACATACTCTGCTTACAGGTCACATGGCTACTATACTTGTTAAGGTCACAATCATGGCTACAATACTCTGCTTACAGGTCACCATCATGGCTACGTATCTCTTACAGGTCACATGGCTACATACTCTGCTTACAGGTACATGGCTACAGTACTCTGTTAAGGCAAATCATGGCTAATTCTGCTTACAGGTCACCAATCATGGCTACAATACTCTGCTTACAGGTCACAATCATGCTACATACTTGCTAAGGTCACAATCATGGCTACTACTCTGTTCAGGTCACCAATCATGCTACATACTCTGCTTACAGGTCACCATGGCTACTACTTGCTTACAGGTCACAATCATGCTCATACTCTCTTACAGGTCACAATCATGGCTACAATACTCTGCTTACAGGTCACAATCTGGCTACATACTGCTTACGGTCACATCATGGCTAGTATTGCTTATCCATCATGCTCAGTATTGCTTCAGGTCACAATTGGCTACTACTTGCTTAGGTACATCATGGTCATACTTGCTTACAGTCCATCATGGTACGTCTTCTTACAGTCACCATCATGGTATACTTCTTTACAGGTCCATTGGCTACATCTTGTTAGGTCACCAATCATGGCTAATCTCTCTTCGGTCTCAATCATGGCTCAGTACTCTTTACAGGTCCATGGTACATATCTGCTTACAGGTCACATCATGGCTAATACTTGCTTACAGGTCACATCTGGCTAATCTGCTTACAGGTCACATTGGCTACTACTCTCTTAAGGTCACATATGGCTACATCTCTCTTAAGGTCACATCATGTACATATTGCTTCAGGTCCCATGGTAATATTGTTACAGGTCCATCTGGTACATATCTGTTAGTCACAATATGGCTACAATACTTGCTTACAGGTCACTCATGGCTACGTACTGTTAAGGTCACACATGGTACATACTTGCTTACAGGTCATCATGGTACATACTTGCTAAGGTCACCATGGTACATACTCTGTTACAGGTCACCAATCATGGCTACAATATCTGCTTAAGGTCACAATCATGGTAAATACTTGCTAAGTCACCATCTGGCTAAGTACTCTTTAAGGTCACAATCATGGCTACAATACTTGCTTAAGGTCCCATGGCTAATATCTGCTTACAGGTCACAATCATGGCTCAATCTCTGCTTACAGGTCATCAATCATGGTAATACTCTGCTTACAGGTCACAATCATGGCTACAGTACTCTGCTTACAGGTCACCAATCATGGCTACATACTCTGCTTACAGGTCACCATGGTACAGTACTCTGCTTACAGGTCACATCATGGTTACATACTCTGCTACAGGTCACCAATCATGGCTACATACTCTGCTTTCAGGTCACAATCATGGCTACATGTCTTCTTACAGGTCACAATCATGGCTACAGTATTGCTTACAGGTCACCATGGCTACATACTTGCTTACAGGTACCAATCATGCTACAATACTCTGCTTACAGGTCACAATCATGGCTACATATCTGCTTACAGGTCACAATCAGGCTACAGTACTCTGCTTACAGGTCACATCATGGCTACATACTTGCTTAGTCACTCATGGCTAAATACTCTGCTTACAGGTCACCAATCAGTACATACTCTGCTTACAGGTCACCAATCATGGCTACATACTCTGCTTACAGGTCTCAATCATGCTACAATACTCTGCTTACAGGTCACAATCATGGCTAAATACTCTGCTTAGGCACAATCAGGTACATATCCAAGGTCATCATCAACTAGCTTGCTTACAGGTCACAATCATGGCTACTACTCTGCTTACAGGTCACCAATCATGGCTACAATACTCTGCTTACAGGTCATCAATCATGGCTACAGTACTTGCTTACAGGTCACAATCATGGCTACATACTGCTTACAGGTCATCAATCAGGCTACAGTACTCTGCTTACAGGTCACCAATCATGGCTACAATACTCTGCTTACAGGTCACCAATCATGGCTACAATACTCTGCTTACAGGTCACCATGGCTCTATCTCTGCTTACAGGTCACCAATCATGGTTACATTCTCTGCTTACAGTTCATCAATCATGGCTACAAACTCTGCTTACAGGTCACCAATCATGGCTACTATACTCTGCTTACAGGTCACAATCATGGCTACTATACACTGCTTACGGTCACAATCATGGCTTCATACTCTGCTTACAGGTCACCAATCATGGCTACATACTCTGCTTACAGGTCACCAATCATGGCTACAATACTCTGCTTACAGGTCACAATCATGGCTACAGTACTTGCTTACAGGTCATCAATCATGGCTACACACTCTGCTTACAGGTACATCAATCATGGCTACAGTACTCTGCTTCAGGTCATCAATCATGGCTACATAATCTGCTTACAGGTCACCAATCATGGCTACAGTACTCTGCTTACAGGTCACCAATCATGGCTACATACTCTGCTTACAGGTCACCAATTCATGGCTACAGTACTCTGCTTACAGGTCACCAATCATGGCTACAGTACTGTGTTACAGGTCACCAATCATGGCTACAGTACTGTGCTTACAGGTCACCAATCATGGCTACAATTCTCTGCTTACAGGTCACCAATCATGGCTACAATTACTCTGCTTACAGGTCACCAATTCATGGCTACAGTACTCTTGCTTACAGGTCACCAATCATTGCTACAGTACTCTGCTTACAGGTCACCATTGGCTACTATACTCTGCTTACAGGTCACCAATCATGGCTACATACTCTGCTTACAGGTCATCAATCATGGCTACAGTACTTCTGCTTACCAGGTCATCTATCATGGCTACAGTACTTCTGCTTACAGGTCAGCCAATCATGGCTACTAGTACTCTGCTTACAGGTCACCAATCATGCTACAATACTCTGCTAACAGGTCACATCATGGCTACAGTACTCTGCTTACAGGTCACCAATCATGGCTACAATACTCTGCTTACAGGTCACCAATCATGGCTACAGTACTTTGCTTACAGGTCACAATCATGGCTACAGTACTCTGCTTACAGGTCATCAATATGGCTACAATACTCTGCTTATAGGTCACCATCTGGCTAATATACTCTGCTTACAGGTCACAATCATGGCTACAATCTCTGCTTACAGGTCCATCAATCATTGGCTACAGTACTCTGCTTACAGGTCACCAATCATGGCTACAGTACTCTGTTTTACAGGTCTACACTGGCTACATACTCTGCTTACAGGTCACCAATCATGGCTACAATAATCTGCTTACAGGTCACCAATCATGGCTACAATACTCTGCTTACAGGTCAGCAATCATGGCTACAGTTTCTTCTTACAGGTCATCAATCATGGCTACAGTACTCTGCTTACAGGTCACCATTGGCTACATACTCTGCTTACAGGTCAACAATCACTGCTACAATACTCTGCTTACTAGGTCATCAATCATTGGCTACAGTACTTGCTTACAGGTACATCATGCTCATTGGTTACAGTACTGTGCTTACAGGTCATCAATCATGGCTACAATACTCTGCTTACAGGTCACCAATCATGGCTACAATTACTCTGCTTACAGGTCACTCATGGCTACTATACTCTGCTTACAGGTCACCAATCATTGGCTACAATACTCTGCTTACAGGTCACCAATCATGGCTACAATACTCTGCTTACAGGTCACCAATCATGGCTACAATACTTGCTTACAGGTCACCATGGCTGCTACATACTCTGCTTACAGGTCACCAATCATGGCTACAATACTCTGCTTACAGGTCACCAATCATGGCTACAGTACTCTGCTTACAGGTCACCATCATGGCTACAATACTCTGCTTACAGGTCACCAATCATGGCTACAGTACTCTGCTTACAGGTCACCATCATGGCTACACAACTGGCAAACTTCAGTCCAAGTACAACTCTGCTAAGGTACATCATGGCATATCTGCTTACAGTCACCATCTGGCTCATACTGCTTCAGGTCACATCATGCTACTACTGCTACAGTCACCAGGCTCCTCTCTACAGTCCTATGTAAATTTGCTTACAGTCACAATCAGCTACATCTTGCTTACAGTCCCAATCATGTACATACTTGTTAGTCACATATGGCTAACTTGCTTAAGGCACCTGCAAACTCGCTACAGTCACCAATCATGGCTACAATCTGCTTACAGGTCACAATCATGGCTACATACTTGCTTAAGGTCACAAATGCTACAGTCTTTACAGTCACAATCATGCTCATACCTGCTTCAGTCACCAGGCTACATACTCTGCTTACAGGTCACAACATGTACATATCTGCTTACAGGTCACAATCTGCTACAGTACTTGCTTACAGTCACATCATGCTACATACCTGCTTACAGGTCACCATGGCTACATACTCTGCTCAGTCACATCATGCTACATACTCTGCTTACAGTCACCATAGCTACATACTCTGCTACAGGTCACCAATCATGGCTACAATACTCTGCTTACAGGTCACCAATCATGGCTACATACTCTGCTTACAGGTCACATCATGGCTACATACTCTGCTTACAGGTACATAGGCTCATACTTGCTTAAGGTCACCATGGCTACATCTCTGCTTACAGGTCACATCTGGCTACAATACTCTGCTTACAGTCATCAATCATGGTACAGTACTTGCTTACAGTCACATATGGCTACATACTCTGCTTACAGGTCACACATGGCTACAGTACTCTGCTTACAGTCACAATCATGCTACATACTCTGCTACAGGTCACCAATCATGGCTACATACTCTGCTTACAGTCACAATCATGGCTACATACTCTGCTTACAGGTCACAATCATGGCTACATACTCTGCTTACAGGTCACATCGCTACTACTCTGCTTACAGTCACCAATCATGGCACATCTCTGCTTAAGTCACCATAGGCTAATATCTCTTACAGGTCACAATCATGGTACATACTCTGCTTACAGGTCACATCATGCTACATACTCTGCTTACAGGTCACCAATCATGGCTACATCTCTGCTTACGGTCACCATGGCTACATACTCTGCTTAAGGTCACCATCATGGCTACATATCTGCTACAGGTCACAATCATGGCTACAATTCTGCTACAGGTCACAATCATGGCTACATACTCTGCTTACAGGTCAACATGCTACATACTCTGCTTCAGGTCACCATGTACATACTCTGCTAAGTCACATCTGCTAAATATCTGCTTACAGTCACCAATCATGGCTACAGTACTCTGCTTACAGTCACATCATGCTACAATACTCTGCTTACAGGTCACAATCATGGCTACATACTTGCTTACAGGTCACAACATGGCTACATTCTCTGCTTACAGGTCACCAATCATGGCTACAAACTCTGCTTACAGGTCACCAATCATGCTACATACTCTGCTTACAGGTCACAATCATGGCTACAATCTCGCTTACAGGTCACCATCTGCTATCTGCTTACAGGTCACCAATCATGGTACATACTCTGCTTACAGGTCACAATCATGGCTACATACTTGCTTACAGTCACCAATCAGGCTACAATACTCTGCTTACAGTCACAATCATGGCTACATACTCTGCTTACAGGTCACAATCATGGTACAGTACTCTGCTTACAGTCACAATCATGGCTACATACTCTGCTTACAGGTCCACAGGCTATACTACTCCCTGCTTACGGTCACAATCATGGCTACATACTTGTACAGTCACCAATCTGGCTCATACTCTGCTTACAGGTCACCAATCATGGTACATACTCTGCTTACAGTCACCAATCATGGCTACAGTACTTGCTTACAGGTCACCAATCATGGCTACATATCTGCTTACAGGTCACCATCATGGCTACATACTCTGCTTACAGTCACCATCTGGCTACATACTTGCTTAAGGTCACAACATGGCTACATACTCTGCTTAAGGTCACCATGGCTACATACTTGCTTACAGGTCACAATCATGGCTACATCTCTCTTACAGGTCACATCATGGTACAATACTCTGCTACAGGTCCAATCTGGCTACATACTCTGCTTACAGGTCACAATCATGGCTACAATACTCTGCTTACAGTCACAATCTGGCTCAATACTGCTACAGTCACCAATCATGGCTACATACTCTGCTTACAGTCACAATCATGGCTACATTCTGCTTACAGGTCACAATCATGGCTACATACTTGCTTAAGGTCACACATGGCTACATACTTGCTTACAGGTCACAATCATGCTACATATCTGTACGGTCACCAATCATGGCTACAATACTCTGCTTACAGGTCACAATCATGGCTACATCTCTGCTTACAGGTCACCAATCATGGCTACATACTCTGCTTACAGGTCACCAATCATGGCTACATACTCTGCTTACAGTCACCAATCATGGCTACATACTCTGCTTACAGTCACAATCATGGCTACATACTCTGCTTACAGGTCACAATCATGGCTACAATACTTGCTTACAGGTCACAATCATGGCTACAACTTGCTAAGGTCCAGGCTACATACTCTCTTACAGTCACCAATCGGCTACAGTACGCTTACAGTCACCATGGCTACATACTGCTTACAGGTCACCAATCATGTACATACTTGCTACAGGTCACAATCATGGCTACAATACTCTGCTTAAGTCACATCATGGCTAATACTCTGCTTACAGGTCACAATCATGCTACTACTCTGCTTACAGGTCACCAACATGGCTCAATACCTGCTTACAGGTCACCAATCATGCTACAATACTCTGCTTACAGGTCACCAATCATGCTACAATACTCTGCTTAAGGTCACAACATGGCTACATACTCTCTTACGTCACATCATGGCTACTACTTGCTTACAGGTCATCCAATCTATGCTACAGTACTCTGCTTACAGGTCACCAATCATGGCTACAATTCTCTGCTTACAGGTCACCAATCATGGCTACAGTACTCTGCTTACAGGTCACCAATCATGGCTACAGTACTCTGCTTACAGGTCACCAATCATGGCTACAGTACTCTGCTTACAGGTCACAATCATGGCTACAGTACTCTGCTTACAGGTCACAATCATGGCTACAGTACTCTGCTTCAGGTCACCAATCATGGCTACAGTACTCTGCTTACAGGTCACCAATCATGGCTACAGTACTTGCTTACAGGTCACCAATCATGGCTACAGTACTCTGCTTACAGGTCACCAATCATGGCTACAGTACTCTGCTTACAGGTCACCAATCATGGCTACAGTACTCTGCTTACAGGTCACCAATCATGGCTACATACTCTGCTTACAGGTCACCAATCATGGCTACAGTACTCTGCTTACAGGTCACAATCATGGCTATATACTCTGCTTACAGGTCACCAATCATGGCTACATACTCTGCTTACAGGTCATCAATCATGGCTACAATACTCTGCTTACAGGTCACCAATCATGGCTACAGTACTCTGCTTACAGGTCACCAATCATGGCTACAATACTCTGCTTACAGGTCACCAATCATGGCTACAGTACTCTGCTTACAGGTCACCATCATGGCTACAATACTCTGCTTACAGGTCACCAATCATGGCTACAGTACTCTGCTTACAGGTCACCAATCATGGCTACAATACTCTGCTTACAGGTCACCAATCATGGCTACAATACTCTGCTTACAGGTCACCAAATATGGCTACAGTACTCTGCTTACAGGTCACCAATCATGGCTACAATACTCTGCTTACAGGTCACCAATCATGGCTACAATGCTCTGCTTACAGGTCACCAATCATGGCTACAATACTCTGCTTACAGGTCACCAATCATGGCTACAGTACTCTGCTTACAGGTCACCAATCATGGCTACAATACTCTGCTTACAGGTCACCAATCATGGCTACAATACTCTGCTTACAGGTCACCAATCATGGCTACAATACTCTGCTTACAGGTCACCAATCATGGCTACAGTACTCTGCTTACAGGTCACCAATCATGGCTACAATACTCTGCTTACAGGTCACCAATCATGGCTACAATGCTCTGCTTACAGGTCACCAATCATGGCTACAATACTCTGCTTACAGGTCACCAACCATGGCTACAGTACTCTGCTTACAGGTCACCAATCATGGCTACAATACTCTGCTTACAGGTCACCAATCATGACTACAGAACTCTGCTTACAGGTCACCAATCATGGCTACAATACTCTGCTTACAGGTCACCAATCATGGCTACAGTACTCTACTTACAGGTCACCATGGCTACAATACTCTGCTTACAGGTGACCATGGCTACAGTACTCTGCTTACAGTCACTGATCATGGCTACAGTACTCTGCTTACAGGTCACTAATCATGGCTACATTACTCTGCTTACAGGTCACTGATCATGGCTACAGTACTCTGCTTACAGGTCACTGATCATGGCTACAATACTCTGCTTACAGGTCACCAATCATAGCTACAGTACTCTGCTTACAGGTCACCAATCATGGCTACAGTACTCTGCTTACAGGTCGACGTTCTGCCGAGACAGCAATGAAATTGAATTGAATCTTTGGGTCTCTCCCTCTTTCCTTCTTGTCCCTGCCTACTGACCTTCTAAAGAAGAGACATAGACGATGGAGATCATGGAGGCTACAATAATGGGACTTCCACTTCTGGATGTGACGGCCAGCCTGTCCCCTTTGTGCAGTGCTAGTGTCCCAGTGATGCTAGCTCTGTTGCCAGTCTGAGAGTAGGCGCTGAAGGGTGTGGGCTTAAAAGTTGACCACCAATTTGAAGTAGTTCCAGTTGTAAGAGCCAGGACAGATCCTGCACGGGACACACACAAAAACTTATTCTTGAATTAAGCTCTGGACAAAGTGCTTACCACAAGGGCCCACTGACTCTAATGTCGGAGGTTCGAACCCCCGGCAGTCCCATAACTCGTGAGATTTTTCAGTTCTGACCGGCTCCAACCCAGAGCTGAGCATGCTGTGGGCTCGATCAAAAGACTAAGACAACCATATGGATGCGCCATCAAGATCTGCTTAAATTTCACGAGCAACATTGTAGGTGTCTACATCTCCTGGTCTTAGCTGACGCTGGGATATATCATGACAGTAAGCGTGGAGTGTACAACTATGTCAAGCAGTCTCTAGATGAATTCCACAGCATGGTGATCTTCATCCCTGTTATCATGAAATCATCGATCATTACACAATTACAGCATGGTGATCATCATCCCTGTTATCATGAAATCATCGATCATTACAGCGTGGTGATCATCATCCCTGTTATCGATCATTACATCATGGTGATCATCATCCGTGCCATCGTGAAATCATCGATCATTACATCATTACAGCATGGTGATCATCATCCCTGTTATCATGAAATCATCGATCATTACATCATTACAGCATGGTGATCATCATCCCTGTTATCATGAAATCATCGATCATTACATCATTACAGCATTTGTGAATCATCATCATCCCTGTTATCATTAAATCATCGATCATTACAGCATGGTGATCATCATCCGATTGCATTGTGAAATCATCGATCATTACATCATTACAGCATGGTGATCATCATCCCTGTTATCATGAAATCATCGATCATTACAGCGTGGTGATCATCATCCCTGTTATCATGAAATCATCGATCATTACAGCGTGGTGATCATCATCCCTGTTTATCGATCATTACATCATGGTGATCATCATCCGTTGCCATCATGAAATCATCGATCATTACATCATTGCAGCATGGTGATCATCATCCCTGTTATCATGAAATCATCGATCATTACATCATGGTGATCATCATCCCTGTTATCATGAAATCATCGATCATTACATCATTACAGCATGGTGATCATCATCCCTGTTATCATGAAATCATCGATATTACATCATTACAGCATGGTGATCATCATCCCTGTTATCATGAAATCATCGATCATTACAGCATGGTGATCATCATCCTGTATCATGAAATCATCGATCATTACATCATTACAGCATGGTGATCATCATCCCTGTTATCATGAAATCATCGATCATTACAGCATGGTGATCATCATCCCTGTTATCATGAAATCATCGATCATTACAGCTGGTGATCATCATCCCTGTTTCATGATCGATCATTACATCATGGTGATCATCATCCGTTATCATGAAATCATCGATCATTAACATGCAATGGTGATCATCATCCCTGTTATCATGAAATCATCGATCATTACAGCATGGTGATCATCATCCCTGTTATCATGAAATCATCGATCATTACATCATACAGCATGGTGATCATCATCCCTGTTATCATGAAATCATCGATCATTACAGCATGGTGATCATCATCCTGCTATCATGAAATCATCGATCATTCATCATTACAGCATGGTGATCATCATCCCTGTTATCATGAAATCATCGATCATTACATATGGTGATCATCATCCTGTTATCATGAAATCATCGATCATTACAGCATGGTGATCATCATCCCTGTTATCATGAAATCATCGATCATTACAGCATGGTGAATCATCATCCCTGTTATCATGAAATCATCGTATCATAAAGCAGGTGATCATCATCCCTGTTATCATGAAATCATCGATATCATTCAGCATGTGTATCATATTCCATGTGTCATCCTGTTATCGAAATCATCGATCATTCATCATACACATGGTGATCATCATCCCTGTTATCATGAAATCATCGATCATTACATCATTACAGCATGGTGATCATCATCCCTGTTATCGTAAATCATCGATCATTCATCATTACAGCATGGTGATCATCATCCCTGTTATCATGAAATCATCGATCATTACATCATGGTGATCATCATCCCTGTTATCATGAAATCATCGATCATTACATCATTACAGCATGGTGATCATCATCCCTGTTATCATGAAATCATCGACATTACATCATTACAGCATGGTGATCATCATCCCTGTTATCGTGAAATCATCGATCATTACATCATTACGCGTGATCATCATCCCTGTTATCGTGAAATCATCGATCATTACATCATTACAGCATGGTGATCATCATCCCTGTTATCGTGAAATCATCATTATCATTACACATGGTGATCATCATCCCTGTTATCGTGAAATCGATCATTACATCATTACACATGGTGATCATCATCCCTGTTATCGTGAAATCATCGATCATTACATCATTACAGCATGGTGATCATCATCCCTGTTATCATGAAATCATCGATCATTACATCATTACAGCATGGTGATCATCATCCCTGTTATCATGAAATCATCGATCATTACAGCATGGTGATCATCATCCGTGCCATCGTGAAATCATCGATCATTGCATCATTAATCATGGTGATCATCATCCCTGTTATCATGAAATCATCGATCATTACAGCATGGTGATCATCATCCGTTGCATCGTGAAATCATCGATCATTGCATCATTACAGCATGGTGATCATCATCCCTGTTATCGTATAAATCATCGATTACATCATTACATCATGGTGATCATCATACCTGTTATCGTGAAATCATCGATCATTACATCATTAACATGGTGATCATCATCCTGTTATCATGAAATCATCGATCATTACATCATTACAGCATGGTGATCATCATCCTGTTATCGTGAAATCATCGATCATTACATTCACTGGTGATCATCATCCCTGTTATCTGAAATCATCGATCATTACATCTTACAGCATGGTGATCATCATCCCTGTTATCTAAATCATCGATCAATATACAGCATGGTGATCATCATCCCTGTTATCGTGAAATCATCGATTACATCTTACATCATGGTGATCATCATCCCTGTTATCTGAAATCTCGATCATTACATCATTACAGCATGGTGATATCATCCCTGTTATCTGAAATCATCGATCATTACATCATGGTGATCATCATCCCTGTTATCGTGAAATCATGGATCATTACATCATTACAGCATGGTGATTATCATCCCTGTTATCATGAAATCATCGATCATTACATCTCAGTGGTGATCATCATCCCTGTTATCGTGAAATCATCGACATTACATCATTACAGCATGGTGATTATCATCCCTGTTATCATGAAATCATCGATCATTACATCATCGTGTGATCATCATCCCTGTTATCATGAAATCATCGACATTACATCATTACAGCATGGTGATCATCATCCCTGTTATCGTGAAATCATCGATCATTACACATGGTGATCATCATCCCTGTTATCATGAAATCATCGACATTACATCATTACAGCATGGTGATCATCATCCCTGTTATCTGAAATCATCGATCATTACACATGGTGATCATCATCCCTGTTATCATGAAATCATCGATCATTACATTAGCATGGTGATCATCATCCCTGTTTCGAAATCATCGATACATTACAGCATGGTGATCATCATCCCTGTTATCACGAAATCATCGATCATTACAGCATGGTGATCATCATCCTGTTATCATGAAATCATCGATCATTACAGCATGGTGATCATCATCCCTGTTATCACGAAATCATCGATCATTACAGCATTGTGATCATCATCCTGTTATCATGAAATCATCGATCACTACAGTCATGGTGATCATCATCCCTGTTATCATGAAATCATCGATCATTACAGCATGGTGATCATCATCCCTGTTATCACGAAATCATCGATCATTACAGCATGGTGATCATCATCCCTGTTATCATGAAATCATCGATCACTACACATGGTGATCATCATCCCTGTTATCATGAAATCATCGATCATTACAGCATGGTGATCATCATCCCTGTTATCGTGAAATCATCGATCATTACATCATGGTGATCATCATCCCTGTTATCATTAAATCATCGACATACATATTACACATGGTGATCATCATCCCTGTTATCGATGAAATATCATCGATACATTTACAGCATGGTGATCCTCATCCCTGTTATATGAAATCATCGATACATTACAGCATGGTGATCATCATCCCTGTTATCTGAAATCATCGATCATTACATGCATGGTGATCATCATCCCTGTTATCATGAAATCATCGATCATTATATCAGCATGGTGATCATCATCCCTGTTATCATGAAATCATCGATCATTACACATGGTGATCATCATCCCTGTTATCATGAAATCATCGACATTACATTACATGGTGATCATCACCCTGTATCTGAAATCATCGATCATTACAACATGGTGATTATCACCCTGTTATCAGAAAGTCATTCATCATTACAGCATGGTGATCATCATCCCTGTTATCATGAAATCATCGATCATTACAGCATGGTGATCATCATCCCTGTTATCATCGAAATCATCGAATTCATCTTACAGCATTGTGATCATCATCCTGTTATCATGAAATCATCGATCATTACAGCATGGTGATCATCATCCCTGTTATCACGAAATCATCGATCATTACAGCATGTTGATCATCATCCCTGTTATCATGAAATCATGGATCACTACATCATGGTGATCATCATCCCTGTTATCATGAAATCATCGATCATTACAGCATGGTGATCATCATCCCTGTTATCACGAAATCATCGATCATTACAGCATGGTGATCATCATCCCTGTTATCATGAAATCATCGATCACTACATCATGGTGATCATCATCCCTGTTATCATGAAATCATCGATCATTACAGCATGGTGATCATCATCCCTGTTATCGTGAAATCATCGATCATTACATCATGGTGATCATCATCCTGTTATCATTAAATCATCGATCATTACATCATTACATATGGTGATCATCATCCCTGTTATCATGAAAATATCGATCATTACATCATTACAGCATGGTGATCCTCATCCCTGTTATCGTCCAATCATCGATCATTACAGCATGGTGATCATCATCCCTGTGATCATGAAATCATCGATCATTACATCATGGTGATCATCATCCCTGTTATCATGAAATCATCGATCATTACAGCATGGTGATCATCATCCCTGTTATCATGAAATCATCGATCATTACAGCATGGTGATCATCATCCCTGTTATCATGAAATCATCGATCATTACATCATGGTGATCATCACCCTGTTATCATGAAATCATCGATCATTACAGCATGGTGATCATCATCCCTGTTATCATGAAATCATCGATCATTACATCATTACAGCATGGTGATCATCATCCCTGTTATCGTGAAATCATCGATCATTACAGCATGGTGATCATCATCCTTGTTATCATGAAATCATCGATCATTACATCATTACAGCATGGTGATCATCATCCCTGTTATCGATGAAATCATCGATCATTACAGCATGGTGATCATCATCCCTGTTATTGTGAAATCATCGATCATTACAGCATGGTGATCATCATCCTGTTATCATGAAATCATCGATCATTACATCATGGTGATCATCATCCCTGTTATCGTGAAATCATGGATCATTACAGCATGGTGGTCATCATCCCTGTTATCATGAAATCATCGATCATTACATCATTACAGCATGGTGAATCATCCATCATCCCCTGTATATATCCGATGAAATCATCGATCATTACAGCATGGTGATCATCATCCCTGTTATCGTGAAATCATCGATCATTACAGCATGGTGATCATCATCCCTGTGATCGATGAAATCATCGATCATTACAGCATGGTGATCATCATCCTGTTATCATGAAATCATCATCATCATCATTACAGCATGGTGATCATATCCCTGTTATCATGAATCATCGATCTTTACAGCATGGTGATCATCATCCCTGTTATCATGAAATCATCGATCACATATACAGCATGGTGATCATCATCCCTGTTATCATGAAATCATCGATCATTACAGCATGGTGATCATCATCATGACGTGTGACGTGTGTTGACAGTAAACAGCGTGCGGATAGCAGCACGGCATGATATTCGTTTAAATGATAACTGATTGCTGTTCACTGTGAAATGTATATATAGTCAATTGAGAATCAGACAGGGAGGAGTAAAGACGAAGAAGCATTGCCCTGTCTTCCGAGTTTGCTGTAGAAAGAACGAAACATGGTGTCAGAAGTGGGATTACGAACTCCAACAAAAATCCAGAATATTGAAGACTAAAGTTCAACCATGAAAGATGAACAAGAAGAGAGAAGAGCCAGTCGACGACATGCCAAGATTCCCTTGCCTCCTAAACTTGATGTGAATGGAGGAAACTGCAGAGCAGCTGGAGGAAATTCAAGAGGCTTTGGGACAGCTATGAAACTGTGACAACACAGACAGAAGAAGACTCAACATACAGAACAGCAGTTTTTCCTTCTTGCATCAGGCTGGATGCTATGGACATCTATGAAGGATTGGCATTTGCTAATGAAGCTGAAAGAAATGACATTGACACTGTTCTCCAGAAATTCGAAGAATACTGTGTGGGTTCAACCAATGAAACTTATGAAGCATTCAGATTCAACTGCAGACATCAAGCAGCAGGAGAATCTATCGAACAGTTTGTAGCAGAACTGCGGAGACTGATCAAGACCTGTAACTATGGTACACTGGAAGACAGACTGTTGAGAGATCAAATCGTACTGGGTGTACATGACGAGACTCTGCGATCAAAATTACTGGAAGTGCGACAGCTGACATTGACTGCATGTATTGATAGGTGCAGAGCGCATGAATCAAGTCAACATCAAACCGTCCAAATGATGAGAAAAACGCAGGACACGCAGGAAGTCCAAGCTTTCAAAGAAAAGAAGACAGCAAAGCAGTATAGCAAAGGAAACAAACTAGAGTACAGAGAGAAATGCGGATATTGTGGTGGAAAGCACCCAAGAGCTAAAGAGAAATGTCCAGCATTTGGAAGAAAATGCAAAGCTTGTGGAGGAAATAATCACTTTGCTTCATGCTGCAGAACACTCAAGAAAAATCAAAAGAAAACAAGAGTTCGGCACTTCGAAGAAGAGGAGACTGACACTGAAAGCGATAATGAAATCCTCGGGATCGAAGACAAAACCAGAAAAAAGGAGAGAAACATACGAGCAAAAATGCTGATAAATGAGATGCCGATAACATTTCTTCTTGACACAGGTGCAACAACAAACGTGATGTCTGAGAGCCTGTACAGAGAAGTCACAGGAGATGAAAGAAAGTCGGACCTGCAAGAGACGAAGAAGAAGCTGGTGATGTTCAATGGAACAGAAATGAAACCTGCGGGGGAGATAGTGCTGCGAGTGAAAAACCCCAAGAACAGAAGAAAATACAAAGTCAACTTCGCGATCACCAAAACGGACTGTAAGCCAGTACTGGGACTGAAAGCTGTACAGCACATGCAATTGTTGACGATCAATGAAGAGAACATTGCAACGATAGCGGCGAATCAGAAAGAGGAGGAAAATGCAAAAGATATGCTCACAAAGTACAACGATGTCTTTGAAGGAGAAGGAAAACTAGAAGGGAAATTACACCTAAAAAACAGACCCCAGTATTGCTCCAGTGAAGATGCCTTGCAGAAAGTGGCCGATAGCAGTGCAAGAGAAAGTGAAGGACGAGCTGAAGAGGTTGAAAAAACTGGACGTGGTCACTAAAGTAGACACGCCAACGGAGTGGATAAGCAGTTTGGTCGTAACAACAAAGAGCAATGGGAAAGTCAGACTGTGCATCGACCCAAGCCACTGAACAAAGCCCTCAGGAGAAACGATACCCCATGCCAACCATTGATGACGTACTGCCTCTCCTCAAAGATGCAAAATACTTCACACACCTGGACGCGAAAAACGGGTTTTGGCACGTTGAACTGGACGAAGACAGCAGCTACCTGACAACATTTGAGACGCCTTTTGGCAAATACCGATGGAAACGAATGCCCTTTGGTATTTCACCAGCCCCAGAAGAATTCCAGAGGAGGATTGACATCGCTTTGGCAGGACTGCCAGGCGTGGTGGCGGTTCATGATGACATCTTTGTTTTTGGCAGAGGACCAACCAACGAAGCAGGAGCACAAGTTCATGATACCAACCTGAACCGTTTGCTACAACGATGCCGAGAGACTGGAATCAAACTCAACAAGGAGAAGGTTGAGATGAAACGAACAGAGATATCATATTTGGGACACATCTTCTCAAGAGAAGGCTTGAAAGCCGACCCAAAGAAATTGGACGCTGTCCAACAACTCCCAGTGCCAGAAGACAAAGCAGTTGTGCAGAGACTACTCGGTGTAGTCGGATACCTTCAGAAATTTGCACCAAACCTGTCTGAGGAAGCAGCACCACTCAGAGAACTGGTAAAAAAAGACGTCCACTTCAGATGGGATGAAGACGTCCATGGAGAAGCCCTGAAGAAAGTGAAGAAGATACTCTCTGAGCCACCGGTACTTCGCTACTTTGACTCTTCAGGAAAGCGTACAACCACCCTTCAGTGTGATGCTTCACAGTTTGGACTTGGAGATTGTCTCATGCAGGATGGTCAACCGATTCAGTACGCATCACGAGCCTTGACCGAGACAGAAAAAAGCTATGCTCAAATAGAAAAGGAGATGTTGGCAATACTCTTCGGTCTGGAAAGGTTTGAGAGATACGTCTATGGAAGAGACATCCTGGTGGAGACCGATCACAAACCACTAGAGACCATTCACAAGAAGAGCTTGCTCTCAGCACCTAAGAGGATTCAGAGGATGCTATTCAGAACTCAGAAGTTCAGGTACATGGTAGTATACAAGCGTGGATCTGAGATGCACCTGGCTGACACCCTCAGCAGAGCAGTCTGTGGAAAAGCGGAACAGCAAGTCACCCACAAGGAAGCCGTTTTCCTCACAGACCTGGAGAAAACAGACTCATTACAAGAACTGGCCATCAGCCAAGAGAGACTGAACAGTCTACAGCAAGCAACTCAGGAAGATGCAACCATGAAAACCCTGAAAGCTGTCATTCTACAAGGCTGGCCAGAGGAGAAACAACAACTTTCATTACAGTTATAAGAATACTTTCCTTTCAGGGAGGAACTGTCAGTCCACAACGGACTTGTCTTCAAAAGCCACAGAGTAATTGTACCTGAAAGCGAAAGAGCAGACATCCTTGAGAAACTTCATGCAAGCCACTCAGGAATTCAGAGCTGCATAAGAAGAGCACGTGAGGTAGTCTACTGGCCCAGGATGAACATGGACATTGAAGATTTTGTCAAAACATGCAGCGCCTGTAACACATACCAACGTGGTCAGCAGAAGGAACCACTTATCAGTACAGAGATCCCTGACCTGCCCTGGCAATACATCGCTTGTGACATCTTTGAACATAATGGCAATGAATACCTGGTCACGGTCGATCACTACTCTAATTTCTTTGAGATTGATCGGTTACAAACAAGAGAATCCAAAGAGGTCATCATCTGTCTGAAGAGACACTTGGCAAGACACGGAATCCCAGAACGCCTGACAACAGACTGTGGAACACAATTCACATCAAACCAATTTGGAAAGTTCAGAAAAACATATGGGTTTGAACACGTAACAAGCTCACCACACTACCCTCAGTCCAATGGAAAAGCAGAGAGCGCGGTGAAGGCTGCAAAGACGTGCATGAAGAAAGCAGAACACAACAATCAAGATCCCTTCCTCGCTTTACTTGAGCTGAGAAACATCCCGACAGAGACTGTAAACAGTTCGCCTGCTCAGAGACTGTTCGGCAGAAAAACACGAACACAAGTGCCGACGTCAAAGACATTACTCCAACCTACAGTTGTACCAATCAAGAAAGAACTTGAGAAAAGGAAACTGAAACAAGCGCACTACTACAACAGAAGCGCAATAGAGCTGACAGAACTGAGTCCGGGACAGATTGTGAAATTCCAACCTCCAGGATCCAAAAAGTGGATCAGCGCCAAAGTAGACCAACAGGTGAACATCCGGTCATACAACATTCGCACAGAGGACGGACGTCAGTACAGAAGGAATCGTCGTCAGCTACGAGACAACAGAAACGGAGCTTCAGCAGACAATCAACCCTCAACGACTTGTCCAGAGAAGGATGATTTCTGGAAGACATCAGGAAAGCGACACATCGGGCAAGCAACAGCAAATCATCGTTCCATCAAAACAGATGCTGGAAGATAACAAGAAAACTGGAACTGGAACAGATGTCAGGATGCCAGCATCGTCTGTCCGTGAAAACTCATCTGATCAGTCACCAGTCATCAAAATGTCTGAGACAACCAGCATCAAGGAGCCAGATGAAGTTATCAAACAAACAAGGACAGGACAACCCGAACCAGTTAGTTCTCCTTACAGAACAAGATCTGGAAGACAAAGCAAAAGGCCAGATTTCCTGAAATATGAATGAAACTGAAGACTCTACCACAATCAGATAAACTGAAAGCATTGCGAAATATGGACATGATGATGATGGATCAGAGATAAAAAGAGGTGAATGAATGATTGGGCCCTGTGCGTGAGAGAAAGAATGAGTGCTTAAGTTAATGTTGTGATAAAGGTAAGAAACACATTTATTTCGTATGGACTTAAAGATAGGAAAAATAATTGATTTTGTTTCCTTGAAGAAAGGGAGATGTGACGTGTGTTGACAGTAAACAGCGTGCGGATAGCAGCACGGCATGATATTCGTTTATTGATAACTGATTGCTGTTCACTGTGAAATGTATATATAGTCAATTGAGAATCAGACAGGGAGGAGTAAAGACGAAGAAGCATTGCCCGTCTTCCGAGTTGGCTGTAGAAAGAACGAAACATCCCTGTTATCATGAAATCATCGATCATTAATCATTACAGCTTGTGATCATCATCCCTGTTATCATGAAATCATCGTCATACATCATTGCAGCATGGTGATCATCATCCTGTTATCATGAAACATCGATATTACAGCATGGTGATCATCATCCCTGTTATCATGAAATCATCGATCATTACAGCATTGTGATCACATGTTATCGGAAATCATCGATCATCCACGATGTGTCTATGTATAGAAATCATCGATCCACGGGATCATCATCCTGTTATCATGAAATCATCGATCATTACATCATTACAGCATGGTGATCATCATCCCTGTTATCATGAAATCATCGATCATTACAGCATGTGATCATCATCCCTGTTATCATGAAATCATCGATCATTACAGCATGGTGATCATCATACCCTGTTATCATGAAATCATCGATCATTACAGCATGGTGATCATCATCCCTGTTATCATGAAATCATCGATCATTACATCATTACAGCATGGTGATCATCATCCCTGTTATCATGAAATCATCGATCATTACATCATGGTGATCATCATCCCTGTTATCATGAAATCATCGATCATCATTACAGCATGGTGATCATCATCCCTGTTATCATGAAATCATCGATCATTACATCATGGTGATCATCATCCCTGTTATCATGAAATCATCGATCATTACATCATTACAGCATGGTGATCATCATCCCTGTTATCATGAAATCATCGATCATTACATCATGGTGATCATCATCCCTGTTATCATGAAATCATCGATCATTACATATGGTGATCATCATCCTGTTATCATGAATCATCGATCATAATCATGGTGATCATCATCCCTGTTATCGTGAAATCATCGATCATTACATCATGGTGATCATCATCCCTGTTATCATGAAATCATCGATCATTACATCATGGTGATCATCATCCCTGTTATGAATCATCGATCATTACATCGATGGTGATCATCATCCTGTTATCTGAAATCATCGATCATTACACATGGTGATCATCATCCCTGTTATCATGAAATCATCGATCATTACAGCATGGTGATCATCATCCCTGTTATCATGAAATCATCGATCATTACAGCATGGTGATCATCATCCCTGTTATCATGAAATCATCGATCATTACAGCATGGTGATCATCATCCCTGTTATCATGAAATCATCGATCATTACATTCAATTTACATGCATCGAGTGATCATCATCCCTGTTATCATGAAATCATCGATCATTACATCATGGTGATCATCATCCCTGTTATCATGAAATCATCGATCATTACATCATTACATCATGGTGATCATCATCCCTGTTATCATGAAATCATCGATCATTACATCATTACATCATGGTGAAAACTTGTCCCCGATACTGTAATCCTTTACGCCCTAACCTGGAGGTGACCCCAAGTTCAGTTTCCTGTAATTACTTAACGTGGCTGAGATGAAATCGAGTTGGGGCCTCTGGTGTCCACGGAGAGGTGTGGTGGTTGTCTGCTCACAGGGAGGTCTCTCCCACTCGGTCTTGCTCCATGACTGAGCGATTACTAATGTTAGCAGAAGGCTTAGTAGGCAGTGTCCTCTGTAAGTCGGATCAAAACATGCAGTGATGAACTGCACCAAAAAGTAACTCAGCGGTGCAGAGTCCACTCTGGTGGATGTCCTCGTTGCGGCTTGACAGCTCTGGCTCCTATGGGCTTTTTGGGGCTGACAATTCCGATGAACAAACTCTCAGCTGGTGTGTGTTGTGGAGTCGTATGATCGATATGGAATCAATACCAGTGATTTGGTGCACAATTTCGAGAGAAACAAAGGAGGACAGGAACGATCTATCATGTCAACAAGAATGTGTTTCTGTAATGAGGCAGCCGAGATGTGGTTTCTAAGAAGAATGTTGAGAGTTCCATGGACAGCAAAGAAAACAAAACGAGACAGTCTTGATGGAGGCAGACACAAGTAGATCACTCATAAGGAAGATTAGGAAAAGACATGCAACATTTATAGGCCATTTTATGCGGAAGGGGGATTTGGAGCACCTGGTCACAACGGGAAAGCTGGAGGGAAAGAGAGCACCAGGTAGACCCAGGGAGAAAATGCTGGACGGACTTGCAGAGTGGCTGGGGCCGAGGAGGGTGGGGGAGATGCTAGGGGCAACGAGAGATAGAGACAGATGGAAGTCCATGATCACCAACGCCATGCGGCAGGGCACCTGATGATGATGATAATGAATGTACAGCTACATGATAAAATCTTAGACACAAGACTCAACGTTTAAAACACCATTTGAAAATTGGCATTATGTTTCTATAACAATCATCACATCATTTGACATTAGGCATACGTTTCTAAGATATTCACCACGCCATTTTCTTATTGTTTTTTAAAATAACATAATGTTTCTAAAACATTTATCGCATCATTTGATATTAGGCATCATCATCATCATCATCACGTGCCCTGCCACATGGCGTTGGCGATCATGGCCCTCCATATGCATCTATCCCTTGTTGCCACAAGCACATCTTCCACCCTCTCTGTTCTTAGCCACTCTACAAGTCCGTCCAATATTTTTTCCCTGGGTCTACCTGGCGCTGTCTTTCCCTCCAGCTTTCCTGTTGTGACCAGGTGCTCTAATTCCCCTTTCCTCATAAAATGGCCTATAAATGTTGCCTGTCTTTTCCTTATCTTCCTTATGAATGACCTTCTTGTGTGTGCCTCCATCAAGACTCTCTCGTTTGTTTTTATTTGCTGTCCATGGAACTCCCAACATTCTTCTTAGAAACCACATCTCGGCTGCCTCTATCTTGTTCTGGCTTTGCTTGTTGACTGTCCACGCCTCACAACCATATAACATTATCGGTTCCATATAACATTCAAGAACACTCTTCCTGATGTTAATTGATAGGCGCTAGGCATTTGTTGGCTAGAATGCTTTTCATCTTATCGAATGCCATTTTGGCTTGGCCGATTCAGCAGGCTATTCTGATGTGCATTTGCCGTCTGGTGAGATGATCGTTCCCAGATATTTAAACTTATCAACCTGTCTCAAGGTCGTGCCGTTTGTATAATGCATACGTTTCTAAAACATTCACCACGCCGTTTTTTGTTGTTTTGTTTTGTTTTGATTTGTTGTTTTAATAACATTATGTTTCTAAAACATTCATCACATCGTTTGATATTAGGCATACGTTTATAAAACATTCACCACGTCATTTGAAAATAACATTATGTTTATAAAACAATGAATACATCATCTTAAAAGAATCATCATAAAAAGAATAAAGGGAATATCCGTATATTTCAAACTGAATTCTACGCTGAACAATAACATGAAAATGTGTGCACATGTACGGAACACAAGTACACGTAACACACACACACACACACACACAACACACACACACACCACCACACACACACACACACACACACACACAACACACACACACACCACACACACAACAAAACACACACACACATTCTTCTCTCTCTTCACGCACATACATAATACGCACATGCACCTTACACATACATGCTCGCATGCGTACGTGTGCACGCACACACACACATACACACTACTGTCCTTTCACCGAAAACAAACGAATGAGCAAAAACAAACCCTGCAATTCTAATTGATGAACAAGACAGGTGCCAGTTCTCAGTCAACCAGCCTTTGTCCAACGCACAAAGGACGTAGAAAGACGATAAAAAATTCATTCAACTGATTCTGCACACACACACACACACACACACACACACACACACACACACACACACACACACACACACACACACACACACACACAAAGAAAACCACAGAAGACAACACTTGTATTTCATTTATCTGGTTCTGTTATACAGGGGGGTGCAAAAGTAGGTATACAGTTATGAAAAAAGAAAACGCTTACAATACTCAATTGCATTCATTATACAAACAAATGAATATTGCATATACATGCAATAACAAACACAGCCTTAATCCCTCAGATACTCAAACTGCTTGCCGTCGGTATTCACACACTCCTGTAATCGAGAGCGGAATTAAGCATTATAATAATGATATGATACTTACTGTATACCTACTTTTGCACCCCCCTGTATACACGCAGCAGCTTCACAAGTCTGTGGTACACAGATGACTTACTCTGTACTTCGGGAGAGCAAACGATGCAGTGCGTTGTTATCATTATCATTATCATTGTTATTTAAAGCTCAGCCGGCTGCACAGAACCACATCAGGGCTGTAACATCTCAACATGTCTTTGAACCTGGAAATAACCGGCTCCTACTCTGAGTTGGGCGTGCTATGGGCTCATTGGGAAGACTGGGTCCGCACAGTCGAGTCTCATCCACTTCACGGGTGCGTCACTGAGGGTGTTGCTCAAATCGTTTGACCAGCACTGCAGGTGTCTGTCTATCTCGGGCCTGGTTGACGCCAGAGTATATTATGATAGTAAGCGTAGAGTACAGCCCTGTCACGCAGTCTCAATCCCAGATGGAACTCCATAGCGTCAAGACTATCGTCCTTATCGACATCATCATCATCGCATTGTAAAAAGTGTGCCAGATTCTGTGGCCATTATGGTGGCGTAGAAAATAAGATTAAAAAAAAAAAAAAAAAAAGAAAAAGAAAAGAAAGGTGAGCGCAGAGGTACCCCCCCCCCCCCCCTTGAGTGCGATAATAAAAATAAACACATACACACAACATGCAGTAACTAGCTACAAGTGATGCTCACCTCATAGAAATAACATATAGCCCATCTTCCACAATGAAAATGATCTCGCTTTGCTCTGGAAACAATATCAACATGATCAAGTCATATTTCTCATTTGAAAAATCAGTGCCGGGATTTTTGTGTTTACAGACACATAAGCAGACACAGCTCGGTCGACAGGAAGCAATCCCCTTTAGAATATAACAATAATAATAATATATTTTATTTATATAGCGCAAAATCTTGAAAAAATCAAATCTAAGCGCTGAATGGTCATGCCATACAAGGAATGTCCCCATTATGTCCTAAAACGTAAACAGAAAGCAAATTATAGAAGAAAAACGATTATAAGACGATGAAATGGATGTTCTCTTACGTCCTTTGAATAATGCAAACGACAACATCAACAAAACAACAACAACAACAACAACACACACACACACACACACACACACACACACACACACACACACACACACACACAGAGTCTTTTGAGTCAAACTTCCTGAAACCCAAACATTTAAAAGTATTTCTTGTTGATCTTGTCGATAAATCAAAAGACGTCCTTTTGTTCAGGCTTCACATAGAAAAGGAAGATAAATGGATATACTATTGCACTCTTTGAACACACACACACACACACACACACACACACACACACACACACACACACACACACACACACACACACACACACAACACACACACACACTCTCTATCTCTCTCTCTCTCTCACTCACCCATCCACACACACACATTGCACACGCACACACGCACACACACACACACACACCACACATTGCACACGCACGCACGCACACACACACACACACACACACACACACACACACACACACACACACACACACACACACACACACACACAAGCAAACGAAACAAAAATGTCCTCTGGGCTAGATTTCCTGAAATTCATACAATCAGCTGGATCGGCTAGATTATGTCCCTTGATTGGCGTTCAAAAATCACATTCACATTTGCGTGCTGATGACACTGAGCAAAGGCTCATGTCGACATTCAGTCTGCAGCCAGGCAACACGACACTCTGTCTGCAGCAAGGCAACACGACACTCAGTCTGCAGCAAGGCAACACAACACTCAGTCTGCAGCAAGACAACACAACACTCTGTCTGCAGCAAGGCAACACAACACTTCGTCTGCAGCAAGGCAACACAACACTCTGTCTGCAGAAAGGCAACACAACACTCTGTCTGCAGCAAGGCAACACAACACTGTCTGCAGCAAGGCAACACCACACTCTGTCTGCAGCAAGGCAACACAACACTCTGTCTGTAGCAAGACAACACAACACTCTGTCTGCAGCAAGGCAACACAACACTCTGTCTGTAGCAAGACAACACAACACTCTGTCTGTAGCAAGACAACACAACACTCTGTCTGTAGCAAGACAACACAACACTCTGTCTGCAGCAAGGCAACACAACACTCTGTCTGTAGCAAGGACAACACAACACTCTGTCTGCAGCAAGGCAACACACACTCTGTCTGCAGCAAGGCAACACAACACACACTCTGTCTGCACAAGACAACACGACACTCAGTCTGCAGCAAGGCAACACAACACTCGTCTGCAGCAAGGCAACACAACACTCAGTCTGTAGCAAGACAACACAACACTCTGTCTGCAGCAAGGCAACACAACACTCTGTCTGCAGCAAGACAACACACACTCAGTCTGCAGCAAGGCAACACAACACTCAGTCTGCAGCAAGGCAACACACACACTCAGTCTGCTGCAAGGCAACACAACACTCAGTCTGCGCAAGGCAACACACAACACTCTGTCTGCTGCAAGACAACACAACACTCAGTCTGCAGCAAGGCAACACAACACTCGTCTGCAGCAAGCAAGCAACACAACACTCTGTATGCAGCAAGGCAACAAACACAACACTCAGTCTGCAGCAAGGCAACACAACACAACACTCTTCTGCAGCAAGGCAACACAACACTCAGTCTACAGCAAGGCAACACAACACAACACTCAATCTGCAGCAAGGCAACAAACACTCTGTCTCAGCAAGGCAACACAACACAACACTCTGTCTGCAGCAAGGCAAACATAACACTCAGTCTGCAGCAAGGCAACACAACACAACACTCTGTCTACAGCAAGGAACACAACAAACACTCAGTCTGCAGCAAGCAACACACACAACTCTCTGTCTGCAGCAAGGCAACACAACACAACACTCTGTCTGCAGCAAGGCAACACAACACAACACTCTGTCTGCAGCAAGGCAACACAACACAACACTCTGTCTGCAGCAAGGCAACACAACATAACACTCTGTCTGCAGCAAGGCAACACAACATAACATTCTGTCTGCAGCAAGGCAACACACACACACTCTGTTACAGCAAGCAACACAACCACACTCTGTCTGCAGCAAGGCAACACAACACAACACTCTGTCTGCAGCAAGGCAACACAACATAACACTCTGTCTGCAGCAAGGCAACACAACATAACACTCTGTCTGCAGCAAGGCAACACAACACAACACTCAGTCTACAGCAAGGCACACAACACAACACTCTGTCTGCAGCAAGGCAACACAACACTCAGTCTGCAGCAAGGCAACACAACACATCACTCTGTCTGCAGCAAGGCAACACAACACTCAGTCTGCAGCAAGGCAACACAACACAACACTCAATCTGCAGCAAGGCAATACAACACTCTGTCTGCAGCAAGGCAACACAAAACTCTGTCTGCAGCAAGGCAACACAAAACTCTGTCTGCAGCAAGGCAACACGACACTCTGTCTGCAGCAAGGCAACACAACACGACACTCTGTCTGCAGCAAGGCGTCACAACACTCAGTCTGCAGCAAGGCAACACCACACTCTGTCTGCAGCAAGGCAACACCACACTCAGTCTACAGCAAGGCAACACGACACTCTGTCTGCAGCAATGCAACACAACACAATACTCAGTCTGCAGCAAGGCAACACAACACAACACTCTGTCTGCAGCAAGGCAACACCACACTCAGTCTACAGCAAGGCAACACGACACTCTGTCTGCAGCAAGGCAACACAACACAACACTCAGTCTGCAGCAAGGCAACACAAGACAACACTCTGTCTGCAGCAAGGCAGCACAACACTCTGTCTGCAGCAAGGCAACACAACACTCTGTCTGCAGCAAGGCAACACAACACTCTGTCTGCAGCAAGGTAACACAACACTCTGTCTGCAGCAAGGCAACACAACACTCTGTCTGCAGCAAGGCAACACGACACTCTGTCTGCAGCAAGGCAACACAACACTCAGTCTACAGCAAGGCAATACAACACAACACTCAGTCTACAGCAAGGCAACACCACACCACACTCAGTCTACAGCAAGGCAACACAACACAACACTCAGTCTACAGCAAGGCAACACCACACTCAGTCTACAGCAAGGCAACACAACACAACACTCACTCTACAGCAAGGCAACACCACACTCAGTCTACAGCAAGGCAACACAACACAACACTCAGTCTGCAGTAAGGCAACACAACACTCTGTCTGCAGCAAGGCAACACAACACTCTGTCTGCAGCAAGGCAACACAACACTCTGTCTGCAGCAAGGCAACACAACACCACACTCAGTCTACAGCAAGGCAACACGACACTCTGTCTGCAGCAAGGCAACACAACACAACGCTCAGTATGCAGCAAGGCAACACAACACAACACTCAGTCTGCAGCAAGGCAACACAACACAAGACACTGTCTGCAGCAAGGCAACACAACACAAGACACTGTCTGCAGCAAGGCAACACAACACTCAGTCTGCAGCAAGGCAACACAACACAACACTCAGTCTACAGCAAGGCAACACAACACTCTGTCTGCAGCAAGGCAACACAACACGACACTCTGTCTGCAGCAAGGCAACACAACACTCAGTCTGCAGCAAGGCAACATAACACTCTGTCTGCAGCAAGGCCACACAACACTCTGTCTGCAGCAAGGCAACACAACACTCTGTCTGCAGCAAGGCAACACAACACAACACTCAGTCTGCAGCAAGGCAACACAACACTCTGTCTGCAGCAAGGCAACACAACACTCTGTCTGCAGGAAGGCAACACAACACTCAGTCTACAGCAAGGCAACACAACACCACACTCAGTCTACAGCAAGGCAACACCACACCACACTCAGTCTGCAGAAAGGCAACACAACACAACACTCAGTCTACAGCAAGGCAACACCAACACTCAGTCTACAGCAAGGCAACACAACACAACACTCAGTCAACAGCAAGGCAACACAACACTCTGTCTGCAGCAAGGCAACACAACACAACACTCAGTCTACAGCAAGGCAACACAACACTCTGTCTGCAGCAAGGCAACACCACACTCAGTCTGCAGCAAGGCAACACCACACTCAGTCTACAGCAAGGCAACACAACACAACACTCAGTCTGCAAGCAAGGCAACACAACACTCTGTCTGCAGCAAGGCAACACAACACAACACTCTGTCTGCAGCAAGGCAACACGACACTCTGTCTGCAGCAAGGCAACACAACACTCTGTCTGCAGCAAGGCAACACAACACTCTGTCTGCAGCAAGGCAACACAACACTCTGTCTGTAGCAAGGCAACACAACACTCAGTCTGCAGCAAGACAACACAACACTCTGTCTGCAGCAAGGCAACACAAAACTCAGTCTGCAGCAAGCAACACAACACTCAGTCTGCAGCAAGGCAACACAACAACTCAGTCTGCAGCAAGGCAACACAACACTCTGTCTACAGCAAGGCAACACAACACTCAGTCTGCAGCAAGGCAACACGACACTCTGTCTCAGCAAGGCAACACAACACTCTGTCTGCAGCAAGGCAACACAACACTCTGTCTGCAGCAAGGCAACACAACACTCTGTCTGCAGAAAGGCAACACAACACTCTGTCTGCAGCAAGGCAACACAACACTCTGTCTGCAGCAAGGCAACACAACACTCAGTCTGCAGCAAGGCAACACAACACCACACTCAGTCTACAGCAAGGCAACACGACACTCTGTCTGCAGCAAGGCAATACAACACAACACTCAGTCTGCAGCAAGGCAACACAACACAACACTCAGTCTGCAGCAAGGCAACACAACACAAGACACTGTCTGCAGCAAGGCAACACAACACAAGACACTGTCTGCAGCAAGGCAACACAACACTCAGTCTGCAGCAAGGCAACACAACACAACACTCAGTCTACAGCAAGGCAACACAACACTCTGTCTGCAGCAAGGCAACACAACACGACACTCTGTCTGCAGCAAGGCAACACAACACTCTGTCTGCAGCAAGGCAACACGACACTCTGTCTGCAGCAAGGCAACACAACACTCTGTCTGCAGCAAGGCAACACAACACAACACTCAGTCTACAGCAAGGCAACACAACACTCAATCTGCAGCAAGGCAACACAACACGACACTCTGTCTGCAGCAAGGCAACACAACACTCAGTCTGCAGCAAGGCAACATAACACTCTGTCTGCAGCAAGGCAACACAACACTCTGTCTGCAGCAAGGCAACACAACATTCTGTCTGCAGCAAGGCAACACGACACTCTGTCTGCAGCAAGGCAACACAACACTGTCTGCAGCAAGGCAACACAACACAACACTCTGTCTGCAGCAAGGCAACACAACACTCTGTCTGCAGCAAGGCAACACAACACTGTCTGCAGCAAGGCAACACAACACTCAGTCTGCAGCAAGGCAACACAACACTCAGTCTGCAGCAAGGCAACACAACACTCAGTCTGCAGCAAGGCAACACAATCACCATGGTGAATCTCCTCCCACCTGCCCACCTTCCAGAATGCACGACTGTCTTCAGAATTTTATGACTATTTATCGTTAATGTTCACAGCCCAGTTGACTGCACTGAGTCGTATCACTGTCATCATCATCATCATCAGGTGCCCTGCCGCATGGTGTTGGCGATTATGGACTTCCATCTGTCTCTATCTCTTGTTGCCTCAAGCATCTCTTCCACTCTCCTTGTCTTCAGCCACTCTGCAAGTCCGTCTAGTATCTTCTCCCTGGGTCTACCCGGTGCTCTCCTTCCCTCCAGCTTTCCTGTTGTGACCAGATGTTCCAATTCCCCTTTCCTCATAAAATGGCCTATAAATGTTGACTCTTTTCCTTATATTCCTTATGAATGATCTACTTGTGTCTGCCTCCATCAAGACTGTCTCGTTTGTTTTCTTTGCTGTCCATGGAACTCATCAACATCCTTCTTAGAAACCACATCTCGGTTGCCTCAATCTTGTTCTGGCTTTGTTTGTTGACTGTCCACGCCTCGCAACCGTACAACAGTATTGGTTCTATATAACATTCCAGAACTTCCTGATGTTAATTGATAGGCGTTTGTTGGTAAGAATGCTTTCCATCTTCTTGAATGCTGTTTTGGCTTGGCCGATTCTGCTGGCTATTTCTGATGTACATCTGCCGTCTGGTGAAATGATCGTTCCCAGGTATTTAAAATTATCAACCTGTCTCAGTGTCATAACCACCTCAAAACACACGCAACACCCCAAAGGCCTTGAAACAATGTGGAAAAGAAAATCAAATTATACATATCTATGCATCATAATCTTACGATATGTCCCTGGCGTTGACCATTCCGACCAACTTATCACCATGGAGGAGGGAGGGGGGGTTTAAAGAAAACAGAATGCATAGATATAACCAGCACACTAAATCATACACAAAAAGGGGCCTAAATCACATAACATCGCTTCTGCAATCACATTTCCTAAGAGCCAAAAATGCAGTTAATACATGTACCCAATTATCAAACCTAACAGATAGTATGTAAGGCTTTACAGAACACATACAGGTGAATGGACCAGCAATGCAGAATATGACTGGAAGAGATAACAAAAAGCCAAGGAACAAGGCAGAAACAAAGGGAGTGACAGAAAAGATGACATTCTAGCACAGAATTTCCAGAATGTGGGGTTATTATTTATACAGAAAGAGCCCACGGCATCCCCACGGGGAAAGGAGTTAATTTAAAAGGATCTATCGCATCTGGAAATATGCACTCCACCGAAATCTGCCAGGAATTAGACGGTAGACTCCTCAAGCCTGAGCAAAATCCTACGTACTGACAAGATCTTGAAATGGGGAGAGGCGTATGAAACAGTAGGCTGACACCACCAAGAGGACTGAGGCATTCAGACTGGAAGCAAATCGGCCAGTTGTTATGTTTAGCGTCGTGACTGAACTCGAACATCAAGTTACAAGTTTCATATTGCTTATAAGCCCACCGACTATAAGCCATATCAGGGCTAACACACGTCAAAAAACGACAACCAGGTTAAGATAAAAGACAACAGTTAAACCGTCTTAAAATACCCTTCCCTGTAACATTATAAACTGGCCTTTTCGCTGTACCGCTCTTAAAATACCTTCCCTGTAACATTATAACTGGCCTTTTCGCTGTACCGCTCTTAAAATACCCTTCCCTGTAACATTATAAACTGGCCTTTTCGCTGTACCGCTCTTAAAATACCCTTCCCTGTAACATTATAAACTGGCCTTTTCGCTGTACCGCTCTTAAAATACCCTTCCCTGTAACATTATAAACTGGCCTTTTCGCTGTACCGCTCTTAAAATACCCTTCCCTGTAACATTATAAACTGGCCTTTTCGCTGTACCGCTCTTAAAATACCCTTCCCTGTAACATTATAAACTGGCCTTTTCGCTGTACCGCTCTTAAAATACCCTTCCCTGTAACATTATAAACTGGCCTTTTCGCTGTACCGCTCTTAAAATACCCTTCCCTGTAACATTATAAACTGGCCTTTTCGCTGTACCGCTCTTAAAATCTCTTCCCTGTAACATTATAAACTGGCCTTTTCGCTGTACCGCTCTTAAAATCTCTTTCCCTGTAACATTATAAACTGGCCTTTTCGCTGTACCGCTCTTAAAATACCTTTCCCTGCAACATTATAAACTGGCCTTTTCACTGTACCGCTCTTAAAATACCCTTCCCACTGACATCGGTGCTTGTACACGTGTTAATTATGCACTTGTTAATGCTTACCTAAATGCAGCACATTTGCTGCACAGTCTTGAATACTCCTGTCTTTGGTGGGCAAACATGCTGGGTGTTTCATGTTTCTATACGCCACTGGACACTGGTGTGGTATTTGAATGTAGACAATGAAAGCGAACTGTGTTTAAAGCCAAGCCGACAGCTCAGAGCCATATCAGGGGAATAACCATTTCGAAACTAATCACACGGCTAAACACATGGATGACCCTGGAAATAAGAGAACCAGGAAAAGAAAATTAATTTACATATATTTGCATTACGGTCATTTCATCAGACGGCAGATGCACATCGGAAATAGCTGGCAGAATCGGCCAAGCCAAAATAGCATTCAAGAAGATGACAAGCATTCTTACCAACGAATGCCTAGCAATTAACATCAGAAAGAGAGTCCTTGAATGTTATATAGAACCAATACTGTTGTACGGATGAGAGGCGTGGACAGTCAGCAAGCAAAGCCAGAACAAGATTGAGGCAGCCGAGATGTGGTTTCTAAGAAGAATGTTGAGAGTTCCATGGACAGCAAAGAAAACAAAACGAGACAGTCTTGATGGAGGCAGACACAAGTAGATCACTCATAAGGAAGATTAGGAAAAGACAGGCAACATTTATAGGCCATTTTATGAGGAAGGGAGATTTGGAGCACCTGGTCACAATGGGAAAGCTGGAGGGAAAGAGAGCACCAGGTAGACCCAGGGAGAGAATGCTGGACGGACTTGCAGAATGGCTGGGGATGAGGAGGGTGGGGGAGATGCTAGGGGCAACGAGAGACAGAGATGGTTGGAAGTCCATGGTCGCCAACGCCATGCGGCAGGGCACCTGATGATGATATTTGCATTGACGCAAATGATCTACGGATATACCCCTGGCGTCGGCCGTTCCGCCCAATTTATCACCAGGAATTCTGACAAACAAAGCCGAATATAAATGCATAAATACAAGTACACAAAACTTACATAGAAACTGGTCTATATTATCTAAAATTGCCACAGAGCAGATCACATTAGAGCTAAAAACTACAATTCATATATGAAACCAATTATTAACCTTAATAGACAGAATGTATGGAAGGCTTTACGAAAAAGGTGAATGAATCAACAAGGCATAAAAATGAGAAAGGAAGAGATGTCAGAAAACAAAGGAGCAAAGCAGAAACAAAGAGAGTGAAAAGAAGGAGGACATTTCTAGCACAGAAGTTCCAGAATGTGGGGATACTATTATACTGAAAGAGGCCCCGGCACTCCAACGGGGAACTTGATACTCAAAACAACCAAGAAGATAGTACAATAGTTCATTAAATTAGAGAAGAGAAGCATATAGTCCATTAGATTAGAGAAGAGAAGCATATACTCCATTAGATTAGAGGAGAGAAGCATATAGTCCATTAAACCAGAGGAGAGAAGCATATAGTCCATTAAATCAGAGAAGACAAGCATACAGTCCTTTAGATTAGAGAAGAGAAGCATACAGTCCATTAGATTAAAGAAGACAAGCATATAGTCCATTAGATTAAAGAAGACAAGCATACAGTCCATTAGATTAGAGAAGACAAGCATATACTCCATTAGATTAAAGAAGATAAGCATATAGTCCATTAGATTAAAGAAGACAAGCATATAGTCCATTAGATTAGAGAAGACAAGCATATAGTCCATTAGATTAGAGAAGACAAGCATACAGTCCATTAGATTAGAGGAGAGAAGCATATAGTCCATTAGATTAAAGAAGACAAACATACAGTCCATTAGATTAGAGAAGACAAGCATATAGTCCATTAGATTAAAGAAGACAAGCATATAGTCCATTAGATTAAAGAAGACAAACATACAGTCCATTAGATTAGACAAGACAAGCATACAGTCCATTAGATTATAGAAGACAAGCATATAGTCCATTAGATTAAAGAAGACACGCATACAGTCCATTAGATTAGAGAAGACAAGCATACAGTCCATTAGATTAGAGAAGACAAGCATATAGTCCATTAGATTAGAGAAGACAAGCATACAGTCCATTAGATTAGAGGAGAGAAGCATACAGTTCATTAGATTAGAGAAGAGAAGCATACAGTCCATTAGATTAGAGAAGACAAGCATACAGTCCATTAGATTAGAGGAGAGAAGCATATAGTCCATTAGATTAAAGAAGACAAGCATACAGTCCATTAGATTAAAGAAGACAAGCATATAGTCCATTAGATTAAAGAAGACAAGCATACAGTCCATTAGATTAAAGAAGACAAGCATTCAGTCCATTAAATTAAAGAAGACAAGCATACAGTCCATTAGATTAGAGAAGACAAGCATACAGTCCATTAGATTAGAGGAGAGAATCATATAGTCCATTAGATTAGAGAAGACAAACATATAGTCCATTAGATTAGAGAAGACAAACATACAGTCCATTAGATTAGAGAAGACAAGCATATAGTCCAATAGATTAAAGAAGACAAGCATACAGTCCATTACATTAGAGAAGACAAGCATACAGTCCATTAGATTAGAGGAGAGAAGCATACAGTCCATTAGATTAGAGGAAAGAAGCATATAGTCCATTAGATTAAAGAAGACAAGCATATAGTCCATTAGATTAAAGAAGACAAGCATATAGTCCATTAGATTAGAGAAGACAAGCATACTAGTCATTAGATTAGAGAAGACAAGCATACAGTTCATTAGATTAGCGAAGACAAGCATATAGTCCATTAGATTAAAGAAGACAAGCATACAGTCCATTAGATTAGAGAAGACAAGCATATAGTCCATTAGATTAGAGAAGACAAGCATATAGTCCATTAGATTAAAGAAGACAAGCATACAGTCCATTAGATTAGAGAAGACAAGCATACAATCCATTAGATTAGAGGAGAGAAGCATATAGTCCATTAGATTAGAGAAGACAAGCATATAGTCCATTAGATTAGAGAAGACAAGCATATAGTCCATTAGATTAGAGAAGACAAGAATATAGTCCATTAGATTAAAGAAGACAAGCATACAGTCCATTAGATTAAAGAAGACAAGCATATAGTCCATTAGATTAAAGAAGACAAACATATAGTCCATTAGATTAAAGAAGAGAAGCATACAGTCCATTAGATTAAAGAAGACAAGCATACAGTCTATTAGATTAAAGAAGACAAACATACAGTCCATTAGATTAAAGAAGACAAACATACAGTCCATTAGATTAGAGAAGACAAGCATACAGTTCATTAGATTAAAGAAGACAAGCATACAGTCCATTCGATTAAAGAAGACAAGCATATAGTCCATTAGATTAAAGAAGACAAGCATACAGTCCATTAGATTAGAGAAGACAAGTATACAGTCCATTAGATTAGAGAAGACAAGCATATAGTCTATTAGATTAAAGAAGACAAGCATATAGTCCATTAGATTAGAGAAGAGAAGCATACAGTCCATTAGATTAGAGGAGAGAAGCATATAGTCTATTAGATTAGAGAAGACAAGCATATAGTCCATTAGATTAGAGAAGACAAGCATACAGTCCATTAGATTAGAGAAGACAAGCATATAGTCCATTAGATTAAAGAAGACAAACATACAGTCCATTAGATTAGAGAAGACAATCATACAGTCCATTAGATTAGAGGAGAGAAGCATACAGTCCATTAGATTAGAGAAAACAAGCATATAGTCCATTAGATTAGAGAAGACAAGCATACAGTCCATTAGATTAAAGAAGAAAAGCATATAGTCCATTAGATTAAAGAAGACAAGCATATAGTCCATTAGATTAGAGAAGACAAGCATATAGTCCATTAGATTAGAGAAGACAAGCATACAGTCCATTAGATTAGAGGAAAGAAGCATATAGTCCATTAGATTAAAGAAGACAAGCATACAGTCCATTAGATTAGAGAAGACAAGCATACAGTCCATTAGATTAGAGAAGACAAACATACAGTCCATTGGATTAGAGAAGACAAACATACAGTCCATTAGATTAGAGAAGACAAGAATATAGTCCATTAGATTAGAGAAGACAAGCATATAGTCCATTAGATTAAAGAAGAGAAGCATACAGTCCATTAGATTAAAGAAGACAAGCATACAGTCCATTAGATTAGAGAAGACAAACATACAGTCCATTAGATTAGAGAAGACAAGCATAGAGTCCATTAGATTATAGAAGACAAGCATATAGTCCATTAGATTAAAGAAGACAAGCATATAGTCCATTAGATTAAAGAAGACAAGCATACAGTCCATTAGATTAGAGAAGACAAACATACAGTCCATTAGATTAGAGAAGACAAGCATACAGTCCATTAGATTAAAGAAGACAAGCATATAGTCCATTAGATTAAAGAAGACAAGCATATAGTCCATTAGATTAAAGAAGAGAAGCATACAGTCCATTAGATTAAAGAAGACAAGCATACAGTCTATTAGATTAAAGAAGACAAGCATATAGTCCATTAGATTAAAGAAAACAAGCATACAGTCCATTAGATTAGAGGAGAGAAGCATATAGTCCATTAGATTAGAGAAGACAAGCATATAGTCCATTAGATTAGAGGAGAGAAGCATATAGTCCACTAAATTAGAGAAGAGAAGCATACAGTCCATTAGATTAGAGAAGAGAAACAAAGCCAGCATATAGTGATATAGAGGGCAGACTTACTCTTTTTGTTCACAATGACGTGGAAGTGCTCTTTCAGTTGGGTTCTGTCGAACATGACACTGGTACTGGAGCGGGGTTTTTGTAAGGTGATGCTCTCTGCAGAGTACGCTTTGGTCTTATGTTCAGTAACGTCTGCACAAAACGGCATCAAAGACTGTTGCAGGCCACTTTCTCACACTGTCTCACTTTCTCACAATCGCCGAAGTTTTCAAACTCCACACCCAACCAAAAGGGTACCATACAGAAAAATGGCATCTCCAACTTATGGGTCTTCCTTGGTATGCCTCTCGCTTTAAACCCACACAGTTATCTTTCACGTGTGTTGAGCCAGCTGGAGGGGTTGCATTCTGGTCACACGACAAACCGCTTAATTCTCCGTTGATGAATATGACGGTAGACTGGTGCTGCCCCCACCATTTCTCTGATCTTGGTGTTTCTGATCATGTCACGTCTGGTCTTGTTGATAGTTCTCATCAACTAACGCATCTCACAGGTGGTACTAAGTGCTTTAGATCTGGGTCCAGGTGCAGCACTGATATATCAGGGTAGGGATGAAAATAAAGTTGATGGGTTTGCCGTTTGTTTCAACATGAATGTTGGAGCGTTTCAGGAGCAGGACAAGAACCCCACATGGGCAATGTCATGATTATCGCACTTCATCTAATGCCCTGCTGACCCCGTCAGGGCTCAAAGGTTCGATCCTCAGACGAACCACAAATTGTGCATGGGCTGGTCGGTTATTTTGATACAGAGAAATGGGCTCAATGTATGGTATCTTGGGTTCAATCCTAGCCCACAACATTAAGAACTGGCCTGTACGCTGCATATCGTAATACTTCAATCATTTCGGTGGTCTCAGCTCAACGTTTCACAGTTCCCATCTTTTGTCCCTTCCTATTTCAACACCCTGCCAGCAACTAGAGGTTCGCGAAGGCTTCAGCAGCCTGCCAGATAATTACTGGCAGATTTTGGGTGAAGCGCATATGGTCTGCCTGAGTGCGATGAATCTCTTTAGCCCTGATCCAAATAATACCAGTCAACATACCGAAGTGGTCAGCGCAACGTACTACTGACCAAGAGGGCGTGGGTTTAAACCCCAATCAGTCCCAAAAATTATTGTGAGATGTTTCGGTTCGTACCCAAAGCTGAGCATGCTGTGGACTTGTTGGGAATACTGGGACCACACAGTCGAACCTCATCCACTTCATGGATGAGTCACAGAGGAGTTGATCTGCTTTCCTGACCAACAGCACGGGTGCCTGAGTCTGGTTCAGGTTCATGTTGCTTAGAGCCCAACAAACCACTAGAGCCATGTCAGGACTAACACCACGTTATAAACAATTCAAATTTTCAATTAAAAAGACAAGTACAAACTAAGCTCACAATCATCCTTTCAAGTCTAAAGTGCATTTATAGATACTTCCCACACGTACAGTCATCATCATCATCATCGTCATCATAATCGTCATCATCATCATCATCATCATTATCATCATCATCGTCGTCGTCGTCGTCATCATCATCATCATCATCATCATATCACCACCATAATGTTCCTTGCCGCATGGCGTTGGCGACTATGACCGTCCATTCCAATTTATCTGTTGTCGCTGCAAGTGTATCGCCTACCTTTTCTGTCCTCATCCACTCTGCAAAACTTAATATTTTCTCCCTTGGTCTACCTGGTGCTTTTTTTCTTTAGCTTTCCTGTTGTAACTAGGTGCTCGAATTCTCTCGCCTCATAAGTTCTTGTCTTCTTCATTAATGTTCTTTCCGTGTTTGCTTCTTTCAAGACTGTCTCGTTTGTTTTATTTGCTGTTTTCTTTGCTGTCCATTGAACTCTTTAACATTATTGTTATAAATCACATTTCAGCTGCTTCAGTCTTGTCCTGACTTTGCTTGTTGATTGTCCAGACTTCGCGTCATTACGTCACTAATGGTTCTATATAACAACGAAGAACTTTCTTCCTGATGTTAAATAATAGATATTTGTTAGAAAGAACGCTTTTCATTTTCTGGAATGCTTTTTGTTTTAGCTTGGCCAATTCTGATGAATATCTTTAATGTGCATCTGTTGTCTGGTGAGATGACTATTCTGAGATATTTAAACTTATCAACCTGTCTCAAAGTTGTGCGTGCCATATGCTGTTATTTTACGTGAGGGGACTTCTTTTTTTTCTATTTATTACAATGGCTACAGTCATCTTATTATCTAGCTTTAGCCCTGTTTTCCTGCTTTTTATTTCTATTATATTCACAAGATATTACAGGTCTTTTTCATTTTATGCAATTAGAACGGTGTCATCTGCATAACGAAGATTGTTAATCATTTTCCCTCCAAACTTTATCCCAGGGCATTCTTCTAGGTTTCTCATAATGGTTTTATTGTTAAGCAAAAATAGATCTGGTGACGGAACACACCCCTGCCTAACTCCTTATGTTTTGAAAAGAGCTTGTATCATTTTCTACTCTCGCTGCTGCTGTTTGTTCATAATACATATTTCCTATCAGTCTTAAACATTATCCATCAATACTGAGCTTTTCCAGTTGGTTGATCAATTCTTCGTGTCTTACCCGATCAAAAGCCTTGGTATAATCAACAAAACAAACATAAATCCTTATTCATCTCAACTGATCTTTGTATGAGAGTTCTTAGGATGTATATGGCATTAATAATTCCTTTCCCGTCAACAAATCCACATTATTCAGTTCTGATTCTGTCCCTTGTCCTCATCATGGTTATTCTTAATAGAATCTTTGTCACATGACTCATCAATTTGACTTTACAATGGGGTTCGCATGCCATAGCCCCCGGCTTTCTTTAAAAGTGTAATAAAATTGACTTTTAATGTCTTAGAGATTTTTCCGATCTCATGAATTTCATTTCAGAGGACTGTAACTTTTTCAATACCAAATTCGTCTACAGCTTCAATCATTTCTATAGTAATATGTCTGATCCTGGGGGGTTTCCCCGTTTCATCTTTTTCAACGCAACTCTAGCTTCATCTTTCATTATTGGTGGTCTTTCAGCGTTCTTTCTCGTAATGTGTTCCTCTTTTCTGTCATCGTTAAAAAAAGGTCTTCAGTGTGCTCTTTCCAGCTATCTAATATTTTGTCTTTTCAATAATAACTGTACCATCTCTTGATTTTGAGAGCCAGTTGATGTACAAGTCTTTTTCGTGTGGGCGATTTTTTCAGTGATTCGTACATAAACTTGTGATCTGTTTTGTGACCCGTTCTGACAAAAGGTACAATAAGTCGGGCGAGGCCTTTTGCTGCTGTGGGCTGAAAACTCTGAACGGAGAAACATTTGTCAGTTTTGAGTTTTCTTGCATTGTCATGCCCTATAACCACTTTTACACCATGTCCTAACACAATAAAGTCAAATTCAATCGATACGTATCATTTTTTTTTGTTTTAATGTGTGGTAAGTGCTACTACTCCTTTCAAAATATTCACAACTTTCGTAAACTTTTGGTGATTAAAGTACGCTTTTCTTAAATCTATTTTTCTTTTTGTTGTTTTGGATGGATGGACAATTAAGTAAACAAGGGAAGTATGGAATTTCAGCTGATTTGGTTGATATTTAATGCTTGTTGCTGAGGAGTTTCTGACCATACCCTTTCAATTCAGACCTATTCTCTTCAACACTGTTTTCCTCAATTTGGCTGACTTGACCTCTCTCATCTTTGAAAGCCCATAACTTTTTTTATTTTTGTAGACTGAAACTCAACTTTAGTACTATTTGAAAGCTGAGATTCTAAACTTTATAGTGATACCAAAACCTAAAAATGCCTAAACTGAGACTTATTGTGCTTTTTGTGAGAAGGTCATATACTCTACTACCTGTTATCATAATAAACGTACTAATGGCAATTTGAATTAAACTACTACAACAAAAACGAAACAACCATTCCACTATTCAAGTCTCAGCAGTTACACATATACTACGAAAGAAAGCAAAACAAATCACCTCTTTCAAATTCAAAGGAAAACTTGAAGCGAATACGGCCCCCGTGTTTGAATAAATAGTTGTAAGTCAAACTCAGGTTGGTGGAAGGATAGATGGGAACTGCAAAGACAGAAACAAAACAGAAACAACCGTAACACCCTTATCGATATGGCCTAGGTCCACATCAAAATACTCTTCAGATCCAGTCGAACCACAGTCTTCTTCTCATTCTTCTAATCCAATAACCACTAAACCATTTGGGGGGCGGGGGGGAAGCATGGGGCATGGCATCACACAGGGTTCTTCGTCTCTGTCTGAAAGATGCCACAACAAACGGTTCAGGCGTACCGAAGTCGTTCCAGTCTTTAACATCTGCCACCAGGACTTCCTCGGTCGACCACCTCCCAGAGTCATCATCATATACCCTGCTGCATGCGTTGGCGATCATCACCCTCCATATGTATTTATCCCTTGTTGCCGCAAGCACATCTTCCACCCTCTCTGTCCTCAGCCACCCTGCAAGTCCGTCCAATATTTTCTCCTGGGTCTACCTGGTGTTCTCTTTCCCTCCAGCTTTCCTATTGTGACCAGGTGCTCTCATTCCCTTTCCTCATAAAATGGCCCATAAATGTTGCCAGTCTTTTCCTAATCTTCCGTATGAATTATCTTGTGTCTGCCTCCATCAAGACTGTCTCGTTTGTTTTCTTTGCTGTCCATGGAACTCTCAACATTCTTCTTAGAAACCACATCTTGGCTGCCTCAATATTGTTCTGGCTTTGCTTGTTGACTGTCCACGCCTCACAACTGTATAACAAAATCTTGAACGGTGTCATGGCGGGTGATAGCGACCAAACCCCACGCCAACCGCCGTTATTTCGCTGCTGCTGGAAGCGGTTCCTTCTTTCCTTTGCCCCGAAGAAGGTCAAGTGTCCATTTGCAACTGGACAGAGACTGAAGGCCGCGAGCCACAAACGAACTTCCCTGCACGTGATTCACACCCGTGCAAGCTGGTGCAGGCAGACTGAAAGTTGTACTACTTGTTGTCTGCACCAGGACGCAACAGACGAACCTCCTGTACGTGATTCGCACCCGTGCAAACTGGTACAGGCAGACTGGAAGTTGTATTACTTGTCGGGTGCACCCAGGAGGCACAGACCTCCAAATCTGACGCACATGAAACTAAGGTCCAGGTCCAAGGTTGGGGAAGGAGCAGGGCCATCACTCCACTCGCTCACCAACAGACTGGATTGGAACCTGCAGGCACGAATGCCGTCCAGGAGTTGAACATGTCTCATGTTCGTTGCTTACAACAATAGCAATGACAGCTGTGTAGTGCCTACTCTCTGTTTTGTGTGTTATAACTGCTTCTATAGGCCTATCCTCATGTTTTTCGTATAACAAATCCAATGACTATTGTGTAGTGCTAATCTCTGTTGTTTGACAATAGCAATTAGTTTGTGTGGCCTAATGTTCATGTTGTTATAACAATGAAATACTGTTGAGTAGTGCCTATCTCTCATGTTTTGTATAACAATGCAATGACTGTTAGTGCCTAATCTCTGTTTTGTTATACAATTGCAATGACTTTGTAGTGCAATCTTCATGTTTTTATAAATGCAATGACTTGTGAGCTAACTCTATGTTTGTTTAAAATACAATGACTCTTTTAGTGCCAATCTCTTTTTTAACAATGCATGACTTTTGATGCCTATCTCTCTGTTGTTATATAATAGCAATGACTACTTGTGTAGTGCTATCTCTCATGTTTGTTAATATGACGCAATGACTATGGTCAGTGCCTAATCTCTCATGTTGTTTAACAATAGCAATGACTACTTGGCTGCAGCCTAACGCTCTTGTTTGTTTGAACCTGCAAGGCACTTGTGCAGTGCCTACATCTCTCATGTTTTGTTTTAAACAATAGCAATGACTAGCTTGTGTAGTGCCTCTCTCATGTTTTGTTGTTAATAATAGCAATGACTTCTGTAGTGCCTAATCCTCATGTTTTTGTTATACAATAGCAATGACTACTTGTGAGTGCCTACATCTCATGTTTTGTTAAGAAATAGCAATGACTGACTTGTGAGTGCCTAATGTCTCATGTTTTGTTATAACAATAGAAATGACTACTTTGAGTCAGTGCCTACTCTCTCATGTTTTGTTTAAAATGCAATGACACTGTGAGTGCCTATTCTCATGTTTTGTTTAAAATAGCAATGACTGTTGTGTAGTGCCTACTTCTCATGTTTTGTTTTATAAAATAGCAATGACTATTTGTGTAGTGCCTAATCTCTCATGTTTGTTTAATAAAAAGCAATGACTACTTGTTAGTGCCAATCTCTCATGTTTTTTTTATAACAATAGCAATGACTGCTTGTAGTGCCTATCTCTCATGTTTTGTTTATAATAATAGCAATGACTACTTGTGTAGTGCCTAATCTCTCATGTTTTGTTTAACAATAGCAATGACTACTTGTGCAGTGCCTACTCTCTCATGTTTTGTTTAACAATAGCAATGACTACTTGTGTAGCGCCTAACCTCTCTGTTTTGTTAGAACAATTGCAAGGACTGTTTGTGTAGTGCCTAATCTCTGATGTTTTGTTAGAACAATTGCAAGGACTGTTTGTGTAGTGCCTAATCTCTCATGTTTTGTTTGTTATAACAATAGCAATGACTGTTTCTGTAGTGCCTAATCTCTCATGTTTATTTAACAATAGCAAGGACTTCCAAACAAGTGACTGCCTGCGTGCAAGCAAACAGGAACCAGAAAAAACACTAAAGAAGAATAAGAGCGCATATTTGATACAACAAGACAAGACAAGAGAGGAGCAAATTTTCGGCCAACTGGCCTTTGTCAAGCGTAAGATCCCAAACAAACAAACACCAAATACAAAACTTTGGAGAAAAAGACAAACTTCCCTGCTGCTCCGTCCACTGTTGTTGTATACATAGCATTATCAGCTGTTCATATGATGTCTGTGTAGTGCCTACTTTCTGTTTGTTAGTAAAATAGCATGTATTTCGTAGTGCCTAATCTTAATATTTGTTAAAACAATACATGCTATTGTAGTGCTAGTCTCCATAGTTGTTCAACAATAGCATGATCTTGTGTAGTGCCTACTCTCTTTTGTTGTTATAAAATAGCAATGATACTGTGTAGTGCCTAATCTCTCATGTTTTGTTATAACAATAGCTATGATACATGTGTAGTGCCTAATCTCTCATGTTCGTTATAACAATAGCTATGATTACAATGTGCTAATCTCTGTTTTGTTATAACATAGATGACTATTTGGTAGTGCCTAATTCATTTTTGTTATAACAATAGCTATGACTATTTGTATGCTATCTCATTTTTATAACAATGCTATATATTGTGTAGTGCTCTATGTTTTTTATACAATCTACTATAGTTTATTTGTTAACAATACATGATAATGTGTAGTGCCTAATCTCTCATGTTGTTAAACAATAGCTATGATACATGTGTAGTGCCTAATTCTGTTTTTATACAATAGCATGATCTGTGTAGTGCCTAATCTCCATGTTGTTATAACAATAGCTATGATACTGTTAGTGCCTAATCTCATGTTTGTTATAACAATAGCTATGACTACATGTGTAGTGCCTAATCTCATGTTTTGTTAAACAATAGCTATGATCTACATGTGTAGTGCCTAATCTCTCATGTTTGTTATAACAATAGCATGATTAATGTGTATGCCTATTCTCTGTTTGTTATAACAATAGCTATGATTATGTGTAGTGCCTAACTCTCATGTTCGTTATAACAATAGCTATGATTACATGTGTAGTGCCTAATCTCATGTTTTGTTATAACAATAGCTATGACTATTTGTGTAGTGCCTAGTCTCTCATGTTTTGTTATAACAATAGCTATGTCTATTTGTGTAGTGCCTAATCTCATGTTTGTTATAACAATACTATGACATTATTGTATTGCCTAATCTCTCATATTTGTTACAACATAGCAATGACTATTGTGTAGTGCCTAATCTCTCATGTCGTTTAAGAAGCTGACCATGTTATGCCTAATCTTTATGTTTATTATAACAATAACAAGACTGCTTTGTAGTGCTTCTCTCTCACTTTGTTTGTAACAATAGCATACTTGTCTAGTTCACATAATCTCAAACAGCCTGTGCGCTCACGAAAGGTCAGTGCTGAGCTGACAGATGTAAGAAATACCTGCAATACCTGCTAGTCCGTTTGTTTGTTGCCACAACAGGATTTTTTTCGGCATGAAACGCAGGTTACTGCGTCCACACGGCATACAGACACGTACATGATAAAACAGATCATACCGGTAGACAGAAAACCATATGTGAACTGCCAGCACGAAATCAGTCTTAACTAGCATTTTGAGATATACACATCACTAGAAAATGTACATTCTGCTGATTATTTTGGTACTTGAATAAAGCTTGTGCTAAAAAAAAATGTAGAAGTTATGTATGTTTAAAGTCATTGTTGTATGACGGCCATTTTGAGAAAACGGCCTCTAAAGTTTTTGTGTGCTCTCCTACACATTTTCCTTAAATTTCTTTATTTGGTGGCTTTGACCCAGTTTGTTTCTAATTTTTGCTGTCATTATCTATAAAGGTGCACCAAAGAGCTTTCTGTCAGTATATTACATGTGCGGGTATTGTACAGGTTACAGTTTATAATAAGAGACAATAATGGGTACTTTTGGTAGGAAATTGCGTTCTTTCTGCTGCGATCAGTGCATTAAAACACCCTTTTTAAATTGATTAATAATATTTTTTCAAGAAAAAAATTTCTGTGGGGGATAGATTATACTATATAGTCTACAGAAATCAATTTTGTGAAAAAGTCAAAACATCCCAGATAGACCCCCAGTCACCTTTTCAGCTCCTAGTGCTGTTCGACTGACGGCGAGTTAAGACTGATTTCGTGGTGGGAGGTCACAATAGGCAGGCGACAATAATACAGGTAGACAATCATATAATAATACAGATAAACAATTAAACAGGTAGACAATCATATCATAACAGACAACTATACAGGTAGACAATCATATAATTATACAGATAGACAATTATACAGGTAGACAATCATACAATAATACTGATAGACAATTATACAGGTAGACAATCATATAATAATAATACAGATAGACAATTATACAGGTAGACAATCATATAATAATACAGATAGACAACTATACAGGTAAACAATCATACAATAATACAGATATACAATTATACAGGTAGACAATCATATAATAATACAGATAGACAATTATGCAGGTAGACAATCACAGAATAATACAAATAGACAATTATACAGGTGGACAATCATATAATAATAATACAGATAGACAATTATACAGGTAGACAATCATATAATGATACAGATAGACAATTATATAGGTAGACAATCATATAATGATACAGATAGACAATTATACAGGTAGACAATCATATGATAATACAGATGGACAATTACACAGGTAGACAATCATATAATAACACAGACAATTATACAGGTAGACAATCATATAATGATACAGATAGACAATAATACAGGTAGACAATCATATAATAATACAGATAGACAACTATACAGGTAGACAATCATATGATAATACAGATGGACAATTACACAGGTAGACAATCATATAATAACACAGACAATTATTCAGGTAGACAATCATATAATGATACAGATAGACAATTATACAGGTAGACAATCATATAATAATACAGACAATTATACAGGTAGACAATCATATAATGATACAGATAGACAATTATACTGGTAGACAATCATATAATAATAATATAGACAATTATACAGGTAGACAATCATATAATAATAATACAGATAGACAATTATACAGGTAGACAATCATATAATAATACAGATAGACAATTATATAGGTAGACAATCATATAATGATGCAGATAGACAAGTATATAGGTAGACAATCATATAATGATGCAGAAAGACAATTACACAGGTAGACAATCATATAATGATGCAGAAAAATAGAGACAATTTATACAGTGTTAGACAATCATATAATGATGCAGATAGACAATTATACAGTAGACAATCATATAATGATGCAGATATAAATTATACAAGTAGACAATCATATAATGATACAGATATACAATTACACAGGTAGACAATCATATAATATACAGATAGACAATTATACAGGTAGACAATCATATATACAGATAGACAATAATACAGGTAGACAATCATATATAATACAGATAAACAATTATACAGGTAGACAATCATATAATAAACAGATAGACAATTATAAAGGTAGACAATCATATAATAATACAATAGACAATTGTACAGGCAGACAATCATATAATAATACAAACAGACAATTATACAGGTAGATAATCATATAATAATAAAACATAGACAATTATACAGGCAAATAATATACAGTAACACTCATATGCACAATATAACAATATGAGACAAGCATACAGGCGGCATTCATACAGCTAGACAATCCTATGGCGGCAGCAATCAAACAGGCAGGTAACCATTCAGCAATCGACTATCACAAAAGGCAAGTGGACTATCATAGAGGTAAACAATCATATAGACAATCCTGCAGACAGGCAGACATATACAGTCATGACAATCACACAGGTAAACAATCATAGACAAATCAACAGACAGACAATCTAACAGGCAGACAATCAACACAGATAAACAATCATACAGCAGTAAAACAATCATATCAGCAAAAATCATAAACTGAACCATCACGCAGGCATCATACACCTGAGCAATCACACAGGCAAGACAATCATCAACAGAGAATCATGCAGGCAGAATAACAATCACTACACAGGCAGACAATCATACAACAGAATCATGCAGGCAGAATAACAATCAACTACACAGGCAGACAATCATACAACAGAGAATCATACAGGCAGAATAACAATCACTACACAGATAGACAATCATAGAACAGAGAATCATGCAGGCAGAATAACAATCACTCCACAGAAGACAATCATACACAGAGAATCATGCAGGCAGAATAACAATCACTCCACAGATAGACAATCATAAACAGAGAATCATGCAGGCAGAATAACAATCACTACACAGCAAACAATCATACAACAGAGAATCATGCAGGCAGAATAACAATCACTCCACAAGCAGACAATCATACAATATAGAATCATGCAGGCAGAATAACAATCACTACACAGATAGACAATCATACAACAGAGAATCATGCAGGCAGAATAACAATCACTCCACAGATAGACAATCATACAATAGAGAATCATGCAGGCAGAATAACAATCACTACACAGGCAGACAATCATACAACAGAGAATCATGCAGGCAGAATAACAATCACTCCGCAGATAGACAATCATACAATAGAGAATCATGCAGGCAGAATAACAATCACTCCACAGATAGACAATCATACAATTGAGAATCATGCAGGCAGAATAAGAATCACTCCACAGATAGACAATCATACAATTGAGAATCATGCAGGCAGAATAACAATCACTACACAGGCAGACAATCATACAATAGAGAATCATGCAGGCAGAATAACAATCACTACACAGGCAGACAATCATACAATAGAGAATCATACAGGCAGAATAACAATCACTCCAAGATAGACAATCATACAATAGAGAATCATGCAGGCAGAATAACAATCACTACACAGGCAGACAATCATACAATAGAGAATCATACAGGCAGAATAACAATCACTCCACAAGCAGACAATCATACAAAGAGAATCATGCAGGCAGAATAACAATCACTACACAGATAGACAATCATACAATAGAGAATCACGAAGGCAAATGACAATCTACTACACAGGCAGACAATCATACAATAGAGAATCATGCAGGCAGAAGTAAACAATCACTACACAGGCAGACAATCATACAAAGAGAATCATGCAGGCAGAATAAAAATCACTACACAGGCAGACAATCATACAACAGAGAATCATGCAGGCAGAATAACAATCACTCCACAGATAGACAATCATACAATAGAGAATCATGACAGGCAGAATAACAATCACTACACAGGCAGACAATCAACAAAGAATCATGCAGGCAGAATAACAATCACTACACAGGCAGACAATCATACAACAGAGAATCATGCAGGCAGAATAACAATCACTACACAGGCAGCAATCATACAACAGAGAATCATGCAGGCAGAATAACAATCACTACACAGATAGACAATCATACAAAGAGAATCATGCAGGCCGAATAACAATCACTACACAGCAGACAATCATACAACAGAGAATCATGCAGGCCGAATAACAATCACTACACAGGCAGACAATCATACAACAGAGAATCATGCAGGCAGAATAACAATCACTCCACAGGCAGACAATCATACAACAGAGAATCATGCAGGCAGAATAACAATCACTACACAGGTAGACAATCATACAACAGAGAATCATGCAGGCGAATAACAATCACTACACAGGCAGACAATCATACAACAGAGAATCATGCAGGCAGAATAACAATCACTCCACTCAAGGCAGAACAATCATAACCGACAGAGAATCATGCAGGCAGAATAACAATCACTACACAGGCAGACAATCATACAACAGAGAATCATGCAGGCAGAATAACAATCACTCCACAGATAGACAATCATGCAATAGAGAATCATGCAGGCAGAATAACAATCACTACACAGGCAGACAATCATGCAACAACAAATCATGCAGGCAGAATACCAATCACTACACAGGCAGACAATCATACAATAGAGAATCATGCAGGCAGAATAACAATCACTACACAGGCAGACAATCATACAACAGAGAATCATGCAGGCAGAATAACAATCACTCCACAGATAGACAATCATACAATAGAGAATCATGCAGGCAGAATAACAATCACTACACAGATAGACAATCATACAACAGAGAATCATGCAGGCAGAATAACAATCACTACACAGGCAGACAATCATACAACAGAGAATCATGCAGGCAGAATAACAATCACTACACAGGCAGACAATCATACAATAGAGAATCATGCAGGCAGAATAACAATCACTACACAGGCAGACAATCATACAATAGAGAATCATGCAGGGAGAATAACAATCACTACACAGGCAGACAATCATACAACAGAGAATCATGCAGGCAGAATAACAATCACTACACAGATAGACAATCATACAACAGAGAATCATGCAGGCAGAATAACAATCACTCCACAGATAGACAATCATAAAGACTGACAAACATATCAATAGTTAGCCACCCAGACAAGACAACAGGCAGTCAGACAAACTGGAAAACAAAAGACTTGCACACAGGCAGAGGGGCAAAGGTGAAATACACCGACAGACAACCAACAGACAGACAACTGACAGACAGACGACCGACAGATAGAAAGACACACCGACAGACGACCAACAGACAGGCAGATAGACCAACCGACATACTGACAGATGACTGACAGACAACCAACAGACAGACAGACGACCAACAAATAGACCGACCAAAAGACAGACCGACATACAGACAGACGACCGACAGATAGACAGACGATCAACATACCGACCAACAGACAGACCGACAGACGACCAACAGATAGACCGTCCAACAGACAGACGACCAACTGACCAACAGACAGACCGACCGACATACAGACACTTGACCAACAGACAGACAGATGACCAACAGACGACCAACAGACAGACCGACAGACGACCAACCGACAGACAGACAGACGGACGGACGGACGGACGGACAGAGGTCTCACGTTCTAGTGGCCCCTGGGCCTTGCAGATCCTGGTCTGGTTGATATTGTCGATGGTTCGTGCTCCATTCACCAGTTTGTTGCTCAACGTGAATGACGCTGTGTGACACGACTCGTTCACACTCACTGCTGTGAACTGGGCCAACACATACACCATTGCATTAAACCGTCTGTCTTTTTTCTTTGTTGTTGTTGTTGTTGTTGTTGTGTTGTTGCTGATGTTGTTGTTGTTGTTGCTGATGTCGTTATTGTTGTTTTTGCTGATGTTGTCGTTGTTGTTGTTGTCGTTGTTATTGTTTGCTGATGTTGTTTGTAGTTTTCTGATATTGATGTTGTTGTTGCTTGCTGATGTCCTTGTTGATGTTTTGTTGTTATTGTTGATGTTGTTTGCTGATGTTGTTGTTATTTATTGGTGTTGCTGGTGTTCTTGTTGTGACCGCTGCTGCTGTTGTTGTTGTTGTTGTTTGCTGAGGTTGTTAGTGTTGCCGATGTTGTTGCTGACGTTGTTGCCGTTTGTTGATGTTGTTGTCGTTTGCTATGTTGTTGTTGTTGATGATGTTGTTGTAGCTAATATAGCTATTTGCTGGTAAAGTTGTTGATGTTGTTTGCTGCTGTTGTTGCTGACGTTGATGTTGTTGTTGATGTTGTTTATGGTGTTGAGTATTGCTGCTGCTGATGTTGTTTGCTGATGTTGTTTGTTGTTGATGATGTTGTTGTAGTTGCTGATGTTGTTATACTTTCTAATATTGCTGTCGTTTCCTGATGTTGTTGTAGCTGATGTTGTTGTTGTTTGTTGTTGTTGTAGCCCGACACTGTTGCTGCTGTTTGCTGCACTATCTTCAGCACCACTTCTGAGTCACTACCCCCCACGTCGCTCTATTCAGTCTTCTAACGCACCTTCCCACCCACCGAAACCTACCTTACTTTGAGCGAAGGACATGAAGGGCTACACCTTCCCACCCACCGAAACCTACCTTACTTTGAGCGAAGGACATGAAGGGCTGCACCTTCCCACCCACCGAAACCTACCTTACTTTGAGCGAAGGACATGAAGGGCTGCACCTTCCCACCCACCGAAACCTACCTTACTTTGAGCGAAGGACATGAAGGGCTGCACCTTCCCACCCACCGAAACCTACCTTACTTTGAGCGAAGGACATGAAGGGCTCCACCTTCCCACCCACCGAAACCTACCTTACTTTGAGCGAAGGACATGAAGGGCTCACCTTCCCACCCACCAAAACTGACCTCCCTTTGAGGGAAGGACATGAAGGGCTACACCTTCCCACCCACCAAAACTGACCTCCCTTTGAGCGAAGGACATGAAGGGCTACACCTTCCCACCCACCAAAACTGACCTCCCTTTGAGCGAAGGACATGAAGGGCAACACCTTCCCACCCACCAAAACTGACCTCCCTTTGAGCGAAGGATATGAAGGGCTACACCTTCCCACCCACCAAAACTGACCTCCCTTTGAGCGAAGGACATGAAGGGCTACAGAATCTGGGATAATATTTTTACCACACTGTGATGATCAGGACAAGAAATACAGCACAATTCCATTTCGCACTGAGACTGTCTGATAGGGCTGTAGCCGGCCTACTCTACCTTTCCTTTCATAGTGTGTCCTGATGCCAACCAGGCCCGAGAGAGACAGTCACCTGAGGTGTTGGTCAGGAAATTTCATCTGCACCTTGAAGACACATCCATGAAAAGTGGATGAAACTCGGACTGTGTGGTCCCAGTCTTCCCAAGCAGTCCATAGTACACTCAGCTAGAGCTGGTCAGGGGCGACAAATCTCACGGCGATTTTGACAGGTCTAATGGGATTCGAACCATCTAAACCGAAAAATTTCCAGTAATTGGTCCATTATGCTAACCACTGTGCCATGGACTGATGGGAGTTTGAACTCACGACCTGCTTGTCAGTTTCTGTTGCACTAACCATTTCGCCCACTTTAGAACCGGAATTTCAATCTGTTCAAGAGCGATTCGTCACGTTCAGGCAACTCCATACACGTTCTACCCATCACAATCATCATCATCATCATCATCATCATCATCATCATCATCTCATCATTATCATCATCATCATTTGCCTTGCCACAAGGTGTTGGCGATCATGGCCCTCCGTATGCATCTATCTTTTGTCGATGAAAGTACATATCTCACCTTTCTTATCCCCACCCACACAGCAAAACTTAAAAAATTTTCTCCCTGGATCTACCTGGTGCTTTCGTTCCCTCCAGCTTTCCTGCTGTGACCAGATGTTCAAATTTCTGTCGCCTCATAAAATGTCTAATAAATGTTGCTTGTCTTTTTTCGAATCTGCTTTTTTCATGTTCTTTTTGCGTTTACTTCTCTCAAGATCATCTTGCTATCCATGGAACTCTTAACAGTCTTCTGAGAAACAACAACATTTCAGCTGACTCGATTTTGTTTAGACTGCTTGTTAATTGTCCAGGCCTCGCATCCGTTCAAACTACTGGTTCTATACAACACTGAAAAGCTGTCTCCTATTGACAGGCATTTGTTGGTAAGAATACTTTTCATTTTCTAGTGTGTTGTCTAGTGATTGTGTGCTTGCCACGTCTCGCTTTCAGCTTGCACCGTTGGCTAGCATTGCTGTTTGCAGCTCTGCAAAAAACAGAGCAGGGTGTGTAAGCCTCTCTGTTGGTCAGTACACAGCCTCTCCATCAGCAAGCCCTGCATAGTCCCTCCCCGTGGCGACACACGGTAACTGAGCACCTCACAGTCTCAGGATAAACCCTCAAAGGACTTGGAGGAGATCTAACCCCCAGACGTGCGGTACATAGGCTCACTGGCGTGTGGATACACCCTGGTGCCAACAGACCAGACCCCCAGCTATGGGTAAATAGCAGCACTACCTTGTGGTTGTCTCGGGAGAGCCAGGCTAAAGTAGTAAACCCTGACAGAACATCAGCCCCCACTGTCTTGTGATTGTCTCGAGACAGACCAAGGATAAGGTAGTAAACTCTGACAAAAAAATCAGATGGAAAACAGGGGGAAACCACCATGGCATCTTCCCCAGAAAAAAATTATGCCCAAACTACGTTCTACTCATACCTGTCAATAAACAATAAAACAGACAGATAAAACAGGTACAGAAGTTATTCGATTCGCCGTGTTATTAATAGATGTGAAGGTCGAACAAACAAAACAGCAACCAAACAATCAAAATAAACAAACAAAACGAGAAGCAAAAATCCACGAAAGAAACCAAACAAAAAAGCAAAACAAAACAAAAACAAAACTCAGCAGACAGACAAATACGCAAACAAAACAAAACGAGCGAGCAAACATACAAAAAGCAAACAAACAAAGGAAACAAACCACGCAAGCGAACAGACAAGCAAACCAAACGAAACAAACAAAAGCCCAAACAAAATTATCTAGCAAAGACAACAAACAAGGAACACACAAAACAAAGCAAAAACAAACGAACAAAAACACAAATAAAAACAAACAAATCGAACAAAGACAAACACACATACACACACACACACACACAAAAAAAGCAAAACAAATGACACACACACACACACACACACACACACACCACACACACACACACACACACACACACACACACACACACAACACACACACACACACACACACACACACACACACACACACACACACACACACACACACACCACACACACACACACACACACAGTGACATGTACGATAGGCTGACGGTCAGGCAGTCCGACTTCCAACCAAAGGTCCTGTTTCGTCCTGTTGGCAGTACTTGTGGGGTAAAGGATTGACACTTTCCCCCCATCTCCCATATTGATACACATACAGACATCTACGTACCTGACATTGCCCCCCCCCCTCCCCCGTGTATAAAACACACACTCAGAACTTCAACCATGCACGTTAAAGAACCAGTAGATCATGTCGGTGTTCAAGGAGTTTGGAGTTTGTTTAAAAGGGATTTATCACACTCGTCTGTTTAAAAGGGATTCATCAGACTCGTCTGTTTAAAAGGGCTTTATCACACTCGTCTGTTTAAAAGGGATTTATCACAATCGTTTGTTCAAAAGGGATTTATCACACTTGTTTATTTAAAAGGGATTTATCACACTTGTTTGCTTAAAAGGGATTCATCACACTTGTTTGTTTAAAAGGGATTTATCACACTCGTTTGTTTAAAAAGGATTTATCACACTCGTTTGTTTAAAAGGGATTTATCACACTCGTTTGTTCAAAAGGGATTTATTACACTCGTTTGTTTAAAAGGGGTTCATCACACTCGTTTGTTTAAAAGGGGTTCATCACACTCGTTTGTTTAAAAGGGGTTCATCACACTTGTTTGTTTAAAAGGGGTTCATCACACTCGTTTGTTTAAAAGGGGTTCATCACACTCGGACAATTCCATATGCGCTCCGCCCATATCTGCCAGCAGTTATCTGACAGATTCCCTGAGCCTGTGCAAACCCCTGTGCGCCAACAAGGTCTCTGGGAAGCAGAAAAGGGGAAGGAGGGGTGGGGGGGGGAACCTTGGAAACACTAAGCTGACACCATCAGAACAATAGCATCATCAAGACGGGCAGCGAACTGGCCGTTTATTATTGCGAGCTGGGATTGAACTCAAGGTACGGTATCAGATCCTGAGTCAACGGTTCTATCAAAACAACCAGCCAGCCTGCTCAAAGAAACATGAAAACACGCGCCAAAGACGGACTATGTAGACTGCGTAACAACATCATACCTGCATAGCGTAGGCCACGCAACGAGCATACACGCCTAAATAAAAACACTGCCCAGAAAACGAAAAAAAAAACAAACAAGAAAGAAAAAAGAAATAATAGAAACAAACAAAGAAATAGAAACAACGAAAGAAAATAGAAACAAACAAAAATAGAAATAGAAACAAAGAAAATAGAAACAACGAAAGAAATAGAAACAAACAAAGAAATAGAAAGACAAACAAAGAAATAGAAACAAACAAATAGAAAACAAAAATAGAACAGAACAAACAAAGAAATAGAAACAAACAAAGAAATAGAAACAAACAAAGAAATAGAAACAAAGAAAGAACAACAAGAAATAGAAACAAACGAAAGAAAAGAAAACAAACGAAAGAAATAGAAACAAACAAAGAAATAACAACAAACAAAGAAATAGAAACAAACAAAGAAATAGAAACAAACAAAGAAATAGAAACAAACAAAGAAAGAAACAACAAAGAAATAGAAACAAACAAAGAATAGAAACAACAAAGAAATAGAAACAACGAAAGAAATAGAAACAAAGAAATAGAAACAAACAAAGAAATAGAAACAACGAAAGAAATAGAAAAAACAAAGAAATAGAAAAAACAAAGAAATAGAAACAAAGAAAGAAATAGAACACAAGAAAGAAATAGAAAAACAAACAAAGAAATAGAAACAAAGGAAAGAACCAAACACAGACAGACAGCAAGCACTGTACTGACATTGATGATAGCTTTGCCAGCCAAAATATCGGATGTGAAGGTCCACAATAGCTTGAGGTTTTCCCCTGGGAGAAAATCGCCAGGGTAACCAGGGCTCTCCACCACCGTGCCGTTGTGAGGAAGTCTGTTACCTGTACAACATGACCTCGCTCTGTACAACGGCACATGACCATGTACAAACACGTACATCCCTCTGTACAAACAGTACGTTACTGTACAAACACTACATCACTCTGTGAAAATGGCATCCATTCTTAGTATTGTTATTACTGTTTAAAGCCCAGCCGACTGCGTACAGCCATATCAGGGTATAACAGCTTCAAAAACATACAAAAACTTCAACAGGACAGCAACAACAACAACAACAACAACAAAAGAAAGAAAAGAAAAGAAAGAAAATTAAGTACAAATATCAATGCATGCGCGCACATAAATCTAAGGACAGGCCCCCGGCGTTGACCACTCCGTCCAATTTATCGTACCGGGAATTTGAAAAACACACACCTGAATACTAAGGACACCAAAACATATATATATAAAAACAGGCCTAAATTACCTAAAATTGCTTCCTCATATCACACCTCCCTAAAGCCAAAAATGCACTTAATACGTATACCCAATTATCAATCCTAAAAAAGTACGTAAGACTTTATCGAAACACACAGGTGAATGGACTAGCAAGGCAGAAAATGATAAGAAGAAATGACAGAAAGCAAAGGAACAAGGCAGAAACAAAATGAGTGACAGAAAAGAGGACATTTCTAGAACACAATTTCCAGAAGGTGGGGGTACTATTTATACTGAATAAGCCCGCATCATCCCCACGGGGGGGGGGGGGGGGGGGAGGGGGGCTGTATAACATAACTTCGCTCTGTACAATAGTACATAACTATGTACAAACACGTACATCTCTGTACAAACAGTACATTACAGTACAAACACTACATCACTGAGTAAAAATGGCATCCACTCGTACAAACAGAAAAGCACTATACAAAGAATGCATCACTATGTACAAACAGAAAAGCACTATACAAAAGTACATCACTATGTACAAACATAAAAGCACTATACAAAGAATGCATCACTATGTACAAACAGAAAAGCACTATACAAAAGTACATCACTATGTACAAACAGAAAAGTACTATACAAAGAATACATCACTATGTACAAACAAAAAGTACTATACAAAGAATACATCACTATGTACAAACAGAAAAGCACTATACAAAATCCATCACTATGTACAAACAGAAAAGCACTATAAAAAGTACATCATATGTACAAACAGAAAAGCACTATACAAAAGTACATCACTATGTACAAACAGAAAAGCACTATACAAAATAGTACATCACTATGTACAAACAGAAAAGCACTATAAAAAGAACATCACTATGTACAAACAGAAAAGTACTATACAAAGAATGCATCACTATGTACAAACAGAAAAGCACTATACAAAGAATCATCACTATGTACAAACAGAAAAGCACTATGCAAAAGTACATCACTATGTACAAACAGAAAAGCACTATGCAAACAGTCCATCACTATGTACAAACAGAAAAGCACTATACA
>JAPXFY010000019.1:13536243-13553743 GCA_030674185.1 Monoplex corrugatus
CCCAGGTATTTGAACTTATTAACCTGTGTCAAGGTTGTGCCATTTGCTGTTATTTTGCATGAGGGGATTTCATGTTTTTTACTGATCACCATGACTTCATACATACATACATACATACATACATACATACATACATACATACATACATACATACATACATACATACATACATATGCCATATGAAACTCAGGCTGCTTTTTCCCCCCAACACGTGCGTGACGTGGCGTGACGTATCGTAACCCACCATACCATACCATACCATACCATACATACCATACCATACATACCATACCATACCATACCATACCATACAATACCAAACCGTACCGTACCGTACCGTACCGCACTGTACGTGTACGGTACGGGATCAGTACGTACCGACCATACCATACATACCATACCCATACATACCACATCACACATCATACACATAGCATAGAATAGCATGCGTATGCATAGCATTACCATACATTACATTTCATGCATATCAACATATACATACATTGCACATGCATTGCATTGCATTGCATTGCATTGCATACATTGACATTACATTGCATTGCATTGCATTGCATTGCATTACAAGACATTACATTACATTGCATTGCATTGCATTGCATTACATTACATTACATTACATTGCATTGCATTGCATTACATTACATTACATTGCATCATTGCATTGATTGCATTGAACATTACATTACATTGCATTACATTACATTGCATTACATTACATTACATTACATTACATTACATTACATTACATTACATTACATTACATTACATTACATTACATTACATTACATTACATTAATAGACGAATACTTACCAACGTGGTCATTGAAGTGAACAAAGGTGTAGTGATGAGGAATCCACGGTCAAACGTTTTATTCTCAAAGGTTCTGAATTCGATGATGGCCGATTTCCCAGCACCCAGCAACACTGAAACCCAATGAAACGAAGCGGTATAGAAAACGATGACACACTCACACAAATGCCTATCAATTATCACCAGAAAGAGAGTCCTTGAATGTTATATAGAACCAATACTGTTGTACGGATGCGAGGCGTGGGCAGTCAGCAAGCAAAGCCAGAGCAGGATCGAAGGCAGCCGAGATGCGGTTTCTCAGAAGAATGTTGAGAGTTCCATGGACAGCAAAGAAAACAAACGAGACAGTCTTGATGGAGGCAGACACAAGTAGATCACTCATAAGGAAGATTAGGAAAAGACAAGCAACATTTATAGGCCATTTTATGAGGAAGGGGGATTTGGAGCACCTGATCACAACGGGAAAGCTGGAGGGAAAGAGAGCACCAGGTAGACCCAGGGAGAGAATGCTGGACGGACTTGCAGAGTGGCTGGGAATGAGGAGGGTGGGAGAGATGCTGGGGGCAACGAGAGATAGAGATGGTTGGAAGTCCATGGTCGCCAACGCCATGCGGCAGGGCACCTGATGATGATGATGATGACACACTCACATGGCATTCACCCCGTCTGGACAGATCAACGGAACTAGGCGCTGGACTGGGTCCCCCCTGACCTCCGTAAAGTGTCATCAGAGCACTGCACTAAAGAACTGTTCACCAGATTTCTCCAGCTGTGTCAGTTGTGTGCCAAAACCTGGGTGTCTGAAAATGGTTTCTCTGTCCATTCTGCAATGTTGTTAGTCCATTGTCTTTTTCTTCTGTCTTCCTCTCTGTCTCTCTTCCTCAATATCTACCTTGGGGACTGATTCAGAAACACACCTGGATCTTTTGTTATACGGCCATGCCAGCGTAGTCTTCTTTTCTTAACTCAAATCAGCAGATCTTCATGTGGTCCAAAGTCCTGCTTGATGGTTTGGTTAGCTTGTTCATCGGTGATGTGATCAGTGTGTTTGATCTTTAGAATCTTACGATGACACCTCATTTCCATTTCAGTTTCAGTTTCTCAAGATGACGTCTCTGCGCTCGGAATGAATTCCACATGCACTAACGTCACAGGTGCCATGTGATAGAGAAGTTCCAGAATGATCATGGCACAAGCCTTAAGCCTGCACATAAACCCACGAGCTGGCCAGGTTCTGAGGTCGAAGATTTTTTTTTATATTGTTATTGATATTTAAAGCCCAGCCGACTGCGCAGACCCATACCAGGGCAACAACCGCCTCAAAATATACAAAACTTCAGCAGGAAAAAAAAAAAGAGAAGAAAATTAAGTACACAATCAATGCATTTGTGCACATAATCTTAGGGCGAGCCCCTGGCGTTGACCACTCCTCCAATTTATAGCACAGGCGATCAAAAAACAAACCTGAATACAAATATAAGCATACCAAAGGACACAAAAACATATATGAAAACGGGCATAAATTACCTAAAATTGCTTCCGCGTACCTCACTCCCAAGAGCCAAAAATGCATGTAATACATGTACCTAATTATCAATCCTAAGAAAAAGTACGTAAGACTTTTATCGAACACATACAGGTGAATGGATCAGCAAGGCAGAAAATGATAGGAAGAAATGACAGAAAGCAAAGGAGGAAGAAAGAAACAAAGAGAGTGATAGAAAAGAGGAAATTTCTGGCACAGAATTTTCTTCAGGCGAGGTTACTATTTATACTGAAAGAGCCCCCGGCATCCCCACGAGGTCAAAGAACGCAGCCAGCTGCGTGAACTACTGTCAATTGCAGAACACATTGAACATGGACACTTTGAAGGCATACTGCGGCCTGGGGTCCGTCCTTTGGTCACGCCCGTCTGAGAGTCGGTGAAGTTCTACCCATCGCCGGTGGCTCCGTGTTCTGGTGCATTGGGCTCCTTGTAGCCGAAAAAACTTTTTTGGCCTCGTGGCTCTAAATTTTTGTTGGGTTCCGTCACATTGTAGACTTTATTGGAATGAAGTTTCAGACCAGTTAGCAAGAAACGGAGCATCCAAAAATGCCAATACCGTAACATGCCATAATATACGACTATCAGTTCATGAACTTGGTTCTGTTCTAGAACGTTCAGTTTATACAAATTTATCCAATACCCATAGCCTGATACCTTACTGCCCCAGACAGCTAGCGTCCTTGATATACAAACTAAGGCTTAACTCTTTGGAAAACAAAATATACACAAAATGTATGTATTTGTTCAAAAACATTATCAGTCCACCATCTGCTCTTTGAATGTCCTATCTTACTTACGACATATAGAAATAACAATCTTGATTTTTCATGTACTGACGCTAGAGATATTCTTTACAACAAAAATAATGATATTATCTCGTTAGTCCAGCTGATTCTCAGATCCCCTGTTGGCAGATTGTTATGAAGAGTTAATTGATTGTTGTATGTTATTATTTGACACTGTTAATTCATTGTTCTGTTAATTTATTGTTTTAAATTATTAATTGCACTTGTTCCCCTTCTTACATTTAAACTTCTATTACCCTTCCCCATACTCATCCTCCCCCCCACCTTTTTCCCCCCCTTTGTGTGTATGTGTGTGTGCGTGCGTGTGTGTCTAAAATCACTATTGTGAACAGACATTAAATAAAAGATTCATTCATTCATTCGAGACCAGGGCTTGAGCACCTTGCTGCTGCAAAACCAGCAAGAGAGTGATGACCCGTTTCCTTAGCAGTGTTCTTTCTCTCCCTTCTCTTCTTGGTCCCCTTTTTCTATCACCCCAGCCCTCCCCCCCCACCCTCTCGCCCAGTCCTCTGGGTCTTCCAACCCCACCACCATCTCATTTCCATGGCTTGGAATCATCTTTCTCGTACAAGTCTAGGTTGGAATATATGCAAGTCTTGATAGTGACACAGGGAGAAAATGCTGGACAGACTTGCAGAGTGGCTGGGGACGAGGAGGGTGGGGGAGATGCTAGGGGCAACGAGAGATAGAGGCAGATGGAAGTCCATGATCGCCAACGCCATGCGGCAGGGCACCTGATGATGATGATGATGATGATAGTGAATCACTCCTTTATTCCTGGCTGCTGCCTGGTCCCTTTCAGCCTGACTCTTCCTGGCTCCACTCTCACCTTTGGTCTCCAACTAGCGCGGTCATCCTGCGCTCCTCCCACTGGTTGACGCTGATGCCCATGCGCAGTTATGTGTCACTTGCACACGTCCTTGAGGTGAAGGTGCTGGACGTATTTGAGATCTGGAGCTACCTGCCAGCTCGCTGTAGAAAAGATCTCTGGGGTGTCATGACTGACGTAGTGGAGGTGCCGTTGCTGCAGGTCGCAGTGAATGCAACTAGTTGGTTCTTTTGATAAAGCCAGACAACACCCCCAAAAAACAAACAAACAAACAAACAAAAACAACCAACCAACCAAACAAACAAACAATGGGAAGTCATAATACAGAATATTCAGAAAATGCGATCGGGATCATACACGCGATCAGCACTGCTCCCTGCAAACACAGATGGCCTACAAATCATCATTTCAGAGCACAACTTCCATACACACACAGCACAAACTTGCAGCATAAAAAGTATGCGTGCACACAAACACACACACACACACACACACACAGATACACACACACACACACACACACACACACACACACACACACACACACACACACACACACACACATACACACACACACACAGTGGAAAAACGTAAAATCAAAGATCGAACCGAACACACACACACACACACACACACACACACACACACACACACACACACACACACACATACACACACACACACAAACTCAACACGCACGCATAAACAGAGAGAGAGAGACAGACAGACAGACAGACAGACAGACACCAGAGAGACAGAGACAGAGAGAGAGACTGAGAGTGAGAGAGAGGGAGAGAGAGAGACAGACAGACAGACACACAGAGAGAGAAACAGAGAGAAAGAGAGAGAGAGAGAGAGAGAGAGAGAGAGAGACAGAGAGACAGAGAGACAGAGAGAGCGTGAGAGAGAGAGAGAGAGAAAGGAAGAGATTTACCGTTGACTCCAGACTCAGGGTAGTCACTGTGACAGTATCGAACCGACCCATCTGATGTGGTCATGGCAACATAACTCTGAGAACAGTCTGCAAAAAATGACAAGCTAACATTTATCGTTGGGTGTTCTTTTCAAAAATTTCATTTCAACGTTATCATTTATGTTTTCTGATTCTAAATTTTTTTTGTCGTCACGGATTTCCCGCGTGATGTTCGAGAGGAGTGTGGAGGCTATGAGCGACAAGAATAGTTTGTACCTGGTGGTGAAGGCAATGGTGCTGCTTCTCGAGGTTCTGTTCAGTCTGGTCATAGTTGCCAGTGGTGTCATCCTTACGCTGTGTTGCAGCCATCTTTGGTGAAGGTTGCCTCAAGCACTTTGGTCCTCTCGACCTCTTCCATTTTCTGGTCATTCCTGTAGAACAAGAATCAGAACAGGCCCTACCGAAATCCGCTGAAGTCACTCAGCGGCAGTGCCGAGTCTCCTCCGGTGAATGGACCCACAGCGGCTTGACAATGCTTGCTTCAGTAGAATTTTTTTGGTCTTGGGATTTTGAATGAATGAACTTGAAGTGGTGTTCCGTTGAAGAGCCTGACTCTGACAGAGCGACGTGGGGTCAACCAAGGCCACCAAAATAACATGAAATATGAGGCAGAAAAAAATCCACTTGTGCGATTATGTTTTACAAGGCCTGAAATATTCACAAACGGACAGCAGCAGCAACAAACAACAACAACAACAGCAACAACAACAAAACACTAACTATGTATAGTCCATGTATCATCATCATCATCATCATGTGCCCTGCCGCATGGCGTTGGCGATCATGGCCCTCCATACGCATCAATCCCTGGTCTTCCACCCTCTCTGTCCTCAGCCACACTGCAAGTCCGTCCAATATTTTCTCCCTGGGTCTACCTGGTGTTCTCTTTCCCTCCAGCTTTCCTGTTGTGACCAGGTGCTCTAATTTCCCTATCCTCATAAAATGTATACAGGACCTGAAATATCTTCATATGGGCAGCTGCAGTAACAACAACAGCAGCAGCAGCAGCAACAGCAACAACAACAACAACAACGACAACAAAAGACTAAGCAATCATACACAACTGATGTATAGACAAAACCTATGAAAACTTATAGGGAGAAGCATACACACACACACACACACACACACACACACAACACACACACACACACAACATACACACACACACACACATACACACATATGTTCTTTCTCTCACTCACACACACATATGCACGCACACGCATACGTATACATTTTCACACACACACACACACGCTTACATTCACATACACACATTTATTCACACACACACACACACACACGCAAATATGCACATATACACACCTACACGCATTTACACACATACATTCATACACACATATATACATTCACACACATACACACTCACTCACTCACACACCACGTCTTAATTAAGTTAGTTTCTATTCATATGTGACTGTTAAAACCAGTTGGTTGATCAATTCTTCATGTCGTACCAGATCGAAAGCCTTGGTATAGTCAACAAAGCATAAATACAAATCCTTATTCATCTCAATTGACCTCTCTATGGTATGCCAGAGCAAGATTGAGGCAGCCGAGATGTGGTTTCTAAGAAGAATGTTGAGAGTTCCATGGACAGCAAAGAAAACAAACAGTGATGGAGGCAGACACAAGTAGATCACTCATAAGGAAGATTAGGAAAAGACAGGCAACATTTATAGGCCATTTTATGAGGAAGGGGGATTTGGAGCACCTAGTCACAACGGGAAAGCTGGAGGGAAAGAGAGCACCAGGTAGACCCAGGGAGAGAATGCTGGACGACTTGCAGAGTGGCTGGGAATGAGGAGGGTGGGGGAGATGCTAGGAGCAACGAGAGATAGAGATGGTTGGAAGTCCATGATCGCCAACGCCATGCGGCAGGGCACCTGATGATGATGATGATGACTGTGTGACTCATATTGCATTCCTAACATATTTTAAGTATGCATTATCTAAAAACATCTATGTATTGTTTTGTATTTGCATGATGTTATAATGTGTTCACAACCCTTCAAATGGGGTTTTGGCCTTACTGAATGAATTTCTGATTCTGATTCACACACACACACACACACAACACACACACACACACACACACCCCAACACACACACACACACACACACACACACACACAACACACACACACACAACACACACACACACAAACACACACACACACACAAACACACACAAACACACACACAAACACACACACAAACACACACACACAAACACACACACAAACACACACACAAACACACACAAAACACACACACACAACACACACACACACACACAACACACACACACAAACACACACACACAAACACACACACACAAACACACACACAAACACACACACACACACACACACACACACACACACACACACACACACACACACACACACACACACACACACACACACACACAAAATGCTACGTTCTTTTTACCAAAAATGTTTACACAAGAAAACTATTCTGAAACTCATTTTAAAGAAGTAACTTCAGCTCAGTCTTTGTCAGTTAAAATTTCAGAATCATTGGTTCACAGTCCTGTTAATGTATTGCTTTAAGTTTATGAAGTTTGTACTTTAGCGTTAAATTTCCCCTTCGCATTGTTAATGTTAATTGTTAGTGTTAAGATCTTGTTCCATTTTTATATTTCCCCGCTTACTCATGTCTCATACTCTGTCTCCTCTCTGCCCCCAATCCAACTCGCCCACCTCCCATCCTCCATTTTTTCCCCCGTATATCACTCATAGTGAACAGACGTTAAATCAAAGAACGAACGAACACACAACAACAACACACACACAAACACACACAAAAACACACACAAACACACACAAAAACACACACAAACAACCACAGACAACAAGCACCATCACTACCACCACAAGCAGAAGTGTCCACTGACCTTTATCCACAGAGACATGCATGTCGACAAAGGTCAGCTCTAGCACCCCTATGATGCTGGCCGTCAGCACCCACACACAGAAAGACCTGGGCGGGTAACCATAAGGGTAAAACGGCGAGAACAGATCCCCGCTGGCGCCATGGGTCAACGTGATGCTGCTGTTGGTACAACCTGGTCATCCACAGCAACAACACAGAGTAAAGGGCATGCGTTGGATTGGATTGGGATGGATTGGATTGGGTTGGATTGGATTCAGGTGAGGTCAGGTCAGGTCAGGTCAATCTCTCTCTCTGTGTTTGTATATATATATATGTATACATATATATATATACGAGTATATATATATATACATATATATATATATATATATATAATGTATGTGTGTGTGTGTGTGTGTGTGTGTGTGTGTGTGTGTGTGTGTGTGTGTGTGTGTGTGTGTGTGTGTGTGTGTGTGTGTGTGTGTGTGGTGTGAACTAGAAAAAAACGAAAAAAAGACTCAGAACACGTATTCAATACAGCCAGACAAGACAGGCGCAAATTTTCAGCCAACTGGCCTTTGTCAAGCATAAGATCAAACAAACACTCACTGGACGAAGCAACAGGGCGTCATTTTAGTCATTTTAGTCCTTTTCCCACACTGGACGAAACAGCAGGGAAGTTTCAATCTTTTTCTCCTAATTTTGGTATTTGGTGTTTGTTCGTTCGTGATTTTACGCTTGACAAAGGCCAGTTGGTCGACAATTTGCACCTGTCCTGTCTTGATGTATTAAATACGTGTTCTTATTCGCTTTTCGTGTTTTTTTTTCTGGTTCCTGTTTGCTTGAAAGCGGATAGTCACACTCGTTTTGGATTATTTATTATATACATATATGTACATATCTACATATCTATCTATCTATACACACACATATATATATAGAGAGAGAGACAGATACACAGAGAGAGAGAGAGGGAGAGAGAGAGGGAGAGAGAGAGAGGAGGGAGGGAGAGAGAGGGAGAGAGAGGACAGAAACATACACAGCCAGCCAGGCACACAGACAAATACAGAAATAAATAGAAAGATAGATGGATAGACAGATACTTAGACAGATAATAATAATAATAATTACAATATTTATATAGCGCAAAATCTTGATAAAATCAAATCTAAGCGCTGAAGCAGACACACACGCAAGCACGCACGTACGCACGCACGCACACACACGCACGCACACACACACACACACACACACACACACACACACACACACACGCATGGCTATAAATGGGGAGAAAGAATAAAAGCAATAAAAGCAAGAATAAAACCAATGGAAAATTATAGAGAGCATAGCATATACAATTATATATTATAACCATGTGATTCCCTCCGAGCGGAGACAGGCTGCAGAGGGGGGGGGGGGGGGTTGAGTGAGGTTAGGATTTTATGCGGAGGAGAAAAGGTGAGTTTTGAGAGCGGACTTGAAGGAGACAAAAGTATAATGGTCCCGACAACTCAGTGGGTTAGAGCACCATGTCGGTAACTCACAGGTTGTGGGTTCGATCCTCAAATGGGTCACAAATTTACACGGGCGGGTTGCTGGTTCTCTCGAAACAGCCGTGAGCTTAATTTAAATCTGATGTCTCGAGTTCAATCCCAGCCCGCACACTTTCAAACTGCTCCGTCCAGCTTAATGCTCCTACCATTCTGGTAGTGTCTGCGTTTCGTGCGTTTCTTGATGGTTTCATTGATAAGTTTAAATATCTGAACGGAAACATGGATCTTAACAAAGCAGACGGAGAAGAGTCTTGATGGGACGTATACTCGCATGTTGAGGATGGCATTAAATGCCTCTTGGAAGCAGCACATGACTAACGGAGAGCTATATGGATACCTCCCTAAAGTTAGTAACAAGATAAGAACACGTAGGCTTCGCCTAGCGGTCACTGTATGCGACATCCAGAGGAAGTTGCTTCACAACTTGTACTGTGGCAGCCAACTGGAGGGAGAGCGAACAGGGGAAGGAAGACAACAGACTTCATTGATCTTCTCAAAAGGGACACTGGCCTCGAAAACATCGATGAGATCAAGGCAGCTATGTTGGACAGGAGCAAGTGGAAGGAGTACGTCACAGAGGCTCGATCGGGAGATCGGCCAAACTAAACTAAACAAACTTAAATATCTGGGAATGATCATCTCACCAGACGGCAGATGCACATCAGAAATAGCCAGCAGAAATAGCCAGCAGAATTGGCCAAACCAAAACAGCATTCAAGAAGATGACAAGCAACAACAAATGCCTACCAATTAACATCAGGAAGAGAATTCTTGAATGTTACATAGAACCGATAATGTTATACGGTTTTGAGGCGTGGACAGTCAACAAACAAAGCCAGAACAAGATTGAGGCAGCCGAGATGTGATTTCTAAGAAGAATGTTGAGAGTTCCATGGGCAGCTAAGAAAACAAACGAGACATTCTTGATGGAGGCAGACACAAGATCATTCATAAGGAAGATTAAGAAAAGACAGGCAACATCTATAGGCTATTTTATGAGGAAAGGGGAATTACAGCACCTGGTCACAACAGGAAAGCTGGAGGGAAAGAGAACACCTGGTAGACCCAGGGAGAAAATATATGGACGGACTTGCAGAGTGGCTGAGGACAGAGAGGGTGGCAGATGTGCTTGCGACAACAAGGGACAGATGCATATGGAGGGCCATGATCGTCAACGCCATGTGGCAAGGCACTTGATGATAATGATGATGATGGTGATGATGATGATGATAATGATGATGATAATGATGATGATGATGATAATTGATGGTGTCAAGTGTCCCGTTCCTCCCCATTTAATATTTCCAGACCGTACCTGGTTGTCGTTTTTGACGTGGTGTTAGACCCGATATGGCTCTAGTGGTCGGCTGGGCCATAAGCAATGTGAACTTGAGCTTGAATTTCAAGACCGTGCTGACGATTTAGGGTTTTGCTCAAGCTTAAGGAGTCTGCTAGATAACTACTGGCAGATCTGTGTTGTTATTGTTGTTTACGCCCAGCCGACTGCGTAGAGCCATATCAGGCCTGTAACAGCTTCAAAACATACAAAACTTCAACAGGAAAAAAAAAATATAAAAAAATGTATAATTTTTTGTCATTTTTTGTTGCCATATTGTGAGTTTGATGTTCGTTTGTTGTGAAACAAAAGATGAAGGGAAAAAGTTTATCAAAATGAAAAAAAAAATCTGGCAAGATTCGGGTGGTGCACACATCCAATATTCCAAGCCATCTTCTGGATCTGACAACCAAATCCTAAACTGGTACCCAAGTGAAATCCAAAACAACTGTGACTGCCCGAGTTCAAGCAAACAGGAACCAGAAAAAATACACGAAAGAAGAATATGAACGCGTATTTAATACAACAAAACAAGACAGGCGCAAATTTTCGGCCAACTGGCCTTTGTCAAGCGTAAGATTACAAACAAACAAACACTAGATACAAAAAAATTTAGACAAAGGAACCATTGAAGACAGCAGCAGGGAAGTTTCAGTCTTTTTCTCAATTTTTTTGTATGTAGTGTTTGTTTGTTTATAATCTTACTCTTGACAAAGAAAATTTGCACCTGTCTTGTTTTGTTGTGTTAAATACGCGTTCATATTCTTCTTTCGTGTTTTTTTCTGGTTCCTGGTACCCAAGTGGACAACCAAGGGGGGCCAGACGGTTGACAAGAGCTCTACAACTGGTGGTGGAAGGACGCTGGAGTGATGCCTGAGACTGTCTGCTGACTGAGCCCTTTGGAGAGGTCTTGTTGCCTCATACGTCGTACGGTACAGGGGCGTCAAAGTCTAAGAACTCGCTGAATTACTGGTAGTGACTTACTGGAATAGGTGAGGAACTGTATCTGGAAGACGGGGGAAATATCCCACAGGAATCTGTTTGGGACTCTGGCCTTGGTTGACCTTACTAGCAGGCTGATGTGCAGGTACTGGTCTTTGAATGCTTGCACTGTTTTACACACACACACACACACACACACACACACACACACACACACACACACACACACACACACACACACACGCACACACACACACGCACACACACACACACAACACAACACACACGTACACGTACGCACACGCACGAACACACACACACGTACACGTGCACGCACACACAAACGTGCACATGCATCGCACACTTACACACGCACAGACGTACACACGCATGCAAACACACGCACATACGTAGGCGCACGAGTGCGCACACATACACACGCACACACAGATACACATACGTGCATACGCACGCACACAACTTCATCATCATCATGAGAATTATATCTTAAATGCACATTTTCCTTCTGATATTCCAGCACGCATATACACACACACACACACACACACACACACACACACACACACACACACACACACACACACACAACACACACACACACACACACACGCACGCACGCACACACACACACACACACACACCTCATCCCTCCTCTCTCTCTCTCTCTCTCTCTCTGAGTTCAGACTTCAGAGGGTTTATTCATATAGGCCACTGGTCCTTAACATTGGGATGTACATAACAATGCAAGAGTGTCCTTAGAATTGGGATGTACATAACAATGCAAGAGTGTCCTTAGAATTGGGATGTACATAACAATGCAAGAGTGTCCTTAGAATTGGGATGTACATAACAATGCAAGAGTGTCCTTAGAATTGGGATTACATAACAATGCAAGAGTGTCCTTAGAATTGGGATGTACATAACAATGCAAGAGTGTCCTTAGAATTGGGATGTACATAACAATGCAAGAGTGTCCTTAGAATTGGGATGTACATAACAATGCAAGAGTGTCCTTAGAATTGGGATGTACATAACAATGCAAGAGTGTCCTTAGAATTGGGATGTACATAACAATGCAAGAGTGTCCTTAGAATTGGGATTACATAACAATGCAAGAGTGTCCTTAGAATTGGGATGTACATAACAATGCAAGAGTGTCCTTAGAATTGGGATGTACATAACAATGCAAGAGTGTCCTTAGAATTGGGATGTACATAACAATGCAAGAGTGTTCTTAGAATTGGGATGTACATAACAATGCAAGAGTGTCCATAGAATTGGGACGTACATATCAATGCAAGAGTGCCCTTAGAATTGGGATGTGCATAACAATGCAAGAGTGCCCTTTGAATTGGGATGTACATAACAATGCAAGAGTGTACTCAGAATTGGGATGTACATAAGAATGCTAGAGACACAGAGAAAAAGAGAGGGAGAGAGTGAGAGAGAGAAAGAAAGAGAGAGAGAGAAAGAAAGAGAGAGAGAGAGATAGTGAGAGAGAGAGTGAGAGAGAGAAAGAAAGTGAGAGAGAGAGTGAGAGAGAGAAAGAGAGAGAGAGACAGAAAGATAGAAAGAAAGAGAGAGAGACAGACAGAGAGAGAGAGAGAGTGAAAGACAGACACACAGACACACAGACAGACAGACAGACAGACAGATCTGAAAATTGCATCTGTAGGAAGATCATTCTCTGAAGAGACTCTACAAGGAATCTGCTGTACAGTGCTTATACACCACATTGTGCAAGACCACGCATACAACAAGAAGGTGTCTGATGCTGAATGCCTCGTCACAAGGCAAACTTCATGGTGCTTCTTGATTTTTTAAAAGGCATGAGTGCAGCATGTGTGACCCGTGTGTAACCTACATAGCACTGTTTTTAAACGATATATGAGTGGGTGTAGAATGCGTGACCTGTGTGTGTAACCTTCACCACACGGTCTCTTTCCAACAGTTCCCATGAACAGACGGCATAATATATTTAAGATCGGGGCAGATTTTAAAAAAAACGTTTTGTGTGTCTTGCTCCAATCGTCCTGCCAGTAATTTTTCACTAGTATTTTGGGTGTCATATTTATGTTAAGAGATGATAGATTTAGACATCTTTAGACTGGGAGGTCGAGGTATTGAATCCCCGTCAGTCCAAAAAAGTATTCTGGGATGTTTCGGCCTTGACCGCCGTTACCAACAGCTAAGCGTACTATAAGCTGTTTGAGAACAGTGGGACCACAGTGTTCAGGGCTGTAACCAACAGCTAAGCGTGCTGTAGGCTGTTTGAGAACAGTGGGACCACAGTGTTCAGGGTTGTAACCAACAGCTAAGCGTGCTGTAGGCTGTTTGAGAACAGTGGGACCACAGTGTTCAGGGCTGTAACCAACAGCTAAGCGTGCTGTAGGCTGTTTGAGAACAGTGGGACCACAGTGTTTAGGGCTGTAACCAACAGCTAATCGTGCTGTAGGCTGTTTGAGAACAGTGGGACCACAGTGTTCAGGGCTGTAACCAACAGCTAATCGTGCTGTAGGCTGTTTGAGAACAGTGGGACCACAGTGTTCAGGGCTGTAACCAACAGCTAAGCGTGCTATAGGCTGTTATAGAACAGTGGGACCACAGTGTTCAGGGCTGTAACCAACAGCTAAGTGTGCTATAGGCTGTTATAGAACAGTGGGACCACAGTGTTCAGGGCTGTAACCAACAGCTAATCGTGCTGTAGGCTGTTTGAGAACAGTGGGACCACAGTGTTCAGGGCTGTAACCAACAGCTAATCGTGCTGTAGGCTGTTTGAGAACAGTGGGACCACAGTGTTCAGTCTCATCCACTTTACAGATGCGTCCGTGAGGGTGTTACTCAAAATTCCTGACCAACACCGCGGACATCTGTACCCTTGGGCCTGGCTGACACCAGGATACAATAAGAAAAGTGAGCGTAGAGTACAGCCCTGTCAGGCAACCTGAATCCGAAATGGAACTCCATTAGCACCCATAAACTTCATCCCAATTATCATCATCATACCACTGGGAAAATTGTTCCAGATTCTGTGGCCCTTCACGACCTACTCTCATGGTAATCTCAATGTCAATGGGCTTGGTGATGTGTTGGAGAGCTGAAATCAGCGGGGTGGGAGAAGGGACACAGAAATGGTGTTCAAGATATGTTAGAAACAAGTTAGGGGCAGAAAAAGTTTGCTCAAGCAAGGAGACACAAAAAAAGAACCTGACGGACAAGAACAGGCCTTACGTGAAATATATTCACGAAGAACTCGGCCACATCTGCTGATCTGCTGCCCCGCGGAGTTGCTGAATATGACGACGTCTTCAAAGCACCGATGGGGAGACCGAGGTGCCAACATGAACATGTACTCTATGAACACCAACGTGCTGCAACACAGGCAACGGTCAGTGTTCATCAGATCCTATCACCTCACTTTGGACATGGAGGACAGCAACACATAAACGAAAATCCAACGGAATCAATATACAGCATTAAGCTAAAAGAATATACAACACTCTGAGAGAAAGAAGTATGAGTGAAATTGTCTTACTGTAAGATACTCAGATATTCAGAGCATATTTTTAAATTTCAGAACACTTGATAGATTTTGCTGATTTTCATTGATTTTTTTTTTTTTACTTCGAGAAATGAAACTAAACAGTGAAAACATTGATTTAACTATTGACATACATTTTTGTAGAATTAATTTCAGCTGGTTATCATGGAATTTAGGACATTTAAAAATAAAGTCAATACTTTCTTAATATGGCTTATACAATATAGTTCTATCTACATATAAATCATAAGGAGTTTGTATAATTTTAGAGTGATTGCTGTGCGTACACACACACGCACACGCACATGCACACACACATACACACACACACACACACGCGCACACGTACTCAAACACACACACACACAACACACACACGCACGCACGCACACACACACACACACACAGATAAGGAACACGCACAAGCCATCCACGGGTGTATGGACCATCCAGTGACAGGCATACTGGTCATCATTCAGGGCGTATGCCTCAGGGAAGTTAGGACTGGATATGGTAGACCTGTCAGGCCACACCATTTCCCCACAATCTGCACTCAGCAATGACAACACGTATCAATAGGATAGAAAAACACAAGATATTCTGGACACTAGGAGAACTCAGAAATAAAAAAAATATAAAAAATCAAGAACCTGTATCTGATTAACGAAACAAAACAGGCGCAAATTCTTGGCTAACTAGCCTTTGTCCAACGTACACGAAAACGACAAAGAAACAAAGTCATTAGATTTAGGTCAAATAAAACAGATCAAGTGAGTGCTCTTGATATTTCATTGAGATGGAGAAGAGGATGCTTGGGTTGGGGTCCTGGGTATGTGTGTGTGTAGGGCCTCAGGACCTGGCCAGCTCATGGGTTTATGTACAGGCTTTAAGGCTTGTGCCGTGATTACCATCACAGGGTACCTGTGACGTTAGTGCATATGGAATTCATTCCGAGGGCAGAGACGTCAGCTGAAACTGTGTGGATGGGTGTGTACGTGTGTGTGTGTGCGTGCATGCGTGCGTGTGTGTGTGTACGCGCAAGTGCATGCGTGCGTCTGAATGTGTACGTGTGTATATGTTTGACGTGTATGTGTGTACGTTATGTGTGTGCGTGCATGTGTGTGTGCGTGCGTGCGTGCCCACAGATTCATTCATTAAATAACCAAATGCTGGTTTTTATTCTGCTCTCCTGTGTTTCTGGTTTCCCTTTGTTTGCACACTGGCAGTCACTTCGATTCAAGGGAGAGAACTGAAAACATGTTGGCACCGTTTCTGTAATTACCTGTACAGGTGTTCAGTCATGCTCTTGAACACACCTGAAGCAAGGACAATGTGAAGAAGGAAGATCATCAAAGCGATACAAAGGTACTCTGAAGGCCAACCTCATCAACTGCAGCATCAACATCACCAGCTGGGAAGACATCACGTACAACAGAGTAAGCTGGCGACAGCAGTGCAGGCAAGGCGCCAACACATCCGAACAGCACAGAACAACTTGCTATTCAACAAAAGAAGTACAATCCACGGCTGTAGGACTCCTTTCCCATGTAGTGTCTGGGTGGAACATGTATCTCCAGGATCAGTTTTATACCTCGCATGAAGACCCACATCATCATCATCAGCAGCAGCAGCAGCAGCAGCATCACCATCATCATCATCATTATCATCATCATCAACAAGTGCCTTGCCACATGACGTTGGTGATCATGGCCCTCCATATGTTTCTATCCCTTGTTGCTGCAAACACATCTTCCACCCTCTCTGTCCTCAGCCACCCTGCAAATCCGTCCAATATTTTTTCCCTGGATCTACATAGTGCTCTCTTTCCCTCCAGCTTCCCTGTTGTGACCAGGTGCTCCAATTCCCCTTTCCTCATAGAATGTCCTATAAATGTTGCCTGTCTTTTCCTAATCTTCCTTATGAATTATCTTCTTGTGTCTGCCTCCATCAAGATTGTGTCGTTTGCCATGCGAAAAATGACCAGCAGGTCTAGTCATTCGTCAGATTGACAAGCGATTTCATCAAAATGGTGCTTATCAGTAAATACTTAAGTTGTTCATGCTGACAAATTTTATGGATGTACCTCAGAACGGTGACTGCGAATATTTATTATTGTATAGAAAAGAAAACACCCCACACCAAGAACACCCTCTGAACGTACATTCTTTTCTTTTCAATTTTGTATAACACAAACGA
>JAPXFY010000019.1:13566243-13593743 GCA_030674185.1 Monoplex corrugatus
GAGTGGTGGAGACCTCACTACTACATGCAAAGTCTGTGTCATAAGTCTGAGTCATAGGGGAGTGAGGTGGTGGAGACCTCACTACTACATGCAAAGTCAGTCTAGGTTGGTGAGACCTACTACTACATGCAAAGGTCTGAGGTCATAGGGGAGTGAGGTGGTGGTGATCCTCACTACTACATGCAAAGTCTGTGTCATAAGTCTGAGGTCATAGGGGAGTGAGGTGGTGGAGACCTCACTACTACATGCAAAGTCTGTGTCATAAGTCTGAGGTCATAGGGGGGAGGCCTCACTACTACATGCAAAGTCTGTGTCATGAGTCCTGAGTCATAGGGGTGTGAGTGGTGGTGAATCTCACTATTACATGCAAAGTCTGTGTCATAAGTCTGAGGTCATAGGGGAGTGAGGTGGTGGAGACCTCACTACTACATGCAAAGTCTGTGTCATAAGTCTGAGGTCATAGGTGGTGGAGACCTCACTACTACATGCAAAGTCTGTGCCATGAGTCTGAGGTCATAGGGGATTGAGGTGCTGGAGACCTCACCCATCATCATCATCAAGTGCCCTGCCTCATGGCGCTGGCGATCATGGCCCTCATATGCATCTATCCCTTGTTGCCGCAAGCACATCTTCCACCCTCTCTGTCCTCAGCCACTCTGCAAGTCCGTCCAATATTTTTTTCTCTGGGTCTACCTGGTGCTCTCTTTCCCTCCAGCTTTCCTGTTATGACCAGTGCTCTAATCCCCCCCCCCCCCCTAAAAAAATGTCCTATAAATGTTGCCTGTCTTTTCCTAATCTTTTTATGAATGATCTTCTTCTGTCTGCCTCCATCAAGACTGTCTCGTTTGTTTTACATTGCTGTCCATGAAACTCTCAACATTCTTCTTAGAAACCGTCCAATATTTTTTCTCTGGGTTACCTGGTGCTCTCTTTCCCTCCAGCTTTCCTGTTGTGACCAGGTGTTCTAATTCCCCTTTCCTCATAAAATGGCCTATAAGTGTTGCCTCACTACTACATGCAAAGTCTGTGCCATAAGTCTGAGGTCATGGGGGAGTGCTCCACTACTACTGCATAGTCTGAAGGATCTCTATGCACTATAAGTCTGAGGTCATGGGGGAGTGAGGTGGTGGAGACCTCAATACTACACGTAAAATCTGTCCCACAGTAGGGGAGTGAAGTAGTGGAGATCTCAATACTACACGTAAAGTCTGTCCCACCATAGGGGAGTGAAGTGGTGGAGACCTCAATATTACACGTAAAGTGTGTCCCACCATAGGGGAGTGAAGTGGTGGAGACCTCAATACTACACGTAAAGTCTGTCCCACCATAGGGGAGTGAAGTGGTGGAGACCTCAATATTACACGTAAAGTGTGTCCCACCATAAGGGAGTGAAGTGGTGGAGACCTCAATATACACGTAAAGTCTGTCCCACCATAGGGGAGTGAAGTGATGGAGACCTCACTACTACAGGTAAAGTCTGTGCCATAAGTCTGAGGTCAAAGAAGAGTGTGGTGGTGGAGACCTCACTACCATAGGTAAAGTCTGTCGAGTAAGTCTGAGGCCATAAGGGAGTGAGGTGGTAGATACCTCAACATTTCTCGGGGCCTGTGTTATCAACCTGACACTTTTGCAACGCCAGCATATCTCACTGGAGATTTAAAATCAATTGAGGATTTGCTTAGGATCAAGGGATTTGCCAAATAATGTCTAGCACATTTGGGGGAAGCAAATATGGAACTCTTCCAGTGTGGTGAATACGTCTGAAAGAAATCCAAAGTTCCTTGAAGGAACTCCTCTGAATATCAGATGAAATCTACTGATCTCTTGTGAAAACTGCATGGAGGAACACCTCTGATTATAACATGAAATCTACTGATCTCTTGTGAAAACTACATGGAGGAACACGTCTGAATATAACATGAAATCTACCGATCTCTTGTGAAAACTACATGGAGGAACACCTCTGATATAACATGAAATCTATCGATCTCTTGTAAAAATTAAAAACCACAAAATCTAAAACACAAAATTTTTTAAAAAAAAACCCAATAAAAAAAACCCCTTTTAAAAAAAAATCTCAAAAACCAAAATTCTCAAAACAAAATCAAAACAATAAAAAGGGAAAAACTCCCAACGACAAAAAAGGGGAACCCAAAACACTTTTAAACCCAAAAAAAGGTAGCCAATTAACAAAGGCATCCAAAAAAAAAATGTAGCCCAAACAAATATTGAAAATTGGAAAAAGAGGGTTTCACACATCAAAACCACAAAATTGGCCAAATATTAACCAACTTCTGGGGGCCCTTGTGTTTTAAATTTTTAAAAAATTTAAAATTTATTTTTAAAAGATTTTTTTTTAAAATTTTAAATTACACAGCAATCTAAAATTAAATTTTAATAGTAAAATCATCAAAAAAAACCCAAAAATTCCAATAGCCAAAACTCAAAAAAAACCCCAAATTAAAACCACAAACCAATCTAAAAACCCAAAACCACCAAAAAAAAATTTCAAAAACATCCCAAAAAAAATTTAAACCCAAAAACTAACACCTTTTTAAAAAATTTTAATTAAAAAACAACCATTCAAAAATAAAAAAAAATTTTAAATCAAAAACCATAAAATTTTTTAAAACCCATTACCAAAAATAATTTAAAACCAAATATGTAATTCAAATGTAATTTATGAAACGGAAATTTTGAAGAATGTTTGATGAATAATTACAAGTCAAAATAGTTAAATAGTTTATTTTTAAGTAAGTAGAAAGATTAACAACGGGAGTCATTTATAAACCCGTAACTGGGGGAAAAGGGATTGGTAAGGAAAGTGGTGAACCGGGGGGTTTATTTGTGCTGTCACCTGTGTGGTTATTCCTGGGGCCACTTCCCTTAATTTGGTATTTGGTTAACATATTTATCAACACAAACTAGATTTCAATGTACGATTCTTCTGTTTATTATTCCTAAATAAATTTCGGCCAAATACAAATAACATCTGTCAAATTATCATTCTATTTCTATCTGTTTATATTTTACAACATATTGTTTTTTTTAATTTCATTTAATTATAATAAAAATCATCAAAAATGTTTGTCTTTATGTTTAATAATTTATATATCATTCCATACTCAATTTTATTACTTAAACTAAATGGAAATATAGGTATGCATTCAAAACACTAAAATTCAAAACTCATATTAAAACAAAACAAGTACGACAACTATACAATTTTTAAAAAAAAAACAATCAACGACCAAACCCCAAATAAAAATTTCAAAAAAACCAACCTCAAAAGCAAAGAAACACCGACCCATTCATGACAACCCCATTCAAACAATCATTCAAAAAACATTCATAACCCAAATCTATAACACCACACCACTATCAATACATCCACCAATATCACACTCACCCCAATAATACTATTCTTTCATAAATAATTAATATTAACCCTTTTACAAAAATAATAACATTAAATTCAAATATACTCTCAATCACATCACTAAAATCTCTTCTTCTTCTCTTTTCTCCGTCCAGTTCTATTATCACGTATCAATAAATTTTAAACTCATTATTTCCCAACCGTTAATTCTGTTAAAAAATTATCAAACACCAGGAACTTTAACAATGCAACCCATTGTTAAACATATCACCCTAAACCAAACCTAGCTGTCCCGCTACGGAAGAAGGCAGGGGGGAAAATAAACTTTTAAAACCCGATCAATAAATAATCAAAATTGCATCATTTATTTCCCGGGTTAAAGGAAATAATTTTATCACTGTAAAACTTGAAATCCACATTCCCATTTTAAATACCATATTGATTTCAATCATTTCCCAAATAAATTTGTTAATTTATTTCTAAAACCTTGTTTACTTTTCAAAAATTTTGTTATTTTTTTTTGGGGAAAGTAAAATTTTCCCGTTAATAAAAGTTTCCAATTAATTCGCGCTAAAATATCCAACATCTTATATAGTCTTTAAAAAATTTAGTTAATTTATAAAATTTATATACAAATAAAATTTTTCCCACAATAAATGCTCATGAATCATTTAATTTTTCCCCAAATTGAATCTTAAACGTGTTCACCACATTCAATTGGGAATTTAATTAAATTAAAGTTTAATTCCCTTAAATCCTTTATCCTTTTCCAAATATTTTTAATCTTTCTGCTTCAATAATTGGTGAGTTTAACAAAAAAGGGGTTTTAAATTTTTAAAAAAATTTCCTATAAAATTTTAAAGATTAAATTTTAAGTAGAACTATTTTTAATGGAAGTTTACTTGGATACATCAATCTTCAGGGTTGTCGAAGAATTGCCTTAACTGTTTTCACAAAGTTATATGGGCCTAAATCCTATTGTCCTGAACCCATGTTACTTTGGCAATACATTATTTATCACCAGTCAGTGAAACAATTGAATTAACATTCAAAATTTCTTGAAATGTGAATGATCATACATATATTATCTATTCTTGTCAAGTTGAAATTGTATTACTTTCAAAACTTTCTTATATTCCATAACAATTTCCTCTGTACTGGACTATATAACTTACCAAAATTCATTATTATAAACATGCCAAAGTCAATTATAAATTCTCAAGGCTAAACTTATCTTACATTGGGAATTTGACACTTACACAAAAAATTCAATTATATGCCCACAGTCAACACATATCATGTGGGCAAAAACTATGGTTATTTATTGATTAAGCATACTTAGGAAATACATTGCACGTGGTTACTGGCGGCCCATAGTATACTATCACCAACCACCTATTACATGCAAAATTAATGTTTGTCACTTTGCAAAATAACCATGTTTGATCCATATGCATTTCTCATATCAAATACGCACTTTTTAATGCACGTAACGCGTCTTATCTCATATCAAAACTCTGTCATTACAAACTTCTATGTATCATACACTCTTTTAAAATCAAAATACTTCATATCAAAATACAAATTTATCAAAACCATCATCAAATTCATTTATTAAAAATCACTACAGTTCATATCCAATAACCAGTATTTTGATGCAAAGGACCGCTGATTTCCATGCAATCAGTTTAACACCACAACCAAATCTAAGAACTGCCCAAAGCCAGTTCCCTTATGTCTAAAGCCAGTGAATCCGCATTGCCATTCAACCCTCAAAGCCAAAAACATTATATTCATGATCAAAAAACATCAGTCTAGGAAGCCAAACCAAATCTACTTCGGTTGAAAGAACACCATTTAACTCATGTAAAACAAAAATCTGATCATACAAAAAACTGACAACAACTTCAAAAACGTTTAATTACCTACAACAATCCAAATCCAAGGTACCCAAACAATTATTACTGTAACTCAATGATTAAAAATAAACTTATTTAACAAAAACCACTAAAATGCAAATTAAAAACATCTATAAAAATAAAATGCTACATGTACCAAATGCAATTGTAATAATTAACAACTTTTAAACGATAACCATTCCTAACAGATAATTTCAATAACTTCCAATCCAAAACAATTATCCAACTTACAAGCACGGTCACTCAATTACAATTATTTTTAACACATGAAAATTACAATAACATTCTATAACTTGGAACCAATTACAATCCTTACTATCCAAAACCAAATACCATTTTATAACCATATCATTTATATACATTATTTCTATATTCCAAATATCATACACATAATAATTACAATTATCATACTTATTATATACATAAAAAATATCCTTCTTCCTAAATTAAATTTAACCTTTTACAATATACCTGTTAACGAATAAAATTACAAATACAAAAAAACAACTACATAACCTTAAAACCCAAAATTCAAACAACTTCTACCCAATGTCCAAATTCCATTTACCTTTCAAAACTTTTTCTAACGTATTTTTAGTAATACCAATCCACTTTACCACACACAAAACTAACTTTACAGTACAAAACTATAACATTCTATCAAATACACAAAACCAATCTATAAACCAACATACAACCTCCACAGTACAAAACCATACATGCAAACAAACACAATTCTACCCAACAAACACTAACTACAACCCAAGATACCAAACCTACTCCATGCCCAAAAGACCACAATACAACTCATCATACAATGAATACTAAATTACCAAACTCACATACCCATAATAAAAATCATAACTACTACCCAAACCAAATATTAAAACCAAAAACATTTACTTACATACCAAATCAAATACCATAACTTATACAAATTAACCAAACACAAATCCTTAACCAAACTACCTAAACGACAAAACCAACATTAAACATAACCCAAGATCCCAAACCACGCAGATAACTCAATACAAGCCCTACTAAAAACCTTAACCAATCAGACCAATATAAGCCAAATCTATACTTCAACTCATTATGCCCAACTCAATAATCCTGACATCTTCACATGATCCAAGACCCACTATTATTACCATGATAGAAAGTGCCATATTTGACATACCATCATTTTCCATTGTATTTTCTATCCCAAATAAGCCTAGCTATACTTTCACTTCATGTGCTAGCCATAATTTCTATGGATCAACCAATAGCTGATATATTCATGAGCTAAAACGAATTATAGAGCCAACAATAATTACTTAACAAAATATGCCTTACTATAAATGGCCAGTGAAATTACTTCATATCCCAAAAAGCCAGTGATTACTTTATGATGACAACAAGAAAGTATTCCATCCCAATGAATACCAATTTCTTGACCATGATTACTCAAACTCCATAATCCTTTACTGGATAAAAAGCCAAAACGTTAAGAATAACTATAAATTATACAAAATCACTAATAAACCAATGTGATCACAAATAACATAATATACCTAAACATTACAAATGACTAACTATACTCATATTTCCAACATGACTATTCCATACTATTCTCATAATAACCCTTACTAAAAATACCAACCATACCTTAAACATGACGCAATATAACCAATATTACCATATTCCTATACTATATCCGATTCAATTACCAAACTATCCATAATCCTTTACATAACTCACCATAAACCAATATTCCATAATCCCAACCTTTACCATATCAATCCAATGGCCAAAATATCCAAATGATAACTGAATTGTCCAGACTTTTTACAATACCCAATAGATAACCAAATTACCCTAAGTCCTTACTATACTGCCGAAACTCCTTATGCTACTCGGTGGATAACCGATTTGCCCAAACTCTTATTATACTTGGAAAATAACCAAATTACCATAACTCCTTAATGTACCCAGCGGAGAACCGAACTTCCCAAAACTCCTTACTCAGTGGGTATCCAAACACATGAAGTTCACATAGAGACGTGCTGGGACCTTCACCCTGGTTGCTGAACTCCAGTTCTAGGTAGCGAGCCACCCTGGGGATGGGACAGACGACCGTGGTGGTCGGGGTCAGATTGGGTACATAAGATGTGTTGACCAGGCAGTAATTGGTGGGCCCGAGCTGTCCGTGCGCTTGCTGTCTCCACGTTCAAACTGATACAACCGCACGTAAGCAGCGCTCCTTCTCTTCACTGAATCTGGTGACAGGAAAATGAACTTTTCTTATTGTTGTTTTTGTTTAGGGCCCATCCGACTGCGTTCAGCCATATCAGGGCTATAACCGTTCCAGAACATACACAATACGTCAACAGGGGGGAAAAAAAAAAAAGAAAATTAAAAATCACATACTAACGCATTCGCGTACATACTCTAAGGAGATGCCCCTTGCTTGACCACTCCGTCCAATTTATCACAAAGGGGATTTTAAAAAAACGCACCTGAATACAAATTTAAACATATGGACACTACAGCAGATATAAAACAGGTCTAAATCACATGAAAGTGCTTCAGCATATGACATTTCCCTAGAGCCCAAAATGCATGAAGCCATATCAGGGCTATAACCATTTCAAAACGTATACAACATTGGTTGAAAGAAGAAGAAAAACAAAACGCGGAAAAGAAAATTAACTCCACATATCAATGCATTTGCGCACATAATTTAAGGGTGAGCCGCTGGCGTTGACCACTCCGTCCAATTTATCATGGGGGATTTGAAAAAATAAACCTGAACACAATACATAAAAATAAGACACTCAACTGGCTTAATTTAAACAAACTGAATTGGTCCTGATCATCACATTTCCGTACAGCCAAAAATGTAGTCAATGCATGTACCCAATCAGTTCTAAAAGAAAGTATGAAAGGCTTTCTAGAACATACACAAGTCAGTGGACAGCAAGGCAGAAAATTATAGGAAGAAATGACAGACAGGAAAAGAACAAGACAGAACGAAGAGAATGACAGAAAAGGGGGAATTTCTGACATAGAATTTCCAGAAGTTGGGGATACTGTTTATACTGAAAGAGCCCCCTGGCATCCCCACGGGATTACACACACACACACCAACACACACACACACACACACACACACACACACACACACACACACACACGACCACACGCGCCACACACACACACACACGCACATACACACACACACACACAAACACACACAACGCACACACACTAACACACACTTGCCCATACAATCACATACGCACACAAACACACACATACAAACATACATGCACATCCACACACATATAAACACACCACGCACACACACACGCACACATGAACATACACACATGTCCATACACACACACACATCTACACACACGCGCACACACACAAACACACCATGTACAAGGATGCGCGCGCGCGCGCGCACACACACACACACACACACACACACACACACACACACACACATCTAACGCATCAGTGCAAGAGTAGAAACGTCACACAACAGGAACCTCACCAAAACGGAGGACGATACGCTCGATAACGTTTAACTGTTCAAAGTCGAGGAAGAAAGTGTTCTCTGACGTCATGCATGACGTCAAATTCCCATCAACTATTTGATGGGCCAAGATGTATTGTGACGCATTTCCCGTCCAAGCCCATTCGTGCAGCGCCAGGTTGTTGCGCCCCTCCATAACTGTCCAAAACATTTGTCGGAAAGACTGACTGGTCAATGGAATGATTGACTGATTATTGATTGTTCGATAGAATGAGCAACAGACTAATTGGTTCTTTCTATGGATGGATGGTTTTAAGCATGTCTAGGGACATCAGCCAATTGACTGACTGGTCAACTGACTGGTTGACTGACTGCCTGATATTTGATACTCATCATCATCATCAGGTGCCTTGCCGCATGGCGTTGGCGACCATGGACTTCCAACCATCTCTATCTCTCGTTGCCCCCAGCATCTCCCCCACCCTCCTCATCCCCAGCCACTCTGCAAGTCCGTCCAGCATTTTCTCCCTGGGTCTACCTGGTGGTCTCTTTCCCTCCAGCTTTCCCGTTGTGACCAGGTGCTCCGAATCCCCCTTCCTCATAAAATGGCCTATAAATATTTGATAATATTGTTAAAAGCCTAGCCGGCTGCATAGAGCCATATCAGGACTGTGACCATCTCAAAACACACAATACACACTGACCCCGAGGGAAAACATGGACAAAAATATCAAACACATCAATCAACATATTCGTGCATATAATCAAAGGACATACCTGGCAATGACCATTCTGCTCAATTTATCACTAGGGGGAGGGAGGGAAATGACAAACACAAGCCTGAACACAAATGTATATTTGTGACCTCCCACCACGAAATCAGTCTTAACTCGCAGTCAGTCGAACACCACTAGGAGCTGAAAAGGTGACTGAGGGTCTATCTGGGGTGTTTTGACTTTTTCTCAAAATTGATTTCTGCAGACTATAATCTATCCCCCACAGAATTTTTTTCTTGAAAAAATTTTATTAATCAATTTAAATCGGTATTTTAATGCACTGATCGCAGCAGAAAGAAAGCAATTTACTACCAAAAGTACCTATTTTTGTCTCCTATTATGAACCGTAACCTGTACAGTAACCGCACATGTAATATACTGATGGAAAGCTCTTTGATGCACCTTTCAGATAATGACAGCGAAAATTAGAAACAAACTGGGTCAAAGCCACCAAATAAAGAAATTTGAGGAAAATGTGTAGGAGAGCACACAGAAACTTTAGAGGCCGTTTTCTCAAAATGGCTGTTATACAACTTAATGACTTTAAACATACATAACTTCTACATTTTTTTTTTAGTACAAGCTTTATTCAGTACCAAAATAATCAGCAGAATGTATACTTTTCAGTGATATGTATATCTCAAAATGCCCAAAATGCTAGTTAAGACTGATTTTGTGGTGGGAGGTCACATATACAATAATTAAGGACACTAAAAGATTTTTTTCTAAATTGACATAATTTACCTCAAATTACTTCAGCGCATTACATTTGCTTAGAGCCAAAAATGGTTAATACACGCACCCAATTACAAATCCTAATAGAAAGTATGTAAGGATTTATAGAGTACATACAGGTGAATGGACCAGCTGATTAATCGTTCTTCTGATCGAATGATCGATTGGTTGGGCGGACAGCTCCATACCTGTTCAGGATCTTGATGGAAGGAATGACCATCATTGATTGATTGACTGAGTAATTAAAGAAATGACCATCGTTGATTGACTAACTGATTAATTGATCGATCGACTGAGCAACTGATTGATCAGTTGATTGTTTGGGTGGTTCATACGTATCAAGGGTCATTAGTGGATTGACTGGTTCTTTAATTAATTGATTAATTGATAGATCGTTCAATTGATCAAACACTTGAAAACAGATGGTTTAACTGATCAAATTGATTAATTGAGAGATCTTATTGATCAAACAATTGATTGATTAATTGATCGAAATGTTCTATTTTGATGGATAGCTGAATGGTCTGTTGATGATTGTGCGTGTGCCTAGTTAGTGGATTGGTTCTGGATCGTTTTACCCTTGGCAGACTGCTGGCAGATTGAAAGATCAGCTGATCTTTTACAGAAAGAGAGAACAAGGAATGTGGTATTTCTGACGTTGTGGTACAGGATTCTTTTTATGTTCAGCTCTCGCCATGGAGGTCTACACCAATACAAGCACACTATAATGCAGGGAAGACGTGCAATTGTGCAAGTACACATCATGCCAGTAAACTCTCGTCTAATGCCGATGGAGGGTCTCACTAATACAAGTACACTGTAATGCACGAAAGTCTCTTTAATCCCCATGGACAGAAACGACATGACAGAGTGAGAGAGAGACAAGACAGACAGAGGCAGAGAAGAAAAGACGACAGAGCAGAGAAAAAGGCAGAGAAACAAGGAGAGAGAGAGAAAAGGAACAGAGACAGAGGAGAGTGGGGAAAGAGAGAGAGAAGAGAGGAGAGAGGGAGAAGAGGAAGATAGACAGAGGAAGAGAGGAAAGGGAGACAGACAGACTTGAGAGAGAGAGAAGAAGAGAGAGACAGAGAGAAACAGAGAGAACAACAAAGCAGAAAAGAGAGAACTTCGATCAGACTTCAGATTCAGATACTTTATTATTCAGATAGTAGCATTTGGTCATGGACTGTCTTACAGCTAGTTCTTGATACTAACACAAATATCAGCACTTGAAAAAAATCCTACAGTATAAATGCAGATTGTTATTGTTGTTTAAAGCCGCGATGCAGTATATCCGTTCAAACATACAAAACTTCAACAGGAAAAGAAAAAAGAAAATAAGACACATATCAGGCATCGTGAATAAATAAGGACATGCCGTGGCGTTGACCACTCCGTTCCAATTTATCGCACATGGGATTGAAAAACCACTTGAACAATATAAGCATACTAAGGACACCAAAACATATAAAAACAGCCAATAATTACCTAAAATTGTTTGCATATTCACTCCTACAGCCAAAATATACTTAATAATGTACCCAATACAATCCTAGAAAAAGTACGTAAGACTTTATTGAACACATAAGGTGAGAGGATCACCAAGGACAAATGGCAGGAAGAAATGACGGAAAGCATTGGAAACAGCAGAAACAAAGAGAGTGACAGAAAGCACAGAGTTACAGAGGTGGATACTATTTATACTGAACAGAGCCCCGAAATCCACACGGGAGGAAAATGCAGGAAGAAGTGAAGGGAGCATTAGTTGAGTATGTATTAAGAATTAATCATGAAAGCTGTATAAAATTTTTACAAACACACAGAATCAAACGAAAAGGAAGAAGTGAAGGGAGCATTAGTTGTATGTATTAAGATTATATGTAAACTGTAAATTACAGACACAGAATCAAAGGAAAAGGAAGAAGTGAAGGGAGCATTAGTTGTATGTATTAAGATTATATGTAAACTGTAAATTACAGACACAGAATCAAAGGAAAAGGAAGAAGTGAAGGGAGCATTAGTTGTATGTATTAAGATTATATTATGTGAGTCAAACTGGGTAAATTAATTATCAGAACACAGAAATCAAAGGAAAAGGAAGAAGTGAAGGGAGCATTAGTTGTATGTATTAAGATTAATGAAACTGATTAGACAATCAGAAAAAGTGAGGGCATTAGTTGTATGTATTAAGATATGTAACTGTAAATAAGACAGAATCAACGAAGAAGAAGTGAAGGGAGCATTAGTTGTTGATTAAGATTATATGTAAACTGTAAATTACAGACACAGAATCAAACGAAAAGGAAGAAGTGAAGGGAAAGTGAAGTTGCATTCAGAGATAAGAACAATGATGTATGTGAAAGTGGCGGAAGGGTGGTGGAAGAGAAAACAACCAATCAACCAAAGAGACCGTCAATAAGAAGGGAAGAACACAATAGCAAATGAAACAATTTGCCACATCATGAAAAGCATGAAAAATAGTTCTGATAAAATATCGATTTCCATATAATTATATGTCAATACAAGGTCATGAGATAAAGGCTGATATACATAAAGCAACACATGTCAATCCCTAACAACAACAATGTATATTATCAAATTTTAACATAGAAGCATTACGGAAAGCAATAAGGAACAAACAAGGCGAGTGAAGGAAGGTATGTCAACTCTAACACCATGATGAAAGCAAATCATAAATAGAGAAAATTATCAAATTGAATCAGCTGGACGTAAAGAGACGAGACAGTTAGTATTTTCGACATTGAAAAATAACAGCATAAAAGTGTGACAGAAATGGCTGACTAAATGTTTTATTAGCAAATACATGTAGATCTAGGAAAGCGATTTTAATCAGAATAATAATTTACGACACATGTACTTCAAGCAGATATTTGTGAAGATTTCGTTTGAAGCTGTTTAGTGATGTGTGATGTGCATGACTTGACATGGATGGACAGTGTACTCCAGATATACGTACCCGAAAAGGAGATGTTTGCTTTGAATATGTCTACCCTTGGTCTTGGAAGAGAGAGAGAGAGAGAGAGAGAGAGAGACAGAGACAGAGAGAGAGAGGGGGGGGAGAAGAACAGAGAGACAGACAGAGACAGACAGTGTGTCTGAGAAAAGAGACGAAGACAGAAAGAGAAAGAGAGAGGGAGAGAGTCTGGCAGAGATAGAGAGAGATCGGGGCGTGGCGAGTTGAGAGTGAGGGGAGGTAAGATAGTGAGAGGTTTTCAAAAAAAGAACAGTGATCGTTTCTTCAACACGAAAGGCATACCTTTTCAGAAAAACGGTCAACGTGGTTATGGTGGTTTACACAAAGGACTACAGGCTAGAAGGATGCGGGTTCGAATCTCTCTCAGCCCCGCTAAAATCATTGTGGGATTTTTCGGCCTCAAGCGGTTCCTCTCCAGTGTTCAATGTGCTAGGGGCTTGTTGGGAAGACAATGACCACACAACAAAGTCTCATTTACTTTATGGTTGTGTCAGTTGTAACCAAGATTATTCCAGTGATAGGCTGATACAATACCAATGTAACATATAGACTAGGTAAAATACCAGTATACCATGCAGACTAGGTAAAACATAGTCTAGGTAGGGCCTCAGGACCTGGCCAGCTCACAGGTTTATGTGTAGGCTTAAGGCATGTGCCATGATCACCATACACATGGCACATGTGACGTTAGTGCATATGGAAGTCGTTCCGAACGCAGAGACGTCGTCTTGAGAGACTGAAACTGAAACTGAAACTGTGTCAGTGTGGATGTTGTTGGAATCACGTGACCAACACGGCAGGTATCTCCATTTCTCGGGCCTGGATGACGTTAGGATATGATAGTAAATGTAGAGTAGACAGCTGTCACGCAGCCTAATTCCTCACTGGAACTCCCTTGCATCATGAGCATCATCCCCATCATTATGAAACCATCAATTTACATTGCATCGTGAAAACTGTCCCAGATTCTGTGGCCCTTCATGCCATGATCTCGTGGTGACCGCAGTTTTGATTTCTTCTACCAATTCCATGCCTGAGGTTTTGGGTTGGAATGTTTGGTGTCAGTGGTTTCAGGGGGGGGGGGGGCTGTCGCTGGAAGGCTTAGTGGTGGTGGTCTCCTCACTGGTGGACCTCTCTGGTCTGGCTCCACAGCAGAATGATTACTATCATCAATGAAGTGTGAAGCCAGATCAGGCAGAGTGCTTAGTAAGCTTGATCAGTACAGACACTGCTGAACGCCACCGAAGTGACCCAGCAGTACTACAGGTCTCCTCCGGTGGGTAGTCTTATGGCAGTTTGACACCAATAACTCCGGTAAGTTTCCTGGCGCTGGTATTTCGACTGAATTTACTGTTACTGTTATTTTTGTTTAAAGACCTGCCGACTGCGTAGAGCCATATCAGGGCTATAACCGCTTCAAAACATACAAAACTTCAACAGGAAAAAAAAAAGAAGAAAAAATTAAGTACACATATCAATGCATTCGCGCACATAATCTAAGGACATGCTCCTGGCGTTGACCACTCCGTCCAATTTATCGCACAAGGGATTTAAAAAAAACACCTGAATACAAATTTAGGCATACCTAAGGACACCAAAACATTTATGAAAACAGGCATAATTTACCTAAAATTGCTTCTGCATATCTCACCTCCTTAAAGCCAAAAATGCACGTAATACATGTACCCAATTATCAATCCTAAGAAAAAGTACGTCAGACTTTATGGAACACATAGAATTGAATGGACCAACAAGGCAGAAAATGATAGGAAGAAATGACAGAAAGCAAAGCAACAAGGCAGAAACAAACAGAGTGACAGAAAAGAGGAAACTTCTAGCACAGAATTTCCAGAAGGTGGGGATTCTATTTTATACTGAAACAGACTCCGGCATCCTCACGGGGGGGACTTCGACTGAATGAATTGGGGCTGGTCGTGTGCTGTGGAGCACGAATGAGCGGCTGTGAGGAAATCAACACCACTGAGGCAGTGCACAAGTTGAGACAAAGAAAAAAGAAAAGGGGACAGGGGTTTCCCAACTCACATGTGGGTGTGGCGAAGACCATAACTTCACAGACACTGGTGACGTTGACCAACCTACTGACACTGACAACATCTGTGATGGTGGAGTGTACACACGACAGATGGATCCCCTTGCCTGCCCCCTGGCCAGCGGGTGCACCTACGTATCTCGCGCACGTGACATGGACAGGCCCACTGTGGCTGAATCTCATTAGAAAAGTCTGGAAGGCTACAGTCCCACCTGAAAACAGACAGGTTGAACAACATGTGAAACAAACCCACTGAGAAGTGAAACACGTAGTGAACCACACGTGAAACAAACCCACTGAGAACTGAAACACATAATGCACCACATGTGAAACAAACCCACTGAGAACTGAAACACACAGTGCACCACATGTGAAACAAACCCACTGAGAACTGAACACATAATGCACCACACGTGAAACAAACCCACTGAGAACTGAAACACATAATGCACCACATGTGAAACAAACCCATTGAGAACTGAAACACATAATGCACCACATGTGAAACAAACCCATTGAGAACTGAAACACATAATGCACACATGTGAAACAAACCCACTGAGAACTGAAACACATAATGCACCACATGTGAAACAAACCCATTGAGAACTGAAACACATAATGCACCACATGTGAAACAAACCCACTGAGAACTGAAACACATAATGCACCACATGTGAAACAAACCCATTGAGAACTGAAACACATAATGCACCACATGTGAAACAAACCCACTGAGAACTGAAACACACAGTGCACCACATGTGAAACAAACCCATTGAGAACTGAAACACATAATGCACCACATGTGAAACAAACCCATTGAGAACTGAAACACACAGTGCATCACATGTGAAACAAACCTACTGAGAAATGAAACACATAGTGCACACATGTGAAACAAACCCATTGAGAAGTGAAACACATAGTGCACACACGTGAAACAAACCATTGAGAACTGAAACACATAATGCACCCCATGTGAAACAAACCATTGAGAACTGAAACACATAATGCACCACATGTGAAACAAACCCACTGAGAACTGAAACACAAATGCACCACATGTGAAACAAACCCATTGAGACTGAAACACATATGCACACATGTGAAACAAACCCACTGAGAACTGAAACACATAGTGCACCACATGTGAAACAAACCCATTGAGAACTGAAACACATAATGCACCACATGTGAAACAAACCCACTGAGAACTGAAACACATAATGCACCACATGTGAAACAAACCCATTGAGAACTGAAACACATAATGCACCACATGTGAAACAAACCCATTGAGAAGTGAAACACATAATGCACCACATGTGAAACAAACCCACTGAGAACTGAAACACATAGTGCACCACATGAAACAAACCCATTGAGAACTGAAACACATAATGCACCACATGTGAAAAAAACCCACTGAGAACTGAAACACACAGTGCATCACATGTGAAACAAACCCACTGAGAACTAAAAACTTTATCGTTTCAATTCCTGCCGACACTGCCCAGCCGTATCAAGGTCACAACCATCTCAAAACACACCCATCACCTCTGTCATCCTGAAATTAAAAACAAAACTGGGAAAGAAAGTTAAGTACACATATCAATACATTCGTGTTTACAATGGAAAGATACACTCCTAGCGCTGATCACTCCACCAAATATATCAACAGAGAGGGGGTGGGGGGTAAAAAAACTGAATACAAACATAAACACAACGAAAACACTAAAACATAATGTAAAAATGGCAGAATTACCTGAAATTGCTTCTGCACATCACATTTCCTTAAAGCCAAAGGTCTGTTCAATTACACGTAAGCACACGCACCACACACACACACACACACACACACACACACACACACACACACACACACACACACAACATCACACACATACATACACACACACACACACACAGACACAGACACACACACACACACACACACACACACACACACACACACACACACACACACACACACACACACACACGCAGTTATACATGTTTCCAATGATCAATACTAAGAGAAAGTATGTAAGGCTTTTCAGAACATACAAGTGAATTGACCAGCAAGGCAGAATACGTAGAAAGAGATGACAGAAAGTAAAGAAGCAAGGACAGAAACAAAATGTCAGAAAAGACGAAAGTTCCAGCACAAAATTTCTAAACGGTGGGGATACTATTTATTCTTGAAAGAGCCTCCAATTCTGCCTGATAATCACAGAAAAATATGACAGAAGCGTTTGTGTAATTGTCTAAACGCAATGACTCTCTCTTGAACAATTATACTACAAATATAAAAGAAGGATTAGCCATCTGAGTGATGCATCTGCCTTCATTTTTTTTTCTGGTAATACACAACCATTGAGGCAGGTTATCGTGGTGATTGAAAACCACACACAGCCAACCCTGTCCTCACGCAATGATCACAACGTGGATGAATGGATGAATGGATGGAGGGACGGAGGGATGGAGGGACACACTCTCCCGTCCATCCAACGTATATGCTAACCTGCTGGTCCCTTTATCACCGGTATGGATCTCCATGAGTAGTACACAACCCATTTCGGAGACACATATTTTATTACAACACGCTGCATGGAAAGGAATCCTGTGGCCTCAAGTTCTGCTTCTGCCTGTCGCTTTTTTGACGAATGGCAGGACTTTAGGGCTGTTTAAATATGATTCAGCTCTGCGTCCACCGTTGTTGCCAGCATGTTCTGTTGAAGGCAATGTCAGTGGTCTTGATAGTTACTGTTATTGTTATTTTTGTTTGAAGACCAGCCGACTGCATAGAGCCATATCAGGGCTATAACCGTTTCAAAACACACGAAATACTTCCACAGGAAAAAAAAAAGAAAAGAAAATTAAATACACGTATCAATGCATTTGCTGCACACAGTCTAAGGAGATGCCCTTGACGTTGACCACTCCGTCCAATGTATCGCACAGGGGATTTAAAAAACAAACCTGAACACAAATTTAAACACAAGTAATACAATAAAACATAAAAAACGGGCCTAAATTATCTAAAACTGCTTCCGCATATCTCATTTCCCTAGAGCCCAAAAATATACTTAATACATGTACCCAATTATCAATCCTAAAAAAAAAGTATGTAAGACTTTATCGAACACATGCAGGTGAATGGACTAGCAAGGCAGAAATTGATGGGCAGAAGTGACAGAACGCAAAGGAACAATGCAGAAACAAAGAGAATGACAAAAAAGAGGAAATTTCTAGCACAGAATTTCCAGAAGGTGGGGATACAATTTATGACTCCGCGGCATCCCCACGGGGAATAATGGTCTTGATGCCGCAGCTGCTGGTCAAGTTGGCCTATAGGGTATCTTTGGCTTTAGTTGTCTTCCCTGGTCAGTGTTCTTGCTTCAGCTCACTGTTACAGGAGCAGATGGAAACGCAAAAAACAACTGTCTGTACCAGAGAAAGCACGAAAAAAGAATAAGAACGCGTATTTGATACAACAAGACAAGACAGGCGCAAATTTCGGCCAACTGGTCTTTGTCAAGCGTAAGATTACAAACAAACACCAGACACAAAAATTATGAGAAAAAGACTGAAACTTCCCTGCTGCTGTGTCCAATGTGAGAAAAGGATTTTTGTGTCTGGTGTTTGTTTGCAATCTTACACTTGACAAAGGCTATTTCTTGTCTTGTTGTATTAAACACGCGTTCTTATTCTTCTTTCATGTCTTTTCTGGTTCCTGTTTGCTTGAACGCGGGCAGTCACACTTGTTTTGGATTAACTGTCTGTACGACAAACTTCCTCTCAACAGGATCCAGTCACTTCGTGCAAACCTACCTTGGCCCTTGATAACAACCGGACGGCGTGGACGAGGTACTGCTGCTGGAGACTGACAGTGACAGTGTGGTGGAGGAGGTGGCTCTCGGTGCACGTGCCAATGTTTCCATCTGAGATGACAAGTACCCCAGCGTGCTTTTGACTTGTCAGGCCTCCTATTTTGCCAGATGCCACGTTCGTCCATCGGACAAGCGCAGCTGAAAATGCCATTGGCAGAAAATACATATGTAGTTATTCTTACTGTTGTGTAAAGCCCAGTCGACTGCGTAGAGCCATATCAGGGTTATTATAACCACCCCAAAACATACACAAAACTTCAACAGGAAAAAAAAAGAAAGTTAAGTACACATATCAATGCATTCGCGCACATAATCTAAGGACATGCCCCTGGCGTTGACCATTCCGTCCAATTTATACACAGGGGATTTTAAAAAACACACCTGAATACAAATTTAAGCATACCTAAGGAAACCAAAAAATATGAAAACGGGCATAAATTACCTAAAATTGCTTCCGCATATCTCATTTCCCTAGAGCCAAAAATGCACTTAATACACGGACACAATTATCAATCCTAAGAAAAAGTACACAAGGCTTTATCGAACACATACAGGTGAATGGACCAGCAAGGCAGAAAATGATAGGAAGAAATGACAGAAAGCAAAGGAGGAAGAAAGAAACAAAGAGAGTGACAGAAAAGAGCAAATTTCTAGCAGAGAATTTCCAGAAGGTGGGGATACTATTTATACTGAAAGAGCTTCCGGCATCTCCACACGGGAAATATATGTAGTAAATTAATCAGTACGCGCATATACAAACCCATAGACACACATGCACACGTGCACATACACATACATGTTTATACGGATACCAATATTCACTCCTTCAAAACACATCAGTTCAGCATTCTCATTGAGAAGTCCCCTTGGGAGAAACGGGGAGGAAGCTACCATGGGACCTGAACGTTAGCATTCAGTCGTGAAGGAAACGTGAGGTTCCCAGTAAATTATCCACAAAGGAGTTCAGCTCTATTTGTGCTCTCTCTAGCAGACTTTTTTCTTTTCTCTTTTCAACTTTGTCAAGTCATATCTGACTGCGAATTTATATGCTGTATCATAAACTTTGTCAAGTCATATCTGACTGCGGATTTATATGCCGTATCATAAACTTTGTCAAGTCATATCTGACTGAGAATGTATATGCTGTATCATAAACTTTGTCAAGTCATATCTGACTGAGAATGTATATGCTGTATCATAAACTTTGTCAAGTCATATCTGACTGCGGATTTATATGCCTATCAAACTTGTCAAGTCATTGATGAGAATGTAATACTGTATCTAATTGTCAAGTCATATCTGACTGAGAATGTATATGCTGTATCATAAACTTTGTCAAGTCACATCTGACTGAGAATGTATATGCTGTATCATAAACTTTGTCAAGTCATATCTGACTGAGAATGTATATGCTGTATCATAAACTTTGTCAAGTCATATCTGACTACGAATTTATATGCTGTATCATAAACTTTGTCAAGTCATATCTGACTGCGGATTTATATGCTTATCGTCTCTCCTTGTTTTCCTCTTTCACTCAATTGTTCAAATACACACAACGCGCGCGCACACACACACACACAGACACGTACAGACACACAACACACACATACACACACACACACACACACACACACGCACACTCACACACACACACACACACCCCACACACACGAGAGTGAGACAGAGAGAGAAACAAAGAGAGACAGAGACAGAGAGACAGAGAGAGAGAGAAAGGGGAGACAGAGAAAGAGAGAGGGAGAGACAGACAGACAGACAGAGCAGAGACTAAGACAAGAGACACAGAGAGAGAAAGGGGAGAGAGAAAGAAGAGAGATAGAGAAAGAGGAGAGAGAGAGAGAGGGAGAGAGAGACAGAGACAGAGACTGAGACAGAGAGACAGAAAGAGATTCAGACTTCAGAATACTTTATTACTCAAGGATAGTAGAATTAGATCCAACTGGACCTGTTTAACAGATAGTCCTTGAAAACAAAATCATCCCCGGCGGGAATGAAAGAGAAAAACAGACAGACAGACAGACAGACAGAGACAGACACACAGAGATTCAGAGAGACACGTCCATCTGGAACAGACAGACAGACATACAGACAGACAGACAGACTGACAGAAACAGACACAGAGATTCAGAGAGACACATCCGTCTGGAACAAAATTCTAACCCTACCCCCAACTGATAACCAACCTGTCACATTCACCAACACCTGCACGTGGCAGAGACTGAGGTTGGTCTGGACCTTGTGGATGACCAGGTATCGCCCCGTGACCGGCTCCATACACCTGACCAGATGGCTCATGTTCCTCACATCCCCACTCCAACACGTCTGGTAAGATTGCACCGGCCAGGGGGCGCTACCGTCATCGTCCTTGTCGTGCACCACGATAATGGCGGTCCCTGAGCAGCAAAACGCAACGGCGAGGGTTATCGTCATCAGCCATCGACGTCGTCATCATCATCATCGTCGTCATGATCATTACCATCACTACCACTATTGTGTTACCACCATTATCATCATGACCATCATGACCACCATCATTTTTGTCATAGACCAAGATACTCGTAGTTCTTGAGCAACGATGGTGGTAGTTATCATTATCATCATCGTTGTCGTCGTCGTCGTCGTCGTCATCATCGTCATCATCATCATCATCATCACCACCACCACTACCACCATCACCATTACGATCATTATTTATTTTCTGATACAATATTTGTATGTACGTCTATTTAAAATCATCCAACAACTTGCCAAAATGCCATTAAAGACACCGATACTCCCCGCACAGAACTGAAATCTAAAACGTATCATGTATATGTAGAAAGTCTCTGTCAAGAAGACCGGGATACCCAAACGGATAACAAGTGTTACTAGGTCCGTCCATCTGTCTCAGCACACCTTCCTAGTTTCATGGGAAGCCAAAAAGGAAGTGTGTTAATTAGGTTACATAGAGGTCACAGCTTCCTTTAAATCTATCATAGAGGTCACAGCTTCTTTTAATCTATCATAGAGGTCACAGCTTCCTTTTAATCTATCATAGAGTTACAGCTTCCTTTTAATCTATCATAGAGGTCACAGCTTCCTTTTAATCTATTATAGAAGTCACAGCTTCCTTTTAATCTATCATAGAGGTCACAGCTTCCTTTAAAAAAGAAGCTGTGACCTGTATGATAGGTTGCAAAGAAAGCTATGACCTCTATGATAGATTAATTTATCATAGAGGTCACAACTTCTTTTTAATCTATCATAGAGGTCACAGCTTCCTTTTTAATCTATCATAGAGGTCACAGCGTCCTTTTAATCTATCATAGAGATCACAGCTTCCTTTTAACCTATCATAGAGGTCACAGCTTCCTGTTAATCTATCATACAGGTCACAGCTTCCTTTTGATTAATCATAGAGGTCACAGTTTCCTTTTAATTGATCATACAAGTCACAGCTTCCTTTTAATCTATCATAGAGGTCAAAGCTTCCTTTTAATCTATCATACAAGTCACAGCTTCCTTTGAATCTACCATAGAGGTCACAGCTTCCTTTTAATCTATCATAGAAGTCACAGCTTCCTTTTGATTAATCATAGAGGTCACAGTTTCCTTTTAATTGATCATACAGTCACAGCTTCCTTTTAATCTATCATAGAGGTCAAAGCTTCCTTTTAATTGATCATACAAGTCAAAGCTTCCTTTTAATCTATCATAGAGGTCAAAGCTTCCTTTTAATTGATCATACAAGTCACAGCTTCCTTTTAATCTATCATACAGGTCACAGCTTCCTTTTAATCTATCATAGAAGTCACAGCTTCATTTTGATTTATCATAGAGGTCACAGCTTCCTTTTTAATCTATCATAGAGGTCACAGCTTCCTTTCAGTCTATCATAGAGGTCACAGCTTCCTTTTGATCTATCATAGAGGTCACAATTTTCCTTTATAATCTATCATAGAGCTCACAGCTTCCTTTTAATTGATCATACAAGTCACAGCTTCCTTTTAATCTATCATAGAGGTCACAGCTTCCTTTTAATCTATCATAGAGGTCACAGCTTCCTTTTAATCTATCATACAAGTCACAGCTTCCTTTTGCTTTATCATAGAGATCACAGCTTCCTTTTTAATCTATCATACAAGTCACAGCTCCCTTGTAATCTATCATACAGGTCACAGCTCCCTTTTAATCTATCATGAAGGTCACAGCTTCCTTTTAATCTATCATAGAGGTCACAGCTTCCTTTTAATCTATCATGAAGGTCACAGCTTCCTTTTAATCTATCATAGAGTCTACAGCTTCCTTTTAATTGATCATACAAATCACAGCTTCCTTTTAATCTATCATACAAGTCACAGCTTCCTTTTAATCTATCATACAAGTCACAGCTTCCTTTTGATTTATCATAGAGGTCACAGCTCCCTTTTAATCTATCATACAGGTCACAGCTTCCTTTTAATCTATCATAGAGGTCACAGCTTCCTTTTTAATCCATCATAGAGGCCACACCTTTCCTTTTAATCTATCATGTAGGTCACACCTTCCCTTTTAATTAATTTATCCATCTACTACAACTTCCACTTGGTGTACGCCCTGTGTTTAGAGTATCAGTATCAACGACCTGTTACGTAACCGCTGAGACTGCTATAACACCAGACAGATCCATTTTAAAGCAGACTCACTTGAGACCTCGTTTCGTGATATTCCTTTGGAAAATAATTTTTGCATTTTTAAAAAAATCGATTTCTTTCATTTGATACAATTTCAACCTAACGAAAATTCTTTTTATTGCATTCTTTTACGATCAGATAGACAGACAGACAGACAGACAGACAGAGTGTGTGTGTGTGTGTGTATGTATTTATGTGTGTGTGCGTGCGTATGCGTGTGTGAATGTATCTGTGTGTCTGTGTGTGCATGTGCGTGCGCGTGCCATGTCATAGATCTACCTTAGGTTTGCTTCGGGCACATATGTTTGCATATTCTGAATCATTGTAAATAGTTAAAGCTCTACTGGGTTACTCCAATTATACATTATGCATTCCAGTAGCGGCAGTGGTAGTAGTACTGTAACAATAGGGCAGTTCAGTTCTCACCTCGTATGGTCATCGTCCATGGTGTCCCAACTGCAGAAACCACACAGAAAAAATGAGAGACTGGAGGGCTCATCAAAAGTAACTAAGGCTAAGTGCTGCTGACAGCTACTGTGGTCCCTACACACATAGTACACATAGCGTCGTACAGTTCAGTCTTTTCTTCTTTCACATGCACAATATCATAATATTGAAGTTATAATGTTTTTTTTCCCTGTATATGAATTATAATTTTTTCTGTTTTTATCTTCATTCAAAATATTGATTATAATTTTATTGCATGCACAAACACACACACACGCATGCAAACATAGCACACGCACACACACACACACACACACACACACACACACACACACACACACACCACACATACTTACATACACACACGCGCACACCAACGCACACGCACGCACACACACACGCACACACACACACACGCACACGTACACACACACATACACATGTACGCACGCACACACACGCAGCAATATATAAACACAGTATGCCTCTTTATTCATACGAAAAATCTGTTAATCTTTTTTCATTACATAAGTCAGTGTTTAAATTTTACTATTCTGTGGTTTCTTATGTGTCTTCTTATTTGTATAGATTTAATGTTTGTTGTTATCTTATTGTGTATGTAATTGTGAACATTTTTATTATCACCATTTGCCTTTTTTTGCGAAATGTAAAGCGCTGGTGAGCATGTTTTATATGGAATATGCGCTATACAAATAAACATTATTATTATCAACATAACAGAAAGCAAAGGAACAAGGCAGAACAAAGAGAGCGACAGAAAAGAGGAAATTTCTAGCACAGAATTTCCAGAAGGAGGGGATGCTATTTATACTGAAAGAGGCCCCCCCCCCCCCCCCCCGGCATGCCCACGGGTGACACACTCACTTAGGTACGCTCACTTTTAACAACTGATTAAGTGGTATTGTGTGATCAGTCATGTATGCGTATGACCGTAGGTATGTGCGCGTGTTGTAAGACCTTGTGAGCAGCTATTCATTCGTGTGCGTGCATGCGTGTTTGTGTGCGTGTATATGTACGTATTTTGTGTGTTGTGTGTGTTGTGTGGTGTGTGTGTGTGTGTGTGTGTGTGTGTGTGTGCGAGCGCGCGTGTGAGTGTGTTGTGTGTGGTGTGTGTGTGTGTGTGTGCGTGTGTGTGTGTGTGTGTGTGTGTGTGTGTGTGTGTGTGTGTGTGTGTGTGTGTGTGTGTGTGTGTGTGTGCGCTTGTGCGCGTACGTATGCGTGTGAGTGAGAATATTGTGATATAAGTACTTCTCTATGTATCGTAGTCTGTCGCTTGTAAACGCTAAATACGCAGAGTCCACATGAGTTCAGGGAATAACGCTACATCAAAGTGATACTTTTATTATCATGAATTATATACATTTCGTCAGTTCGTCAAACAAACAAACAATAAATCCAAAACAAGTGCGACTGCCCGTGTTCAAGCAAAGAGGAACCAGAAGGAAAAAAAAACCACGAAAATAGAATCAGAACGCGTATTAAACCCTTTGTCTTCCACAGCCTATCCACCAACTGCAAAAACCTAACCCTTTGACTCCCTCACCCTATCCACCAGCTTCTTGCAGGAAGCTGGTGGACAGGGTGAGGAAATCAAAGGGTTAAGTTTTTGCTTTGCTAGAACGGTAGGCAATGCAGGATGCTGGTGGACAGGGTACGGGAGTCAAAGGGTTGATATAACTACTGTGTGTGCGTCTGTGCATCTTGTCATAATGAATAATGACTTGTATTTATATTGCTCCTTACTATGGATCTAGGCGCTTACAAAAACACATTCTCTCTCTCTCTCTCTCTCTCTCTCTCTCTCTCTCACACACACACACACACACACACACACACACACACACACACACACACACACACACACACACACTCACAGTCACAGGCCTATTCACAATCCTATAATGAACACAGGAACAGGCAACAAATCTTTAGCAAGATTCTGGACATGGAAATATTGTCTGAAGAGGTAAGTTTTCAGGTGGAGTTTGAATGATGGAACAGAAGAAGAACGCTTGTTTGTACCTGGAAGGAAAGTCCAGAGCTGCAAACCATACACAGAAAAGGAACTGAAACCATGACATTTAAATCTGAAGCATTTTCGCAGAAGTTGTGAGTTAGAAAAGAAGGGAGAGAGCGAGAGTGGGTGTACGCAGTAATCAGACCAGAAAGAAAGGCAGGTAGTGCCAGTGACAATATTGTAGCAGATACACCCTACTCAGTTGGAGCTAGACAGCAAGAAGACTAAAGTCATGGTAATCAGTAAAAAACATGAAATCCCCTCACGCAAAATAACAGAAAATGGCACAACTCTGAGACAGGTTGATCAGTTTAGATATCTGGGAACGGTCATCTCACCAGATGATAGATGCACATCAAAAATAGCCAGCAGACTTGGCCAAGCCAAAACAGCATTCAAGAAGATGAAAAGCGTTCTTACCAACAAATGCCTATCAATTAACATCAGAAAGAGAGTTCTTAAATGCTATACAGAACCGATAATGTCATACGGTTGTGAGGCGTGTACAGTCAACATGCAAAGCCAGAACATGACTGAGGCAACCGAAATGTAGTTTCTGAGAAGAATGTTGAGAGTTCCATGGACAGCAAAGAAAACAAACGAGACAGTCTTGATGGAGCCAGACACAAAAAGATTATTCATAAGGAAGATAAGGAAAAGACAAGCACATTTATAGGCCATTTTATGAGGAAAGGGGACTTAGAATACCTGGTCATAACAGGAAAGCTGGAGGGAAAGAGAGCACCAGCTAGACCCAGGGAGAAAATATTGGACAGACTTGCAGGGTGGCTGAGGACAGTGAGGGTGGAAGACGTGCTTGCAGCGACAAGGGAAAGATGCATAAGGAGGGCCATGATCGCCAACGCCATGCGGCAGGGCACATGATGATGATGTTAACAGCCTATTTTAGGCTACTCACGGCCACGTTCACTATTGATGATGAGGGCAACCACCGTGAATACGTCGGCCAGGTCCACTCCCCAGTACGAGTTGGCCTGAGCGGTCAGAAAGCACTGTGTCAGCCCCTCTTTGAGGGCATACCTGGGGTGGAAGTCCTTGCTGT
>JAPXFY010000019.1:13596243-13613239 GCA_030674185.1 Monoplex corrugatus
CCATCAGAATGATGGAAACATTAAGATGACACCGTCAGAATGATGGAAACATAAAGATGACGCCATCAGAATGATGGGAACATTAAGCTGACACCATCAGAATGATGGAAACATTAACCTGACACCATCAGAATGATGGAAACACTAAGCTGACACTATCAGAATAATGGGAACATTAAGCTGACACCATCAGAATGATGGAAACATTAAGCTGACACTATCAGAATGATGGAAACATTAAGCTGACACCATCAGAATGATGGAAACATTAAGCTGACACCATCAGAATGATGGAAACATTAAGCTGGCACCATCAGAATGATGGAAACATTAAGCTGACACCATCAGAATGATGGAAACATTAAGCTGGCACCATCAGAATGATGGAAACATTAAGCTGACACCATCAGAATGATGGAAACATTAAGCTGACACCATCAGAATGATGGAAACATTAAGCTGGCACCATCAGAATGATGGAAACATTAAGCTGGCACCATCAGAATGATGGAAACGTTAAGCTGACACCATCAGAATGATGGAAACATTAAGCTGACACCATCAGAATGATGGAAACATTAAGCTGACACCATCAGAATGATGGAAACATTAAGCTGGCACCATCAGAATGAAGGAAACATAAAGATGACGCCATCAGAATGATGGAAACATTAAGCTGACACCATCAGAATGATGGAAACATTAACCTGACACTATCAGAATGATGGAACATTCAGATGGCCAGCGAACTGGTCCATGTTTCATGTTGCAGGCAGAGACTGCTCTCGAGATGTCAGACTTTGAATCCACGGCTCTATCAAAACAATCAACCAGCTTCTGACTCTAAAAAGGTCATCTGTCTCACGCTCACAAAAACTCTCAAGAAGTGCAATGGGTAGGGAATTTTGTCATCACTAAAATGTACAGTGACTTAGCTTTCATTTCATATACAATTTACAGTTGTATCTTTTTTCACAAATATAATTTACAGCTGTACCGTCGTTTTGACCAGAATAGCTTTCAATGTTGGGAGATCAGGGATGAGCTAATGTTCTGACATTTGGTTTAAGAAATCATTTCAGAAGCAGAAATTGAACAATCCTGCCTTTTCCTCTCTCATTATTTACTCAGATGCAACAATGTGTTTGGTCACTGAAGGTTTTATCTGCTACAGTCTGTGACCAAATCAACAAAACTGGCCGTTTCCAGTTAGGTTTTCAAAACTGTCGGGCACACAACCGGTGTTTTCTATACTTTTAAATGTTTTATATGGTTTCTGATTAAAAACACGTGAGGAAATTAGTTCTTACTTAATTACTGTCCATTATGTCATTGGCATGTGGGGCAGCAACGAAAATCCTCCAGTCTGTCTGTTCTGGGATTACCTCTGTATTGTACACCAAACGTGTTTCAGAGCCTTAAGTTTTCTCTCAACTGTATATCGCCAGATAATCCTGAGTCTTCGTCTTTTTCGTATCCCTTTGGTGTCCTGTAAAGGACATCACCGGTGATATTATCCTGCTTGCTTCGAATGATGTGCCCAATCCATCTAACCGTCTTTTTCATGACGACAGTGTATATGTCCAACCTCATGGTGACCAATTTCCAAAGAAAAACAGTGGCAAAAAGGAAGAAAGGCAGACCTCCAATCTCATACATCGAGAACATTACCAACATCAGTGACCTAAACATTCAAGAAGTTGTCCACAAAAGTCAGGACAGAACTATCTGGAGGAGAGTAGCTGTGTCACAGAGTGCAGCGGCCAACACTGAACCCAGTGACGCCGACAGGTGAGACAGGTGAGTGTATATGTTGTCTTGACTGCATTGAGACAGGTGAGTGTATAAGTATGTTCTCTTGACTGCATTGGGACAGGTGAGTGTGTATGTTGTCTTGACAGCACTGGGACAGGTGAGTGTATGTGTTCTCTTGACTGCACTGGGACAGGTGAGTGTATATGTTGTCTTGACTGCATTGGGACAGGCGAGTGTATATGTTCTCTTGACTGCATTGGGACAGGTGAGTGTATATGTTCTCCTGACTGCATTGGGACAGGTGAGTGTATATGTTCACCTGACTGCATTGGGACAGGTGAGTGTATATGTTTCTTGACTGCACTGGGACAGGTAGGTATATGTTGTCTTGACTGCACTGGGACAGGTGAGTGTATATGTTGTCTTGACGCACTGGGACAGGTGAGTGTATATGTTGTCTTGACTGCATGGGACAGGTGAGTGTATATGTTGTCTTGACTGCACTGGGACAGGTGAGTGCATATGTTGTCTTGACTGCACTGGGACAGGTGAGTGTATATGTTGTCTTGACTGCACTGGGACAGGTGAGTGTATATGTTGTCTTGACTGCACTGGGACAGGTGAGTGTATATGTTGTCTTGACGCACTGGGACAGGTGAGTGTATATGTTGTCTTGACTGCACTGGGACAGGTGAGTGTATATGTTGTCTTGACTGCACTGGGACAGGTGATGTGTATATTGTTGTCTTGACTGCATTGGGACAGGTGAGTGTATATGTTGTCTTGACGGCATTGGGACAGGTGAGTGTATATGTTGTCTTGACTGCATTGGGACAGGTGAGTGTATATGTTGTCTTGACGGCATTGGGACAGGTGAGTGTATATGCTGTCTTGACTGCATTGGGACAGGTGAGTGTATATGTTGTCTTGACGGCATTGGGACAGGTGAGTGTATATGTTGTCTTGACTGCATTGGGACAGGTGAGTGTATATGTTGTCTTGACTGCATGGGACAAGTGTGTGTACATGTTTTGACTGCATTGGGACAGGCGAGTGTATATGTTGTCTTGACTGCATTGGGACAGGTGAGTGTATATGTTGTCTTGACTGCATTGGGACAGGTGAGTGTATATGTTGTCTTGACTGCATTGGGACAGGTGAGTGTATATGTTGTCTTGACTGCATTGGGACAGGTGAGTGTATATGTTGTCCTGACTGCATTGGGACAGGTGAGTGTATATGTTGTTTTGATGGCATTGGGACAGGTGAGTGTACATGGGACAGGTGAGTGTATATGTTGTCTTGACTGCATTGGGAGAGGTGAGTGTATATGTTGTCTTGATGGCATTGGGACAGGTGAGTGTATATGTTGTTTTGACTGCATTGAGACAGGTGAGTGTATATGTTCTCTTGACTGCATTGGGAAGGTGAGTGTATGATTATGTTCTGACTGCATTGGGACAGGTGAGTGTATATGTTGTCTTGACTGCATTAGGACAGGTGAGTGTATATGTTGTCTTGACTGCATTGGGACAGGTGAGTGTATATGTTCTCTTGACTGCATTTGGGACAGGTGAGTGTATGATTATGCTTTGACTGCATTGGGACAGGTGAGTGTATATGTTTCTTGACTGCACTGGGACAGTGAGTTATATTTGTTTGACTGCATTGGGACAGGTGAGTGTATATGTTGTCTTGACGGCATGGGACAGGTGAGTGTATATGTTGTCTTGACGCATGGGACAGGTGAGTGTATATGTTGTCTTAACAGCATGGGACAGGTGAGTGTATATGTTGTCTTGACTGCATGGGACAGGTGAGTGTATATGTTGTCTTGACTGCACTAGGGATAGTGGTGTATAGTGTTTCACTGCATTAGGACAGGTGAGTTATATGTTGTCTTAACTGCATTGGGACAGTGAGTGTATATGTTGTCTTGACGGCACTGGCGGATAGCTGTGAGTGAACATGTTGTCTTGGCCTGCATGACAGTGTGATTATACAGTCATGTGTGAAGGCGTATTGGCAAGGTGCTTCTGTCATATGCAGTATTTGACATACATATGGGACAGGTGAAGTCTGACATGTGTTGGGTTGGTATTGGGGGGATAACGTTGTCACTTGAAATGTTCGGACTTGCTGAGATGCACTGATTGTCTACGCCAGCTCGCGACCCGTGTTGACATGCTCTGACCCAGTATTGAACTAGGTGTGTATATGTTGTCCTTATCTGCATTGGTGAGGTATGTATATGTAAAAGCTCTCATTCCCAATTGAATCAGTAGTGTATATGTTGTCTTGACTGCATTGGGACAGGTGAGTGTATATGTTGTCTTGACTGCATTGGGACAGGTGAGTGTATATGTTGTCCTGACTGCATTGGGACAGGTGAGTGTATATGTTGTTTTGATGGCATTGGGACAGGTGAGTGTACATGGGACAGGTGAGTGTATATGTTGTCTTGACTGCATTGGGAAAGGTGAGTGTATATGTTGTCTTGATGGCATTGGGACAGGTGAGTGTATATGTTGTTTTGACTGCATTGAGACAGGTGAGTGTATATGTTCTCTTGACTGCATTGGGAAGGTGAGTGTATGATTATGTTCTGACTGCATTGGGACAGGTGAGTGTATATGTTGTCTTGACTGCATTAGGACAGGTGAGTGTATATGTTGTTTGACTGCATTGAACAGGTGAGTGTATATGTTCTCTTGACTGCATTGGGACAGGTGAGTGTATGATTATGTTCTGACTGCATTGGGACAGGTGAGTGTATATGTTGTCTTTGACTGCACTGGGACAGATGAGTGCATATGTTGTCTTGACTGCACTGGGACAGGTGATGTATATGTTGTCGTTGACTGCACTGGGACAGGTGAGTGTATATGTTGTCTTGACTGCACTGGGACAGGTGAGTGTATATATTCTCTTGATTGCATTGGGACAGGTGAATGTATATATTGTGTTGACTGCATTGGGACAGGTGAGTGCATATGTTGTCTTGACGGCATTGGGACAGGTGAGTGTATATGTTGTCTTGACGGCATTGGGACAGGTGAGTGTATATGTTGTCTTAACAGCATTGGGACAGGTGAGTGTATATGTTGTCTTGACTGCATGGGACAGGTGAGTGTATATGTTGTCTTGACTGCATTAGGATAGGTGAGTGTATATGTTGTCTTCACTGCATTAGGACAGGTGAGTTATATGTTGTCTTAACTGCATTGGGACAGATGAGTGTATATGTTGTCTTGACTGCACTGGGCGGATAGCTGGTGGCTGAACATGGTGTTGGGCCTGCAGATTCGTGTGATTCTTACAGGTTCATTGTGTGGAAGGCTGATAGTTTGGCAAGGTCGCTTTCTGTCATCCTCCAGTATTATGAGCCATAACATAGTGTGGACAGGACACAGCTCTGACACTGATGTTGGTGTTGTATTGTGGGAACCTCCACACGTTGTCCAGCATTTTGAAGATGTTTCCGCCTTGCTGAGATAGCACCTGATGTCACTGCCAGCTCCGCCACCGTGTCTGACAGCCCTGCCTAGGTAGATGAACTTAGGTGTGTGTAGTTCTGCTCCATCTATCTAAATTGGTGAGGATTATGATGTTCAAATAGCTCATCATTCCCCCAAAACGATGTAACTCATAATCAACGCCAAAGGTCCCAAAGGACCACACCGAAACTTTAATCGACATCTTGTGTGCAGACGATAAGACACTCACACGCCAAGAACGAAGACAATTTGCATCAGACCATCTGGCAAACTTATCATCAACATCAACATCAGCGGCACTTAACGCAGACAAGTGAGTTCAACTACCTCTGAAACATCGTCACAGAAGGCAGATGGTTCAACACAGACTAAAACCAGAATCCAGAAAGCAAGCAACGTCAGTTCTAAACTTGCTCCGTTCCTCCGACACCCTGACAGCTCTACCGGGACAAAATGCAAGTTCAGTTTCATTGTCATCCCCACCCTAACATACCAATGCCAGACACGGACCCTGAACAAGACATTGAAGCGTAGAAGTGGTATAATCAAAAACGCCAAGATCAGAGAAATGGGGGAGGGGGGGGGGGAGAAGGAAAACATCGGCTGATCAAGACGCTGGAGCGTAGAGGTGACATGATCAGAAACGCCAAGATCAGAGAAATAGGGGGAACAACATCGGTCCACCATCACATTCAACAACAGATTTAAATGGTTTGGTCATCTGACCAAAATACACCCCCAACAGCTGACTCAACAGGTATATAACAAAAAAGATATCTGGATTTAAAGCCAGAGGTACACCAAGGAAGATATGGGATGATGGCGTGGAAAAGGTACTGACGTCACACGGCACTTCTCTACTTCTGATCTTCAAGCTTCGTGCTGATCAACTTTATCTCTATGCGACACCCATATGTATGTATGTATGTGTGTGTGTGTGTGTGTGTGTGTGTGTGTGTGTGTGTGTGTGTGTGTGTGTGTGTGTGTGTGTGTGTGTGTGTGTTGTGTGTTGTGTGTGTGTGTTGTGTGTGTGTGTGTGTTTTGTGGTGTATGTGCGTGTGTGTTTGTGTGTATGTGTGTGTGTGTGTGGTAGTGTGTGTGTGTGTGTTTTGTGTGGTGTGTTTGTGTGTGTGTGTGTGTGTGTGTGTGTTTTGTGGTGTGTGTGTGTGTGTGTGTGTGTGTGTGTTTGTGGTGTGTGTGTGTGTGGTGTGTGTGTGTTGTGTGTGTGTGTTGTGTGGTGTGGATGTGTGTGTGGTGATGTGTGTGTGTGTGTGTGTGTGTGTGTGGTGTGTGTGTGTGTGTGTGTGTGTGTGTGTGTGTAAGTGTGTGGTGTAGTGTGCGTTTGTGTGTGTGTATGTATGTGTGGTGTGGTGTAGTGTGGTGTGTGTGTTGTGTATGTGTGTATTGTTGTTTACATGTCAATGAGCGAGAGCGCCTGTCGTGTGTTCACATCAATGTGTACGTGAGTGTCCATAAAGCATGTGAACGTATTCATTATCGGGTATTCTTTTCAATAAAAACATACGTCAAGTGCGAGCATGGGGTGTGTACGATTTTCCTGGAGTGGGAAGATGGATACTTGTCACAACACAAAACAAAGACAAAAGCCAGTGTGGCAAACACGTCATCAACTCACACGATCTGGATTTGAATGAAGGAGTCCAGGATATTCCTGATATGATCCAAGCGCAAGTCGCCGTCACACTGCATGTTGTTGCTGTAAAACACGCTGAAGTTACCAGTGTCAAACAGTGGTGTCATGTACCGACCCAGGACATCACTATTGTTGGTGTGTGAAACAACAGGACACACTGCACACACCACACACATTATTATAAATCTGTCTTGTATAGCGTTCTCGTAACAGACTGTTCTAAAGGATGAGCTGGAAAGACAAGAGAAGTGAGAAAAGAGCGTACTCAACGAGCTGAAAACCCAGAGAGAACTTGTACATGTAATCGTAAAAAAAATTGATCTTCTTTGGGAATGTGTGCAGTAACAAAAAATGCAATCTTATGAAAGATGTCATCCATAGAAAAATAGAGGGCAAAAGAGACAGGAGAAAATCACTAAAAAAATAAAAACAACAACAACAACGACAACAACAACAACAACAACAACAACAACGACAACAACAACAACAACAACAAAACCAAGAAATGTCACGGGGAGGATTTTTGGGAGTCGCAGGAAGAAATTTTGTTTGTGACGGGAAGAATTTCTCGAGTGTCGTTCTAGAATTGGGGAGATGTTTATGCGAATTCTCTTTCTGTATAGAAATCACACACAACAATGAGGACATGATCGAATAAAAACACGAAAACACCCTTTTTTTTTTTTAGCTTTTGGAGCTCTGATGCTCCTTCTTCAGCAGGCATATTTATTTGCTACAGATGTCAATAGCTGGGGTCACGGCATTCGTACACTCTAGAAACAGTACGCACAAAAAGTAACAGGATTTTCTAATGGTCACGACACAATGAGGAGGGAGAGAGACGAGTAGAAGCGCACTAAGCACACTAGCAATAACTTTCAAAAACAGTCCACATATAGCATTACAAGTCATTACGGTTTCTTTACATTAAACATGTTCAACTTAAAGCATAATCATTCATCATCATTCTTACTTGCCTAAGCCCTAAACAATCCTACTTCTGTGGAAGTACAGGTATGGGCTGTTTTTACCTGAGGGGTTTCTGTGATAGAAACATCAAGGGGTGGACAGGTCATAGCAGTCCAGGGATTTTCCACCTGGCTGTGGAAAGACAAACATGGCGGACAGAAACCCGAAGATCAATGCGAGCAGACGACATTGCAAGGAGTGATGTTGTACAGTGAGTGAATGAGTGTAGAGCGTTGTTCTCCTCACTCATTCGGACTCATTGCGCATTGATTGATTGATTGATTGATTTGATTGATTTGTTTTTGTTCTTAGTCAGCACCCACCTCAGGTGATATGGCCGACGGGGATAACCATCCCAGGGAAGTGGGGGAAAGAGGACTTATCTAATCCTGTACTGACACCACCAGAACAACAATGATGTTAAGATGGGACAGCGAGAAGGCAAGTCTTAATGTATCTAATACTACACTGACATCACCAGAACAACAACGATGTTAAAATGGGACAGTGAGAAGGCCAGTTTTAATGTATCTAATCCTATACTGACTCCACCAGAACAACAGCGATGTTAAGATGGGACAGACAGTGAGAAGGCCAGTTTTAATGTATCTAATCCTATACTGACACCACCAGAACAACAGCGATGTTAAGATGGACAGACAGTGAGAAAGCCAGTTTTAATGTATCTAATCCTATACTGACACCACCAGAACAACAATGATGTTAAGATGGGACAATGAGAAGTCAAGTCTTAATGTATCTAATCTTATAGTGACATCACCAGAACAACAATGATGTTAAGATGTGACAGACAGTGAGAAGGCAAGTCTTAATGTATCTAATCCTATACTGACTCCACCAGAACAACACAACAATGTTAAGATGGGACAGACAGTGAGAAGGCAAGTCTTAATGTATCTAATCCTATACTGACATCACCAGAACAACAGCGATGTTAAGATGTGACAGACAGTGAGAAGGCAAGTCTTAATGTATCTAATCCTATACTGACTCACCAGAACAACAGCGATGTTAAGATGGGACAGACAGTGAGAAAGCCAGTTTTAATGTATCTAATCCTATACTGACACCACCAGAACAACAATGATGTTAAGATGGGACAATGAGAAGGCAAGTCTTAATGTATCTAATCCTATACTGACATCACCAGAACAACAATGATGTTAAGATGTGACAGACAGTGAGAAGGCAAGTCTTAATGTATCTAATCCTATACTGACTCCACCAGAACAACAACAACAATGTTAAGATGGACAGACAGTGAGAAGGCAAGTCTTAATGTATCTAATCCTATACTGACATCACCAGAACAACAGCGATGTTAAGATGTGACAGACAGTGAGAAGGCAAGTCTTAATGCATCTAATCCTATACTGACATCACCCGAACAACAACGATGTTAAGATGTGACAGACAGTGAGAAGGCAAGTCTTAATGTATCTAATCCTATACTGACTCCACCAGAACAACAGCGATGTTAAGATGTGACAGACATGAGAAGGCAAGTCTTAATGTATCTAATCCTATACTGACATCACCAGAACAACAACAACATGTTAAGATGGACAGACAGTGAGAAGGCAAGTCTTAATGTATCTAATCCTATACTGACATCACCAGAACAACAGCGATGTTAAGATGTGACAGACAGTGAGAAAGCAAGTCTTAATGTATCTAATCCTATACTGACATCACCAGAACAACAGCGATGTTAAGATGTGACAGACAGTGAGAAGGCAAGTCTTAATGTATCTAATCCTATACTGACTCCACCAGAACAACAGCGATGTTAAGATGGGACAGACAGTGGGAAGTCAAGTCTTAATGTATCTAATCCTATACTGACATCACCAGAACAACAATGATGTCAAAGATGGGACTGTGAGAAGGCAAGTCCTTAATGCTCTAATCCTATACTGAATCACCAGAACAACAAGATGTCAAGATGGGACTGTGAGAAGGCAAGTCTTAATGTCTCTAATCCTATACTGACATCACCAGAACAACAATGATGTCAAGATGGGACTGTGAGAAGGCAAGTCTTAATGTATCTAATCCTATACTGACACCACCAGAACAACAGCGATGTTAAGATGGGACAATGAGAAGGCAACTTAATGTATCTAATCCTATACTGACACCACCAGAACAACAACGATATTAAAATGGGACAGTGAGAGGCCAGTTTTAATGTAGCGCACCTCGGGATTCAAATCTACAACCATTAGCATGTGAATCTGACGCGTAAACCCAACTAAGCTACTGGGGCCACTGCCTGCGCATTACACATGATCAGTTTGTATTGTAGAACGAAAACTTTAATCTGTTAGACGAGCTGATCACATTCCACTACGTTAGTGCACAGTCTACATCTTTTTTTTTTCATAGGATCATTGCACTCAGGGAGGTTACCTTTGTGCTCACCTCTTTTCTTTTTCTTTTTTTTTCCACGTCCTATTTTCTACGCCACAAGTTTTTGTTATGCGATGATGATGATGTCGATGTGGATGATAATCATGATGCTATGGAGTTCCATCTAGGATTGAGACTGCGTGACAGGGCTGTACTCTACGCTTACTGTCATAATATATCCTGGCGTCAACCAGGCCCGAGAGATACATACGCCTGCGGTGTTGGTCAGAAGATTTGAGCAACACCCTCAATGACGCATCCGCGAAGTGGATGAGACTCGACTGTGTGGTTCCAGTCTTCTCAATGAGCCCATAAGCACGCCCAACTCTGGGTAGGAGCCGGTTAGAGCCGAAATATCCCACAATGATTTTTGAAGGTACTGATGGGGATTCGAACCCACAACCTTCTAGTCGGTAGTCCGTTGCGTTAACCACTTCACCAATGTGACTGATCACAGTCTATAACTTTGGTGAACATGCATACTGGGTATTTGCGTGTTTCCTTTAGCCAGCCACTGACATGATTTACAGGATACCAAGTGTGATTTTTTGATATTCTGCCTACGTACACGAACGAAGGGGGTTTAGTCAGTGTTGGCTTGGAAGATCGGAAAACTCTCCATCCTCTATTAATCAAAGGACATAACTCTTGAGAATTATCTCCCATGTTGTAGAATTTCTCAAATCTAACACAATTTGCGCTACCCATTCAGCTAGCATAGAAGCAGATACAAAGTACAAAAACAGTAAGCTCAGAACACTTGAGGAGTGTTCTGAGCTTACTGTTTTTGTACTTTGTATCTGCTTCTATGCCTTGAGGAGTGTTCTGAGCTTACTGTTTTTGTCTTGTATCTGCTTCTATGCCTTGAGGAGTGTTCTGAGCTTACTTTTTTTACTTTGTATTGCTTCTATGCCTTGAGGAGTGTCTGAGCTTACTGTTTTTGTACTTTGTATTGCTTCTATGCACTTGAGGAGTGTTCTGAGCTTACTTTTTTTGTACTTTGTATCTGCTTCTATGCACTTGAGGAGTGTTCTGAGCTTACTGTTTTTGTACTTTGTATCTGCTTCTATGCACTTGAGGAGTGTTCTGAGCTTACTTTTTTTGTACTTTGTATCTGCTTCTATGCACTTGAGGAGTGTTCTGAGCTTACTTTTTTTGTACTTTGTATCTGCTTCTATGCACTTGAGGAGTGTTCTGAGCTTACTTTTTTGTGTACTTTGTATCTGCTTCTTGCTAGCTGAATGGGGTAGCGCAAACTGTGTTAGATTTGAGAAATTCTACAACATGGGAGATAATTCTCAAGAGTTATGTCCTTCGATTAATATTATAAAAAAATCTCCCTGCTTTCCCTCTTATTTCTTTGGTATTCTCCATCCTCTGACCATCAGGCTGAAGGTAACCAGGCAGGATCGAATCCGGAACCTTCCAACTGGAGACTGACGCTTTCCCACTGGACTACCGCTCCGTTCAGGTTCGACAGTATTTTTTGTTTTAAATGACAATATCAGCACACACTCCCTGCACTAAGCTGTCGACATATCTAATGGTCCCCTAGGATGTGGCAAAGAAGAATTGAGACGAGTTCAGTTTGGAGTTTATAGAAAACAAACGAGACAGTCTTGGTGGAGGCAGACACAAAAATGAAGATTAGGAAAAGACAGGCAACATTTACAGGCCATTTTATGAGGAAAGGGTAATTAGAGCACCTGGCCACAACAGGAAAGCTGGAGGGCAAGAGAGCACCAGGTAAACCCAGGTAGAAAATATTGGACGGACTTGTAGGGTGGCTGAGGACAGAGAGGGTGGAAGATGTGCTTGCGGCAACAAGGGATAGATACATATGGAGGGCCATGATCGTCAACGTCATTCGGCAGGGCACATGATGATGATGATGATGATGCTGATGATGATGATGATGGTGATGATGATGATGATGATGATGATGATGATGATGATGATGATGAGGAGTTTGTTCAATAGAGATTCGTCGCATTTGAACAATTCCATATGAGCTCCATCCAAACCTGCCAGCAGTTATCTGGAAAACTCCATGAGCCTATACAATTAGCTGTAAGATAGGTCCTGTGGGACCTAATGCTACTATCCTTGAGTAATAATAAAATGTTTTGAAGCTCCCCCCCCCCTCTATTTCTCTAAGAGAGAGAGCGAGACAGACAGACAGACAGACAGAAACAGACAGACGGAGAGAGAGAGAGAGAGAGAGAAAGAGAGAGAGAGAGGAGGGAGGCAAAACTGCACTGGAAAAAAAAGTTAATTGCACACAACTTACCATATTTAGTATCATCAGTCGCGTTACTCGAAGCTGCACACACACACACACACACACACACACACACACACACACACACACACACACACACACACACACACACCCACGCACGCACGCACGCACGCACGCACACGCACATAAGCACACACAGACTTCTCAGTTTAAGTTGATTTCGATAAATTGTATATCCTACATCATCTTCATCGTCATTATGGATGCTTCTGTCGTTGTCATCATGATCATCATCCTGATCTCTGTCATCGTTATAATCATCATCATCTCATTATCATCATCATCATCATCATAACGTCATCACTGTCTTCGTCGTCGTCGTCACCATCATCATCATTATCTCTCTTTTAAAAAAAGCAATAGCAGCAGAATCTGAAAAAAGTGAATAACAAAAGTAGTAGGTTATGCAGGGTTTTGTTTGTTTGTTTGCTGTTGTTTTGTTTTGGGTTTTTGTTTTGTTTGTTGTTGTTGTTGCTGTTGTTTGTTTGTGTGTGTGTGTGTGTGAGAGAGAGAGAGAGAGAGAGAGAGTGAGTATTAGTGTGGGGGCAAGGGTGTGTGGAGAGAGAGAGAAAGTGTGTGTATGTGTGTGTGTGTGTGTGTGTGTGTGTGTGTGTGTGTGTGTGTGTGTTGTGTGTGTGTGTGTGTGTGTGTGTGTGTGTGTGTGTGTGTGTGCGTGCATGCGCGTGTGTGTGCGTGTGTATCTTTCGTGGTCGGTTGTTCCAGTTAGTCCACCCCATAGATAAAACAGATAAATTGGACACATCAGGGGTGATATACAAGATAGACTGCCAGGACTGTGACCTAAGTTATATTGGCGAAACTGAGCGCTACTTGCACAAAAGACTAAAAGAACACAAACGTGAGTCCTCTCCAATGGGGGAACATCTGACCCACACCCAACATCACTTGGAAAAGGACAGTGTGCAAGTTCTCGACAAAGAAGCAAGATGGTTCCAGAGGGGAGTAAAGGAGGCAGTCTACATCGCCGCAAGGAACCCCACCCTCAACCGTGACCGGGGCCGACACAACCTGCCATCGGTGTACTCCTCACTTATTCAGTCGCACTGTCGTGAGTTCGCTCACGGCGGTGCGCACTGAAGCCAGTTCTCAACCCAGCAGTCGCGGTGAAGAAGTCGGCCTGATCGCCGATGAAAGCCGATGAAAGCTACGCAAGTGAGTAGCCATTTTACTGAGAGATAAGTTTAGCCCGGTAGCCATTATGTTCCAGGTATGTTTCAGATGTGAGGTCTGGACACATGTGTGGATCACAGGAGGGTGGAAAAAAGGAGGGAGCGCTTCTGACTTGTACTATGGAGGTGCCCCTGTGGAGAAGCTGACCAGACAGCAGAACACATCCTCCAGTATTGCAAGACTTGCTGACCGGTCACTGAAGGGGGAGATCTGGCCGACTCCTATCAGCCTGTGGGAGAAACTGTACAGTCCAATGGACGCGCAACCCAACACAAACTATGTCCTACTCTACAGTAAACTCCACGTGTGATGGCGAAGAAGAAGAAGAAGAAAGAAGAAGAAGAAGAAGAAGAAGAAGAAGAAGAAGAAGAAGAAGAAGAAGAAGAAGAAGAAGAAGGAAGAAGAAGAAGAAGAAGAAGCGAAGAAGAAGAAGAAGAAGAAGAATGCGAAGAAGAAGAATGCGAAGAAGAAGAAGAAGAAATGCGAAGAAGAAGAAGAAGAAGAAGAAGAGAAGAAGAAGAAGAAGAGAGAAGAAGAAGAAGAAGAAGAAAGAAAACGAAGAAGAAAACGAAAAGAAGAAAAACGAAGAAGAAGAAGAAAAGGGCTATGGTCAGCTGAAGTCATTCAATGCCCCCACATCTCTCTCTCTCTCTCTCTCTCTTTCTCTCCCCTCTCCTCTCTCTCTCCCTCTCCTCCTCTCTCTCCTTCTCCCTGTCTCTCCCCCTCCCCTCTCTCTCTTCCTCTCCCTGTCTCTTCATCTCCTCTCCCTCTCTCTTTCTCTCCCTCTCCCCTCTCTTTCCTTTCTCTCCCTCTCTCCCCCTCTCTCTCTGTGGCTTTGATGGAGATGTCAGACAACAATCTTCAAGCACATTACTTTAGATCAGTCTTTCCTCCATCATCGGACAGGGACTAGTGGCTCAGTCTGGTTTTCCTGATAGTCACAGAATGAGTTTCAACCGTTTCTTGGTGTGGCACCCTATCATGGCATCTTCGTCGGTGAACAGTTGTCAGTATTGTTTAATTTAAAGAGCAGCCGACTGCACACACACACACACACACACACACACACACACACACACACACACAACGCTCGTACACACACATGCACGTGCACACACACACACACACACACACTCACATACACACACACACGCTCGTACACACATGCTCGTACACACACCACACGCTTGTTCACACACACGCAGACGTACACGCACACGCACACACAGACGTATACACACACACACACATACACACACACACGCAGACAAACACACACACACAGACAAACACACAGAGACAAACACGCACAGACGCACGTACAAGCACACACACACACACACACACATACACACACAAACACACCACACACACACGCACGCATAAAAACACACACATGCACATACACACACACGTACACACACGTACACACGCACGTACACACACACGCACGTACACACACACACAACGCACGTACACACACACACAACGCACGTACACACACACACACACACACACACACACACAAACACACATACACAACGCACATACACACACACACGCACGTACACACATACAGACACACGTACACACACAAACACACACGCACGTACACACACACGCGCGTACACACACATACACACTTACGCACAAACACACATCCAATCGGATCCCAAAGACACACGCGTCCCATTCAGATTTAAAAAAAGAAAAAGAACAGCGGTAACCTCATAACCCTGAAACCAAAGGGAAGACAGGTCCTTGAGACTTCAACGTTTATCAAGACATCATCACGAGGACTGCATCCATCCCCTCTCACTCACTGCTTTATACTCCCCAACCTTAACGAAGCAGGTACCCACTCACAGCTAGGCCAAGTGGATACAGAACACACATGTGAAAGAATTGTTCTTGTTACTGTTGTTGTCTAAAGCCCAGCCGACTGCGAAGAGCCATATCAGGGTTATAACCAATTCAAAACATACACAATACTTCAACAGGAAAAAAAAGAAAAGAAAATTAAGTACACAAATCAATGCATTCGCGCTCATAATCTAAGGAGATGTCCCTGTTGTTGACCATTCCGTCTAAGTTAACGCACATGGGATTTAAAAAACATACCTCAATACAAATTTAAACATAACTAAGGACACTAAAACATATATAAAAACGGGCATAAATTACCTTGAATTGCTTCCGCATATCTCATATCCCTAGAGACAAAAATGCACTTAATACATGTACCCAGTTATCAATCCTAAGAGAAAATACGTAAGACTTTATCGAACACATACAGGTGAATGGGCCAGCAAGGCAGAAAATGACAGGAAGAAATAACAGAAAGCAAAGGAGGAAGAAAGAAACAAAGAGAGAGACGGAAAAGAGGAAATTTCTTGAACAGAATTTCCAGAAGGTGGGGATACTGTTTATACTGAAAGAGCCCCCGGCATTCCTACGGGGGAATGTGAAAGAATTAAACACAAATTAGAAAGACAAAAAAAAATGTTGAAACTCACCATTGAAGCGGGGAAGTCTGTCTGCAAATTAGAAGAAAAAGACAATGACAACGCTGTTTTATTTTTCAACAGTATACGCTATCGGCTAAAAACCATTCTTTCAAACTTATTTACATATCTACTTAAACTAATGCAGGCAGAGAGCGAGAGAGAGAGAGGAGAGAGAGAGGGGAGAGTGAGAGAGGAGAAGGAAAGAGGGACGGAGGGAGGGAGAAAGACACCGACACTGTCTTTAAACAGTAGAAGTTATTGGGTGAAAAGCCTTTTTTTCAAACGTATCTACATATCCGCCTTGAACTAAGAAATGCAGAGAGACAGAGAGCGAGCGAGCCAGCGAGAGAGAGAGAGAGAGAGACAGACAGACAGACAGAGAGAGAGAGAGGGCAGAGAAGAGAGAGAGAGAGAGAGAGAGAGAGAGAGAAAGTGAGAGAGAGAGAGAGATGTGGAGAGAAAGAGAGAAGGAGAGAGGGAAGGAGGGAGGGAGAACGACACTGACCCTTTTTTCTCAACGGTAGAAGTTATTGGCTAAAAGACATTTTTCAAACTTATCTACATATTTTGCCTAGAACTAGAAGAAAGAGAAGAGAGAGAGAGAGAGAGAGAGAGAGAGAGAGAGAGAGAGAGAGAGAGAGAGAGAGAGAGAGAGAGAAAATAGAGACAGACAGGTGGAGAATGACAA
>JAPXFY010000019.1:13613339-13625839 GCA_030674185.1 Monoplex corrugatus
TCAGCATTTTAAATACTGCTCCTCAAAATTGAAAAATCTTTCTATATAGGACTTAATAAATCTGTCTTTAACTGCTGATCTTTTGCATCTTAAATGGCTTTGAATTATATATAAATCTTTTAGGACGATTCCCCAATACGTTTTTTGCGTTGATTCAAAATCTGTACTTCAAGAGTTCTTAAATTATCGAAATTACAAACAACTCTGAAATGATATTGAGAAATTACTCACATGATTATAGTTTATCCTTAAGGCATTGACATTACTTTCAGCTGATACCATCTCAAGTTTCTTTTATTACAATGATATGTTGATAGGGCTGCCAAACGGGGGGGGGAAGAAATACCACCATAGAAAACAGCATCGAAACAGAGACAAAAGTAAGATCAGACACCGACTTTCCGAAAAGAGTTAAATCAATATCTTCGCAGGTCACACTTGCAACATTTACAGCTGATGTTATGAAAGGCTCTGGAATTGATCTAGAAACAAATCCAGTAACTTTAAGACCTTCGTTTTCACCAGTACCCAGTTGGGAACTTCAAAGAGCACGATTTGACATATATCACACTGACTTAAAAAAAGAAGATAATATCAACTTACTGGCAAGTCAAGTTAAAAGTCATATAGAAGACTTTTATTCCGATCATTTGAAAGTTTACACTGATGGATCAATAATTGAAAGGCTCAGCATTTTTAATACCTGCTCTCAAAATTGAAAAATCTTTCTATATAGGACTTAATAAATCTGTCTTTACTGCAGAACTCTTTGCAATCTTAATGGCTTTGAATTATATGATAAATCTTTTTAGGACGATTCCCCAGATACTTTTTTGCGTTGATTCAAAATCTGTACTTCAAGTTCTTAATTATCAAAATTACAAACAAGATCTGAAATGATATTGGAAATTACTCACTTGATTAATAGTTTATCCTTAAGAGGCATTGACATTACTTTCTGCTGGATACCATCTCATAGTTCTTTTTATTACAATGATATGGTTGATAGGGCTGCCAAACGGGGGGGGGCAAAGAGCTCCCCAGATTCAAATCATATACAACTTCCCCCTCTCATTGCATGAGTGTTATACCTTAGTGGACACCTATGTATGGAAGCAGTTTCAAGATAAACAGAAAAAGTATGAAAAATGTTACAAGAACTTTGAAATTAGCAAAACACCGAAGCAGTTTCCTGCCAGCAGAAGTATACAATCCCTTATGTATAGGTGGAAACTTGATGCATTCAAAACAAAATACACTAGGAATGTAGTGTGTCTGTGTGGAAAGAAGATAACACATAGTCATATTCTTTCATGTGTTCGGGTAAAACGACATATACCTACGCAATTAACGAAGACAATTTCTGACATATTTGCCTCATCATCCTTAACATATGAATTTTTTGTTAGCCTGTCAAAAAGTCCTATAGCGAATTATCTTTAACGTTCTGTTACTTCTCATGTTCAATGTTATGGTTAGCCAGTTTTGCTGTTTCAATCGTTAATTAACCTCTTTTCTCCTCATGTATCCTTTTTGTTTTTTGTTTTTGTCTAAAATCACTTTAGTGAATAGACATTAAATCAAAGACCACCACACACACATCACACACACACACACACACACACACACACACACACACACACACACACACACACACACACACACACACACACACACACACACACATGCAGGCACACTTACAGACAGTCAGTGGAGTCAGCACAATGGATGGAGAATGCAGACAGAAGCCTGTTGCCGGTTCTCAAACATCACTGACAGCAGAACACATCAGCACCGTGACGTCAGAAGACTGGCGCTGTGATCACACAACGCCTGATAAACCGTGACGTCAGGAAATGCTGTATAACACTGTTACCGATCATGAAAAAAAGATAAGTTCGTTTGTTACAATACAATACAATATTTTATTTATATAGCGCAAAATCTTGATAAAATCAAATCTAAGCGCTAAAAACAGACACACACGCACGCACGCACGCACACACACGCACTCACGCACGCACACACACACACACACACACACCACACACACACACACACACACACACACACACACACACACACACACACACACACACACACACACGCACACGCACACGGCTATAAATGGGGAGAAAGAATAAAAGCAATGGAAAATTAGAGAGCATATTATATACAATTATATATTACAATGTGATTCCACACCGAGTGGCGACAGGCTGCAGAGGGGATTGAGTGAGGTCAGGATTTTATGCAGAGGAGAAAAGGTGAGTTTTGAGAGCGGACTTGAAGGAGACAAAAGTAGGTTGTTGACGGACTGAGAGAGGAAGTTTGTTCCAGGAAAGTGGACCAGAAACAGAGAAGGCTCGTGGACCATAGGCATTGAGCTTAGTGCGTGGAAAGCGAAAAGTCAGAGGATCGGAGGCAGAGCGGAGGGTACGTGAGGGAACATAGATCTCAAGTAGCTTGCAGGTAATCGGGGGCTGCGTTATTGAGGCTTTTGTAGAACATGGTACTGTATGCGCTTTGATACAGGGAGCCAGTGAAGTTGTGCCAGGAGAGGAGTTGGTTGACTGGCACAACTTTTGGATTGATTGATTGATTGGTTGTTTGACTGGTTGGCTAGTAGGCTGGTTGGTTGGTTGGTAGATTGCTTGCTTGCTTGCTTGTTGCTTGCTTTGCTTGCTTGCTGCTTGCTTGCTTGGATGGTTGGTGGTTGGCTGCTTGCTTGTTGGTTGCTTGCTTGCATGGTTGGTTGCTTGCTTGCTTGCATGGTTGGTTGCTTGCTTGCTTACTTGCATGGTTGGTTGCTTGCTTGCTTGCTTGCATGGTTGGTTGCTTGTTGCTTGCTTGCACGGTTGGTTGCTTGCTTGCTTACTTGCATGGTTGGTTGGTTGCTTGCTTGCTGCTTGGATGGTTGGTTGGTTGCTTGCTTGCTTGCATGGTTGGTTGCTTGCTTGCTTGTGCTTGCTTGCATGGTTGGTTGCTTGCTTGCTTACTTGCATGGTTGGTTGCTTGCTTGCTTACTTGCTGTTGCTTGCATGTTGCTTGCTTGCATGGTTGGTTGCTTACTTGCTTGCTTGCTTGCAGGTGGTTGGTTGCTTGCTTGCTTGCTTTGGTTGGTCCGTCTGTTGCCTTTGTCTTGCTTTATCTTGCTTGCTTGCTATGTGTTGATGGTTGTTAGTTGCTTGCTTGCTTGGATGATCATTTGGCTGTTAGCTGGTTCGTTGGTTAGTTCGCTGTTAGTGTAATTGACTGACTGGCTGACTGACTGAATGACTGACTGATTGACTGACTGAGTGGTTGGTTGGTTGGTTGGCTGGTTGGTTGGTTGGCTTGGTTGGTTGGTGTTGACTGGCTGGCTGGCTTGTTGGCTGGTTTAACTTCTTGATTGATTGGTTAATCGGATGGTTGGGTGATTGGGTGGTTGGTTGGATGATTGATTGACTGATTAGTAAGTTAGCTTTTTGGTTGATTGGTTGATTGTTGATTGGTTGGTTGGTTCGCTTGTTCGTTGGTTAGTTGCTTGTTGGTGTAATTGATTGGTACCTTTGTTGTCCATACAGCAGTATACATGTCTCCAGGACACAAGACTGGCCACAGTCATATGGAGAATCTGATGTTGTCCATAAAGCAGTATAGATGTCTATAGGACACAAGCCTGGCCATAGTGATATGGAGAACCTGTTGTTGTCCATACAGCAGCATAGATGTCTCCAGGACACAGTCCTGGCCATAGTGATATGGAGAACCTGATGTTGTCCATACAGCAGTATAGATGTCTCCAGGACACAGGCCTGGCCATAGTGATATGGAGAACCTGTTGTTGTCCATACAGCAGTATAGATGTCTCCAGGACACAGGCCTGGCCATAGTGATATGGAGAACCTGATGTTGTCCATACAGCAGTATACGATGTCTCCAGGACACAGGCCTGGCCATAGTGATATGGAGAACCTGATGTTGTCCATACAGCAGTATATTGTCTCCAGGACACAGTCCTGGCCATAGTGATATGGAGAACCTGTGTTGTCCATACAGCAATATATGTCTCCAGGACACAGCCTGGCCATAGTGATATGGAGAACCTGATGTTGTCCATACAGCAGTATAATGTCTCCAGGACACAGGCCTGGCCATAGTGATATGGAGAACCTGATGTTGTCCATACAGCAGTATAGATGTCTCCAGGACACAGGCCTTGCCATAGTGATATGGAGAACTGTTGTCCATACAGCAGTATAGATGTCTCCAGGACACAGGCCTGGCCACAGTGATATGGAGAACCTGTTGTTGTCCATACAACAGACTCAGATTTTCCTTGACACTGGTGTGATCCAAGGAAGAGACCGAAGTCAATACAGCTTGGAGCCCTGAAGCGAGATTTTGTTTATTTCTCTATTTTTAAGTTGTATTTAGCATAGGGAATTTTCCTGTGTGAGAGCACGGCGCCACAGCCGACACCACCACTTTTTTTTTCATTTATTTTATGTGTATATCTATGTTCACTATTAGAAGTGGATTTTTCTTCTTGTGTCAGGTCGGCTTGGCTTTAAACAATAATCAAAATCTCTTTTGGGGGTTATGTACGCATTGCATTGATGTTTGTACTTAATTTTCTTTTCCAAATTTTTTTTTTGTTTTTTGTTTTGTTTTTTTTTTCAGGGTCAACGACGTTTTGTGAATGTTTTGAAATGGTTATGGCCCTGATATGGTTCTGCAGTCGGCTGGGCTTTTACATTATGTTGCCGCAGGATCTTCAACGTGCGTGGGTCGCATTCTGCACATGGGACTTGATTCATCTGAAAGATTAACACCCAGCCCATCACTAAAGATCAAACAGGATGGGTGGTGGAGATGGGCATAGCAGACATCCCTGACAGACAAGAGGAGTCTAACCAAGGTTTCTCGACCTGTACAAGATGAAGAAGACGCGGAGTAGACAGCGGCTGATAATCAGACGTCAAACCAGCAATCGTATCAGCCGTCACAGTCATGTAATCAGATTTGAAATCAGTCTTTCATTCCAAGTGGATGGCGGTTAGATATCGGCAAAACTCCTGCACTCAGCGAAAGAGATAATAATAATAATGTTTATTTGTATAGCGCATATTCCATATAAAAACATGCTCACCAGCGCTTTACATTTCGCAAGAAAGGCAAATGGTGATAAAAAATGTTCACAATTACATACACAATAAGATAACAACAAACATTGAAGCTATACAAGTAAAAAGACATATAAGAAACCACAGAATATTAAAATTTAAACACTATCTTATGTAATGAAAAAAGATTAACAGATTTTTCGTATGAATAAAGAGGCATACTGTGTTTGTATATTGCTGCGTGTGTGTGCTTGCGTACGTGTGTGTGTGTGTGTGTGTGTGTGTGTACGTGTGCGTGTGTGTGTGTATACGTGTATGTGTGCGTGCGTGTGCGTTGTTGTGCGCGTGTGAGTATGTAAGAATGTGTATGTGTGTGTGTGTGTGTGTGTGTGTGTGTGTGTGTGTGTGTGTGTGTGTGTGTGTGTGTGTGTGTGTGTGTGTGTGTGTGTGTGTGTGTGTGTGTTGTGTGTGTGTGTGTGTGTGTGTGTGTGTGTGTGTGTATGTGTGTGTGTGTGCGTGCTCTATGTTTGCATGCGTGTGTGTGTGTTTGTGCATTATTGCATGTTGTACATAAAATTATAATCAATATTTTGAATGAAGATAAAAACAGAAATTTTTTTTAATTCATACACAGGAAAAACATTATAACTTCAGTATTACAGCATTAACACCTTGACAATCAAAATTACCTCACAAATTATAAACTATTCGCATATCATACACCACAATTTACGTACAAACAAAGATTAAAAATTTTCTTAAGATGTGAGCGTTCGAATTGTACAGACAGCTGCAGTTGTTATTTGCACGCACACACTCGGCTACTCGATACTGCTAGTGTTATTTGGTCCTCTATGGACCTGCCTGACGGATGGCCCTTGTTCATGGTCCACTACATTAAAACAGATATAATAAAAGCACCACACACACACGTGAAGAGAACGTTGCGGCTGTTTTTCGTTACCACCATGCGACAATACAATGCAATACAATACAATACAATGCAATACAAATACAATACAATACAGTACAATACAGTACAGTACAATACAGTACAATACAAATACAATACAGTACAGTACAATACAATACAATAATACAATACAGTACAATACAGTACAGTACAATACAGTACAATACAGTACAATGCAATACAATATAACACAATACAATACAACACAATACTATACAATACAATACAATACAATACAACACAATACAATACAATACAATACAACACAATACAATACAACACAATACAATGCAATGCAATACAACACAATACAATACAATACTATACTATACTATACATACCAACATACTATACCAACATACTATACAATAAATACATACTATACTATACATAACATACAACATACAATACTATACTATACATACTATACAATACATACAACGCAACCAAACCAAACAACGCAACGCAATGAACAATACAATACAACACAATACAATACAACACAAACATACATACAATACAATACAACACAAACAATACAATACAACACAACACAACACAATACAATACAATACAATACAACACAACACAATACAATACAATACAATATTATACAACACAATACAACACAATACAACACAATACAATACAATACAATCAATCGTCACACCCCTGTAGTAGTAGTAGGAAGCTCTGGGGACAGTCGGACAGCAGAACGTCCTCAGAAGAGTAACCCCCGTCTAGGTGGACGGGCCTTTTTTCTTTTTTTTTTTTTTTTTTTTTTTTTTGAAAGAAATTTGTCGTCCGCCTGGAACCGAACCCGCGCATCATAGGTGTTCAGGTGGGAGAAGAGAGAGAGAGAGAGAGAGAGAGAGAGAGAGAGGACAGACAGACAGACAGACAGACAGACAGAGAGACAGAAAGACAGTGACACAGAAGACAGGAGGAGAGAGAGACAGGGAAAAGAGAGAGAAAGGGAGGGAGAGAGAGATGAGAGAGAGAGAGACAATGAAGGAGAAAGAGAGAGAGAGGGAGAAACAGAGAGACAGACAGGGAGACAGAGACAGAGGAGAGAGGAGGAGGAGACAGAGACGGAGAAGAGAGAGAGAGGGAGGGAGGGAGAGAGAGGAGAGAGAGAATGAGGGAGAGAGAGGGGGAGAAACAGAGAGAGAGACAGAGAGGAAGACAGCGACAGAGGATAGAGGAGGTGAGAGAGAGAGACGGAGAAGAGAGAGAGAGGGAGGGAGACAGAGACAGAGGAGAGAGGAGGAGAGAGAGAGAGATGGAGAAGAGAGAAGGAGGGAGAGAGAGAGAGGGAGGAAAGAATGAGGGAGACAGAGAGGGGGAAAAAGAGACAGACAGACAGAGAAAGACAGAGACAAAGGAGTGAGAGATGAGGAACAGACAAACAGACAGACAGAGACAGAGAGCGAGTGAGAGAAAGAAACAAACAGAAAGAGATAAAGTAAGATCCGCCAACACACAGCGAATTTATTTATAGGGCGCATCAACCTTTGAAGGGAGACAAACAATACCAAATGACCAAAACTGACAATATGAAGTTGCTTCCCTTACCCAGCGGAACGAATCCCGGACTGACTGAGCATGATGCAGGTTCTGTTTTGGTGAATGTCGAGTCCAGGAAAAAAATACAAGAACAAATAAATAAATAACAATAATAACAACAACAACAACAATGATAATAATAATAGCAACAATAATAATTATAATGATTTTAAAAATAGCATGAAATAATAGTCAAATGTACATTGAAAAGAATCGTTGTGATGGAAAAATATGTAAAGCCCCAAAACTTGTCAAATCTAGGCAAGAAATCTTGTGTGGTATTAATTATAGACAGAACCCGACAGTTTGCGAGATCATATCAACTAGCAAAGCTGCATGAAAACTGGGTGCACAGCAAGTCAGATCTATCATGTTCTTAATCTCGTGATCTAAAGCGAGAGTATCAAAGCTCTATCGATGAAAATCAATTAATTAACGAAGTTGTTGGAGGTAGGATGGGCCAGACTTAAAAGTATAACCCTCTCACGTGAAGTTCTTGAGGTTGTAAGGTGCCTATGCAGGGCACGACGGCTTTACATGAATTTTTCGATTTCACAGACCGTCAGTTCTGTAGAATTACTGGTATAAACGTGGTTATCCACGAAGTTTCCAATACAATTGATGAAAAGTCTATAACTCGAAACGTTTTGATTTTCTATATGCTTTCATCACTGGTACCTTCCATCAAACCAAGTCATTCTTTACTTTGTTTAGCCCTGATACGGCTCTAGTAGTCGGCTGGGTTATAAGCAATATGAACTGTCTTTATTTTGTTTTGCAAGGTTCAGAAACCACCACTTCTTCATTTTGTGATGAGAGAGCTTCGTTCAGGCAGGCTTTTCAAATCTCATATATCAGATATTTCCTGGTTTTTCTTTCTCCCCTCCTCTTTACTGGCTTCCTGTTTTGGGCAGCTGCTGTCTAAACATGCGGATTTAATCTACTTACATAAAAAGAAAAGAACAAGGGATACATTCGTGTGGAGGGTCATGATCGCCAACGCCATGCCGCGAGGCACATGATGATGATGATGATGATGATGATGATGATGATGATGATGATGATGATGATGATGATGATGATGATGATGATGATGACATAAAAAGAAAAAAAGTTATCCACCAACTACGGGACAGAAGATAGCTGTTTTGGAAGCAACAAAACTCATAAATGCCGAACATCCCCCCAACATCCAAACCTCATCCCCCAAACCTGTCTTCTTAACAGATGCAAAGTCTTGACAGAGAGTCTACAATCACTTGATGACAATCTTATCAGATCTACCTCGAAAGAACTAACACAACAAGTTCGTACTGTGCCTATAACACTGCAGTGGATTCCTGCCCACTGTGGTATCTGGGTGAAAAAGCAGGCAGACTCTATAGTGAAGGCAGCAAGTAGACTACAACAGCAGCAACACCCCATCTCCTTCAGAGAGGCAAAGACCATCACTAAAAGAAACTTCCACCCTGAACATAACAGAAATGATCCCATCCATTACCTTGAGCAGCAACAACACACCACAATCTTCTGCCTGAGGACTGGACACTGCCCTCTACTGCAATATATGTGCCAAATAGGGCTGTCCCACACAGATGGGTGTCCATACCAGACAGGACCACAATCTCCAACATATGTGTCAGTTAGGGCTGTCTCACACAGATGGGTGTCTATGCCAGACAGGACCACAATCTCCAACATATGTGTCAGTTAGGGCTGTCCCACACAGATGGGTGTCCATACCAGACAGGACCACAGTCTCCAACATATGTGTCAGTTAGGGCTGTCCCACACAGATGGGTGTCCATACCAGACAGGACCACAGTCTCCAACATATGTGTCAGTTAGGGCTGTCCCACACATATGTGTGTCCATACCAGACAGGACCACAATCTCCAACATATGTGTCAGTTAGGGCTGTCTCACACAGATGGGTGTCCATACCAGACAGGACCACAGTCTCCAACATATGTGTCAGTTAGGGCTGTCCCACACAGATGGTGTCCATACCAGACAGGACCACAGTCTCCAACATATGTGTCAGTTAGGATTGTCCCACACAGACGGGTGTCTATACCAGACAGGACCACAGTCTCCAACATATGTGTCAGTTAGGGCTGTCCCACACAGATAGGTGTCCATACCAGACAGGACCATAGTCTCCAACATATGTACCGTGTGATGCAGTCCCACACAGATGGGTGTCCATACCAGACAGGACCACAGTCTCCAACATATGTGTCAAAATGGGGCTGTCCCACACAGATGGGTGTCCATACCAGACAGGACCACAGTCACCAACATATGTGTCAATTAGGGCTGTCCCACACAGATGGGTGTCCATACCAGACAGGACCACAGTCTCCAACATATGTGTCAGGGCTGTCCCACATATATATGAATGTCCATACCAGACAGGACCACAGTCTCCACATATGTGTCAAATAGGGCTGTCCCACACAGATGGGTGTCCATGCCAGACAGAACCAGTCTCCAAAGCATCTTCTACAGTTCTGCTCACTATTCAGAAATATATATTTAATAAAAAGGAGCAGGGGCCAAATGGAACAACTGTAGAAGAACAGCGCTTGGGCCACAAAGAGAACGTGATGATACCCCATCCTTCATCCAGACCACAGGACTGATATCTGGGGCGTGACCACACTCGAACACAAACAGACAGACAATAAGAGGGGGAATGAAAACAATCGGTAAATTCTCAACAGAAAATTCCACACACCAGACAATTGATACTAAATGTACGATATGAACTTTGTCTGTGTATTATTATGTAAATATTGCGCATGATGTCACTGTACAAAACTGAACAATACAAGAATACGAACTCGTATTTAATACAACAAAACAAGACACACGCAAATTTTCGGCCAACTGGCCTTTGTCAAGCGTAAGATTACAAAAAACAAACAAACACCAGATACAAAAAAATTGAGAAAAAGACTGAAACTTCCCTGCTGCTGTGTTCAATGTGAGAAAAGGAACAAACCTGAATGTTTGAGTCATCATAGGTGTTCAGGTGGGGGGGGGGGAAGAGAGACAGACAGACAGACAGACAGACAGTGACACAGAAGAGAGGAGGAGAAAGAGATGGGGAAAAGAGAGAGAGACAGAGAGGGAGACAGACACAGAGGAGAGAGGAGGCGAGAGAGACGGAGAAGAGAGAGAGAGGGAGGGAGGGAGAGAGAGGAGAGAGAGAATGAAGGAGAGAGAGGTGGAAGAAACAGAGAGAGAGGGAGACAGAGACAGAGGAGAGAGGAGGAGAGAGAGAGAGAGATGGAGAAGAGAGAGAAAGGGAGGGAGGGAGAGAGAGAGAGAGGGAGGAAAGAATGAGGGAGACAGAGAGGGGGAAAAAGAGAGAGACAGACAGAGAAAGACAGAGACAAAGGAGTGAGAGATGAGGAACAGACAGACAGACAGAAAGACAGACAGTCAGAGAGCGAGTGAGAGAAACAAACAAACAGAAAGAGAGAAAGTAAGATCGTTCAACACACAGCGAATTTATTTATAGGGCGCATCAACCTTTGAAGGGAGACAAACGATACCAAATGACCAAAACCGACAATATGAAGTTGCTTCCCTTACCCAGCGGAACGAATCCCGGACTGACTGAGCGTGATGCAGGTTCTATTTTGGTGAATGTCAAGTCCAGGAAAAAAATACACGAATAAATAAATAAATAACAATAATAACAACAACAACAATGATAATAATAGCAACAATAATAATTATAATGATTTTAAAAATAGCATGAAATAATAGTGAAAATGTACATTGAAAAGAATCGTTGTGATGGAAAAATATGTAAAGCCCCAAAACTTGTCAAATCTAGGCAAGAAATCTTGTGTGGTATTAATTATAGACAGAACCCGACAGTTTGCGAGATCATATCAACTAGCAAAGCTGCATGAAAACTGGGTGCACAGCAAGTCAGATCTATCATGTTCTTAATCTCGTGATCTAAAGCGAGAGTATCAAAGCTCTATCGATGAAAATCAATTAATTAACGAAGTTGTTGGAGGTAGGATGGGCCAGACTTAAAAGTATAACCCTCTCACGTGAAGTCCTTGAGGTTGTAAGGTGCCTATGCAGGGCACGACGGCTTTACATGAATTTTTCGATTTCACAGACCGTCAGTTCTGTAGAATTACTGGTATAAACGTGGTTATCCACGAAGTTTCCAATACAACTGATGAAAAGTCTATAACTCGAAACGTTTTGATTTTCTATATGCTTTCATCACTGGTACCTTCCATCACACCAAGTCATTCTTTACTTTTTGTTTAGCCCTGATACGGCTCTAGTAGTCGGCTGGGTTATAAGCAATATGAACTGTCTTTATTTTGTTTTGCAAGGTTCAGAAACACCCACTACTTCATTTTGTGATGAGGGAGCTTCGTTCAGGCAGGCTTTTCAAATCTTATATATCAGATATTTCCTGGTTTTTCTTTTCTCCCCTCCTCTTTACTGGCTTCCTGTTTTGGGCAGCTGCTGTCTAAACATGCGGATTTAATCTACTTACATAAAAAGAAAAGAACAAGGGATAGATTCGTGTGGAGGGTCATGATCGCCAACGCCATGCCGCGAGGCACATCATGATGATGATGATGATGATGATGATGATGATGATGATGATGATGATGATGATGACATAAAAAGGAAAAAAGTTATCCACCAACTACGGGGCAGAAGACAGCTGTTTTGGAAGCAACAAAACTCATAAATGCCGAACATCCCCCCAACATCCAAACCTCATCCCCCAAACCTGTCTTCTTAACAGATGCAAAGTCTTGACAGAGAGTCTACGATCATTTGATGACAATCTTATCAGATCT
>JAPXFY010000019.1:13633339-13635839 GCA_030674185.1 Monoplex corrugatus
TTTCATTGCACTTCCAAAGAAAGCAGGGACTATAGAATGCAAACTCCATTGTACTATCAGCCTGGTGAGTCATGTGACAAAGATTCTGTCTAGAATAACCATGATGAGGACAAGGAATAAAATCAAAACGGAAAGAGCAGTAGGACAATGTGGATTTCTTGAAGGGAAAGGAACTATTAATGCCATAGATATCTAATAACACTCATAGAAAGATCAGTCGGACTAAACATGGATGTAGGTTTATGTTTTGTTGATTATACAAAGCTTTTGATCGGATAAGACACGAAGAATTGATCAACCAACTGGAAAAGCTCAATATTGATGGAAAAGATATAAGAATAATAAGAAATATGAACTGGGAACATATACCTGCCATGAGAGTAGAATATCATATCAACACTTTTCAAAATATCAAAAGAGGGGTTAGCCTGAGATGTGTTCTGTCACCAGGTTTGTTTTCACTTTAAAGCGAAACGATGGCGAAAAACCTAGAAGAATGCCCTGGGATAAAAGTTGGAGGGAAAAAATAATCTTCGTTAAGCAGATGACACCGTTCTATCTGCAAAACATGAAAAAGACCTACAACATCTTATGAATATGATAGAAATAGAAGGCAGAAATAAAGGCTACAGCTAAGTAGTAAGAACCTTAAGTCATCATAGTTAGCAAAAACAAGAAATCCCCTCATGTAAAATAACAACTACTGGCTGAGACAAGTTGGTAAGTTTATATGTCTGGGAAAAGTGATTTCCCCAGACGGCAGATACACATTGGAAATGTCAAGCAGCACTGGCCAAGTTAAAACAATATTTAAAAAAACAACAACAACAAAACACGTCATTACCAACCAATGCCTATCAATTAACACCAGGAAGAGAATTCTCTAGTGTTCCATAGAACCCATACTGCTGTACAGATGTGTGTCTGTGAGAGAGAGAGAGGGTGGTGTGTGTGTGTGTGTGTGTGTGTGTGTGTGTGTGTGTGTGTGTGTGTGTGTGTGTGTGTGTGTGTGTATGTGTTTGCGTGTTTGTGTGTGTGCACGTGAGCATAATATTCCGAATTAAAAGTCTTATTTCCCAATCACACCATGACCGACTAAATTATGGCGAGAAAAGCTCTCGTGATCGCACTATATGTACGGGAAATGGTTGTCCATTCATACATAACTTGTCTTCTCTTGAAACGTCAGTTCCATTCATGTTTTGCGCTAACGCCTATTTTTTCCTATCGGGAATTCCTGTACTTACTCCGTACATGGCAAACGTAAGAGTTCTACGAACAACAAGCACGAGTCGAAAGCTGGGACTGAGCGATGCATGGAAAGGAATTAGTGTGTGTGTGTGTGTGTGTGTGTGTGTGTTGTGTGTGTGTGTGTGTGTGTGTGTGTGTGTGTGTGTGTGTGTGTGTGTGTGTGTGTGTGGTGTGTGTGTGTGTGTGTGTGGTGTGTGTGTGTGTGTGTGTGTGCAGACGCGTGGACTCAAATGGAGCGTCTGAGTGGCCAACAGTAGGATTCGGACATTGGGATCTTTTCTTTTTTTTTTCGGGAGGGGTTAATCGCGCTCGGACAATTCCATATACGCTGTCACCCAAATCTGCCAGCAATTACCTGGTAGACTCCCCGAGCTTTCGCAAAATCCGACAGTAATAACAGACAATAGGATGGTCAAGCCCTATTAGCAATCCCCCTTTAATGCATTTTCTTTGACACGACGTGTGTTTATCTTGAGAATCAGTTGATCGCGATGAAGAATTTTTTCCTAATATCATCAAACATACAAGTGAAAATGTTAGGCATACTGGTTCGTATTAGTTCATATTAATTCAGCTGCGACAAGATTTTTGTTGTTGGTTGTTGTTGTTGTTGTTGTGTTTGTTTTTGTGTTGTTGTTGTTGTTGTTGTTGTTGGTGGTGGTGGTGGTGGTGGTAGTGCTGTTGTTGTTGTTGCTGTTGTTGTTGTTGTTGTTGTTGTTGTTGTTCTTGTTGTTGTTGTTGTTCTTGTTTCTTGTTCTTGTTGTTGCTAAAGTTTGTTTTCCCGTTTGTTTTCAAATAGTTTGAAGATCTGGGAACAGTCATCTCACCAGATGCACATTAGAAAGAGCCAGTAGAATTGGCCAAGCTAAAACAGCTTTCAAGAAAAGGAAAAGTGTTCTTACGTACAAATGCCATTCAGTTAACATTAGGAAGAGAGTTCTTCAGTGTTAAAAGGGAAAGCGTTCTTACGTACAAATGCCATTCAATTAACATTAGGAAGAGAGTTCTTCAGTGTTAAAAGGGAAAGCGTTCTTACGTACAAATGCCATTCAGTTAACATTAGGAAGAGATTCTTCAGTGTTAAAAGGAAAAGCGTTCTTACGAACAAATGCCATTCAATTAACATTAGGAAGAGAGTTCTTCAGTATTACACAAAATCGATACTGGTGTACGGATGTGAAGCGTGGACAATCAGCACGCAAAGTCACAACAAGATCGAGGCAGATGAAGTGTGGTTTATAAGAAGAAT
>JAPXFY010000019.1:13638339-13648339 GCA_030674185.1 Monoplex corrugatus
GCCCAGCCAACTACAGAACAACATACAGACAGACAGACAGACAAAGAGCAGAAGACAGAGACAGACAAAGAGAAACAGACAGAGACAGATTTAGTTCAATTCATAATGCTTATTATAGCCAAATCAACTACAGAAAGATAGAGACAGACAGAGAGACAGAAGGCAGAAGACAAAGACAGACAAAGAGAGACAGACAGAAACAGATTCAGTTCAATTCATAATGCTTATTATAACCAAATCAACTACAGAAAGATAGAGACAGACAGACAGAGAGACAGAAGGCAGAAGACAGAGACAGACAAAGACAGACAGACAGAGACAGATTCAGTTCAATTCATAATGCTTATCATAGCCAGATCAACTACAGAAAGATAGAGACAGACAGACTGACAGACAGAGAGACAGAGGGCAGAAGACAGAGATAGACAAAGAGAGACAGACAGAGACAGATTCAGTGTTCAATTCATAATGCTTGTTATAGCCAAATCAACTACAGAAAGATAGAGACAGACAGACAGAGAGACAGAAGGCAGAAGACAGAGACAGACAAAGACAGACAGACGGAGCGAGTCTGACACTTCAAGCCTTCCTGACAGCAGACGTAGGGTCATTGTAGTTCTGACCATTTTATGATGACAGCACAAAACGTATCGGAGGGTAAAAACCCACACTACAAAATAGATGTGTACGACTTGAACTGTGCGCCTTCGAAAATACCCAACATATTATTATAGTCCATTAAACTTTAACCTTCAAAACAGAGAAAGACAGACAGACAGACAGACAGACAGACAGAGCAGACAATCAGAAACAGGGACCGGGAGACAGACAGAAAGACAGAAGACAGACAGAGCAGACAGACAGAAAGACAGAAAGACAGACAGACACATAGAGCAGACAGACAGAAAAAGAGACCAGGAGACAGACAGACAGACAGACAGAGCAGAAAGACAGAAACAGAGACCAGCAGACAGACAGACAGAGCAGACAGACAGAAACAGAGACAGGAGACAGACAGACAGACAGACAGAAACAGAGACCAGAGACAGAAGACAGACAGACAGACAGAAACAGAGACCAGGAGACAGACAGACAGACAGAAACAGAGACCAGCAGACAGACGGACAGACAGACAGAAACAGATATCAGCAGACAGACAGACAGAGCAGACAGACAGACAGACAGAGCAGACAGACAGAACGAGCAGACAGACAGACAGAGCAGACAGACAGACAGACAGAGCAGACAGACAGATAGGACAGAGCAGACAGACAAAACGAGCAGACAGACAGACAGAACGAGCAGACAGAGCAGACAGAGCAGACAGACAGATAGACAGAGCAGACAGACAGAACGAGCAGACAGACAGACAGAGCAGACAGACAGACAGACAGAGCAGACAGACAGATAGACAGAGCAGACAGACAAAACGAGCAGACAGACAGACAGAACGAGCAGACAGACAGACAGGCAGAGCAGACAGACAGACAAAACGAGCAGACAGACAGACAGAACGAGCAGACAGACAGACAGAGCAGACAGACAGAAACAGAGACCAGGAGACAGACAGACAGAAACAGAGACCAGCAGACAGACGGACAGACAGAAACAGAGATCAGCAGACAGACAGACAGAGCAGACAGACAGAGCAGACAGACAGACAGAACGAGCAGACAGACAGACAGAGCAGACAGACAGACAGACAGACAGACAGAGCAGACAGACAGAAAGACAAACAGAGCAGACAGACAAAAACAGAGACCAGCAGACAGAGCAGACAGACAGAGCAGACAGACAGACAGAGTAGACAGACAGACAGACAGAGCAGACAGATAGACAGACAGAAACAGAGACCAGGAGACAGACAGACAGAGCAGACAGACAAACAGACAGAGACATAGACCAGGAGACAGTGAAACAGACAGACAGACAGAGCAGACAGACAGAGCAGACAGACAGAAGAGTAGACAGACAGACAGAAACAGAGACCAGGAGACAGAGAGACAGACAGACAGAAACAGAGACCAGGAGACAGAGAGACAGACAGACAGACAGAAACAGAAACCAGGAGACAGAGAGACAGATAGACAGAAACAGAGACCAGGAGACAGAGAGACAGACAGACAGAAACAGAGACCAGGAGATAGAGAGACAGACAGACAGAGCAGACAGACAGACAGACAGACAGAGCAGACAGACAGAAACAGAGACCAGGAGACAGACAGACAGAGCAGACAGACATAGCAGACAGACAGAAACAGAGACCAGGAGACAGAGAGACAGACAGATAGACAGACAGACAGAAACAGAGACAGAGATACAGAAGTAGAGAAAGAAGCAGATAGAAGAAAGAGACGCACAGACAGGACAGACAGACAGACAGATAGAAACAGAGACCAGGAGACAGACAGACAGACAGAAACAGAGACCAGGAGACAGACAGACAGAAACAGAGACCAGGAGACAGACAGACAGACAGATAGAAACGGAGACAGACAGACAGAAATAGAGAAAGAAGCAGATAGAAGAAAGAGATGCACAGAGACTCAATGAGGAGAGAGAGAGAGACAGACAGAGAGAGAGAGAGAGAGAGACAGACAGACAGAGAGAGAGAGAGACAGACAGACACAGAGAGAGAGAGACAGACACAGAGAGAGACAGAGACAGAGACAGAGACAGAGACAGAGAGACAGAGAGAGAGAGAGAAGAGGAAGAGAAAGAGGAAGAGAGAGAAGAGGGGAAGAGACAGTCTAAAAAACAGAGAGACTCAGACGGACAGACAGAGAGAAAGAGGCTCACAGAGAGAGAGACAGAGACGGAGATTCAGAGAGAGAGTAAGAGATTCAGAGACAGAGACATTAAAAGAGAGAGAAGAGACAGACAGACAGACAGACAGACAGACAGACATACAAAGCAGAGACAGTGAGAGGAGGAGAGAAAGACGGGAAGAGAGAGACAGATAGACAGAGACAGACAGAGACAGACAGAGACAGAGAGAGAGACGAAGAGAAGAGTCAGAGACAGACACTCAGAAAGACAGAAACAGAGCGGAGACAGAGAGAGAGAGAGAGAGAGAGAGAGAGAGACAGACAGACAGACAGACAGACAGACAGACAGACAGACAGACGGACAGACAGTCAGTCAGAAGTAATGAATGAACGCGTAATTTCAAACAAGCGAGTGAGTCACTACATTTTTAAGTGGCTCCCACAAAGAGGGCATTGTGCGTAATAGGCCTACTGAGAAGCCAGGGTTGGAAAGTTACGAATCGAGAAGTTTCGCATCCTCATCATGAATCAAACAACAATGTAACTCGACTAAACGTGAGACTTAAGCACACTGTACCATGCAAAAGCATTCTTGCAAATTACCAATTATCATAAAGCATGAATTGAGCAGTAAATTGGCACATTTTTTTGCTTTCAAGGACTAGATTTTGAGATCATATTATGTCAGAACATCTGCTAACTTACAAGCCTTCCAAAGCTGTTACTGATGTTGTTCAAAACCCAGCCAACTGCGCAGAGCCATATCAGGCTGCAACCATTCAAAACATACAATACTTCAACAGGAAAAAGAAAAAGAAAAGAACATTCATTCAGTATACATACCAATGCATTCACGCACATAATCTAAGGAGATGCCCCTGGCGTTGACCACTCCGTCCAATTTATCGCACATGGGATTTCAAAAACAGATCTGAATACAAATTTAAACATAAATAAGGACACTGAAACATGTATAAAAAAAATTAAAAAAACAGGCCTAAACTGCCTAAAATTGCTTTCGCATATCTCACCTCCCTAGAGCCAAAAATGCACTTAACATATGTACCCATTTATCAATCATAAGAGAAAGTACGTAAGACTTTATCGAACACATACAGGTGAATGGACCAGCAAGGAAGGAAATAATAGGAAGAAATAACAGAAAGAGAAGGAATAAAGCAGAAACAGAGTGACAGAAAAGAAGAAATTTCTAGCATAAAAAATGTCCAGAAGGTGGGGATACTATTTATATTGAAAGACCCCCGGCATCCCCACGGAGGGCCTTCTAAAGCTGTCAGATCTTATGGACCTTCTCTCCTGATTGTAGGCCTACCTCGCTTCTTTCTAACCACTTACAGAACGAACTCAAAATGCACACACAAAAACACACGCCTCACAGCATCTCTGTTTTTTATCATCATCATCATCAGGTGCCCTGCCGCATGGCGTTGGCGACCATGGACTTCCAGCCATCTCTATCTCTCGTTGCCCCTAGCATCTCCCCCACCCTTCTCATCCCCAGCCACTCTGCAAGTCCGTCCAGCATTCTCTCCCTGGGTCTACCTAGTGCTCTCTTTCCCTCCAGTTTTCCCGTTGTGACCAGGTGCTCCCCCTTCCTCATAAAATGGCCTATAAATGTTGCCTGTCTTTTCCTAATCTTCCTTATGAGTGATCTACTTGTGTCTGCCTCCATCAAAACCGTCTCGTTTGTTTTCTTTGCTGTCCATGGAACTCTCAACATTCTTCTGAGAAACCACATCTCGGCTGCCTCAATCTTGTTCTGGCTTTGTTTGCTGACTGTCCACGCCTCACATCTGTACAACAGAATCTGTTTCTTATATATGTACGAAACTGCAGAGTTTAATGCTCATATTACATACAATTCTCCATGCTGGGTCATATTGCAACACCGATCTCTCTCTCTCTCTCTCTCTCTCTCTCTCTCTCTCTCTCTCTCTCTCTCTCTCTCTCCCTCTCTCCCTCTCTCTCTCCCTTTCTCTCTCTCTCTCTCCCTCTCTCTCTCTCTCTCTCTCTCCCTCTCTCTGCGTTGCTTTTGTGTGTGTTTGAGTATGTGTGTGCGTGTGCGTATGGGTGTGTATGGGTCAGTGTTAGTGATTATGCAGGAAAAACTTGTATTTGTCAAACAATATATATACATTTTTTCTTCATACATATTCTCTGTGGAATAGGAAGGAATCTTTTCTTTAATGTCTGTTCACAATTGTCATTTTAGACCAAAAAAAAAAAAAAAAGGAAAGGAAAAGAAAAAACAAAACAAAAGTCAGAGGGGAGTTTGAAGGGAAGAAGGAGAAAAATCTAATCAAGTAACAATCTATGATTAGATAACAGTGTCAAAAACAATATATAACAATTAAAGCACAATTTCAGCACAACATGAGAATTATCTGGACGAATGGAATGGTGTCACTGTTTTTGTTGAAAAGAATATCGCCAAAGTCAGTACACGAAAAATCGAAACTACTATTTCTATACAACGTAAGAAAGATACGACATTAAACACACACCACACACACACACACACACACACACACACACACACACACACACACACACACACACACACACAACACACACACACACACACATAAAACAAACACAACACACACACACACACACACAAACAAACAAACAAACACACACACACAAACAAACAAACAAACAAACACACACACACACACACACACAACAACAAAACACAACACACACACAACACACACACACACACACACACACACACACACACACACACACACACACACACACACACACACACACACACACACACAACACACAGATGATGAACATAAAGTAAGAAAGATAGGGCATTCAAAACACAAGTGGTGATTAATAATGCCTTTGAACAAATATGTACATTTTGTATGTATACTGTCTTTCAAGAATAAAACCTCAATTTGAATATCAAGGACGTTAGCCGTTTGAAGCAGTGAGGGATCAGATTGTGAGTATCTGAGAAACTAGCATAAACAGGATCTTTCTAATAAACTGATTTTCTGAACCTCTGTTGGCTGGTAGCACTATTACATATTTCTGATTTCATGATGTATATTGTTATTTTTGATGAACTGACTGTTCATACAGCTTTCATCTGTTCTGTTTGTACCTGATACCTCCCACCCATACCCACGCCATTTTTCGATCTCCCTCCTCCTCCTTATTTTTTTTTCCTCAAAAAGCAGACTGAACAAGCACCATACATGGACAGTAGCTTACAGTAAAACTGTACTTCCATCATGGCCTCCTCATTTTTTTTCCTCAAAAAGCAGACTGAACAAGCCCCATACATGGACATTTTACATTTTAGTACAGAACAGTACATTTCATGGACAATTCATACGTGCATCGTCTGTGTCTAAATTCTTTATCTTCACGATTGTGAAAGCTTTTCCAAAGACGATACTAACGTTAGATTCCGTATATCCGGTTTCCTGCTATATCATCATCATCATCATCATGTGCCCTGCTGCGTCGCGTTGGTGATCATGGTCCTCTATACGAATCTATCCCATGTCACAGCAAGTACATCTCCCACCCTCTCTGTCTTCAGCCACCCCGCAAATCCATCCAATATTTTCTCCCTGGGTCTACCTGATGTTCTCTTTCCTTCCAGCTTTCCTGTTATGACCAGGTGCTCTAATTCCCCTTTCCTCATAAAATGTCATAAATGTTGCTTGTCTTTTCCTAACCTTCTTTATTAATGATCTTCTTGTGTCTGCCTCCTTCAAGACGTTCTCGTTTGTTTGGATATTGATAGTATGTTTGTTTGGTTGGTTGGTTGGTTGTTTTTTTTTGTTTTTTTGTTTTTGTTTGTTTTTGCTGTCCATGAAACTCTCAACATTCTTCTTAGAAACCATATCTCAGTTGCCTTAATTTTCTTCTGACTCCGCGTGTTGGCTGCCCACGCCTCACAACCTCACAACCTGCTAGATCAGCCACTTGTAAAAGTACAGTGCTGAATTGATGCAAGTTATCATGGTAATTGTACATAGATCTTGACTCGACACGCAGGCTCTTCACACCATGAGCTGGCAACAATCTTTTCTGCTTCTTGGAAGTCCCGCCCACGTCATACAAAAACACGTCTGCTGCTGCTTAAGTGGAGTTGTTTGTATGTGTGTGTGTGTGTGTGTGTGTGTGTGTGTGTGTGTGTGTGTGTGTGTGGTGTGTGTGTGTGTGTGTGTGTGTTGTGTGTGTGTGTCTGTGTATGTGTGTGTGTGTGTGGTGTGTGTGTGTGTGTGTGTGTCTGTGTGTGTGTGTGTCTGTGTCTGTATGTGAGGATTAGAGCGTCATTTGGCACATCCTTATTGTCGTCGTCATCATCATTATCACATCCTTCTTCCTCTTCTTCTTCCTCATCAACATCATCATCGTCTTCTTCTTCTTCTTCTTCTTCTTCTTCTTCTTCTTCCTCCTCCACTTCCTCTTCTTTTTGTTCATCGTTATCGTCATCGTCATCATCCATCATCATCTTCTTCTTATCTTCCTCCTCCTCCGTCTTCGTAATCATCATCATCATCATCGATTATCAGTCATCATCATCAACCATCAATCATCAATCATCATCATCATCATCATCATCATGTCAGGGCATCTGAACCCAGTTGGCACGGTGGTGCAGCTCCCGCCTTCCGATCTGTGGTAGTGCGCGCAGGTTCCAGTCTGGCTCAAGAAAACCTTTGTGTGTGCCGCCCACAAACTTCTGGGGTAAACTTTGTGGTGCCGCCTTCAGGCCACCCAGCCACTGTTTGTGACTCTTTATGATTGTAACTGTTTATGACTATTACTGTTTATGACTGCCACTGTTACTGTTTATGACTTTTTAGTGTTTATGACGTTTTAGTGTTTATGATTGTTACTGTTATTGTGTATGACTTTTTAGTGTGTATGACATTTTAGTGTTTATGACTTTTTAGTGTGTATGACTTTTTAGTGTTTATGACTTTATAGTGTGTATGACTTTTTAGTGTTTATGACTTTTTAGTGTGTATGACTTTTTAGTGTGACTTTTTAGTGTTTATGACTTTTTAGTGTGTATGACTTTTTAGTGTTTATGACTTTTAGTGTTTATGACTTTTTGTGTTATGACTTTTTAGTGATGACTTTTTAGTGTGTTGACTTTTGTTATGACTTTTAGTGTTTATGACTTTTTAGTGTTTATGACTTTTAGTGTTTGATTTTTTAGTGTTATGACTTTTTAGTGTGTATGACGTATGTGATTTTTAGTGTTTATGACTTTTTAGTGTGTATGATTTTTTAGTGTTTATGACTTTTTAGTGTTATGACTTTTTTTAGCGTGTGACTTAGTGTTAGTGATTTAGGTAGACTTTTTAAACTTTTAGTGTTTATGACTTTTTAGTGTCGTATGACTTTTTTAGTTTTATGACTTTTTTGTTTTGACTTTAGTGTTTATGACTTTTTAGTGTTTATGACTTTTTTTTAGTGTTATGACTTTTTAGTGTTATAACTTTTTAGTGTTTAAGACTTGTCTTAGTGGTATGACTTTTTAGTGCGTATGACTTTTTAGTGTTTAGACTTTTTAGTGTGTATGACTTTTAGTGTGTATGACTTTTTAGTGTGTATGACTTTTAGTGTGTATGACTTTTTAGTGTTTATGACTTGTACTGTATTGTGTATGACTTTTTAGTGTGTATGACTTTTTAAGTGTTTATGACTTTTTAGTGTTTATGACTTTTTTAGTGTGTATGACTTTTTTAGTGTGTATGACTTTTTAATGTTATGATTTTTAGTGTGTATGACTTTTTAGTGTGTATGACTTTTTAGTATGACTTTTTAGTGTTATGACTTTTTAGTGTTTATGACTTTTTTAGTGTGTATGACTTTTTAGTGGTATGACTTTTAGTGTGTGACTTTTTAGTGTGTATGACTTTTTAGTGTGTAAACTTTTTAGTGTTTATGACTTAACTGTATTGTGTATGACTTTTTAGTGTGTATGACTTTTTAGTGTGTATGACTTTTAGTGTGTATGACTTTTTAGTGTTATGACTTTAGTGTGTATGACTTTTTAGTGTGTATGACTTACTGTTATTGTGTATGACTTTTTAGTGTATGACTTTTTGTGTTGACTTTATGTTTTGACTGTACTGTTTATGACTGTACTGTTACTGTGTATGACTGTTACTGTGTATGACTGTTACTGTGTATGACTGTTACTGTGTATGACTGTGACTGTTATTGTTTATGGCTGTCACTGTTTATGACAAGTTACTGCTTATAGGCACATCTGTGCCTTGTTCAAAACCGATGAAGACAAAACAGCGGGAGGGAGAAGGGTAGGCCAACCACCCTAACCCTGCTAGCCCCCGTTGAGGTCTCTACCACTTCACTCCAGATCTCTGCCACTTCACTCCAGGTCTCTGCCACTTCACTCCAGGTCTCTGCCACTTCACTCCAGGTCTCTGCCACTTCACTCCACTATGAGCTCATAGTTAATGGGACGACCATTACCTTCATCTCACTGTAACTATGGTTATTATGATAGATGAATCGTGCAGTTCGTGTTTTGTTACCATTACCTTCATCTCACTGTAACTATGGTTATTATGATAGATGAATCGTGCAGTACGTGTTTTTTTCTGATCTCATGGTACTGTTGTTATCTTTTTTTTTTTTTATCCACTGACTAAGCTAGCGACGGTAATGTAATATCCCCCCCCCCCCCCCCCCCCGCCAGACACACACATACAAAATAGGCCAATGATTAATATTGCTATTATGTATGCGAGGCGTGGACAGTCAGCAAGCAAAGCCAGAGCTGGGTCGAGGCAGCCGAGTTGTGGTTTCTAAGAAGAATGTTGAGAGTTCCATGGACAGCAAAGAAAAAACAAAAACAGGACAGTCTTGATGGAGGCAGACGCAAGAGGATCATTCATAAGGAAGATCAGGAAAAGACAGGCAACATTTATAGGCCATTTTATGAGGAAGGGGGATTTGGAGCACCTGGTCACAACGGGAAAGCTGGAGGGAAAGAGAGCACCAGGTAGACCCAGGGAGAGAATACTGGACGGACTTGCAGAGTGGCTGGGGATGAAGAGGGTGGGGGAGATGCTGGGTGCAACGAGAGATAGAGATGGCTGGAAGTCCATGGTCGCCAACGCCATGCAGCAGGGCACCTGATGATGATGATGATTATGTATAATGAACTGACGACATGTTATCATGTAAAGTGCAAAGAA
>JAPXFY010000019.1:13655839-13658339 GCA_030674185.1 Monoplex corrugatus
CAGGAAAGCTTCAGTCTTTCTCTCTTAATATTTGTATTTAATGTGTATTCCTTTGTGATCTTACGTTTACGCTTGACAAAGGCTATTTGGCCCAAAATTTGCGCCTGTCTTGTCTGGTTGTATTGAATACGCGTTCTGATTCTGTTTTCGTGTTGTTTTTTTTCTGGTTCCTGTTTGCTGGGATGCGGGCAGTCGCACCTGTTCAAAAAACGCATGGCAAACAAACAGTGCAAGATGGGAGTTTCGAAATATTGGCGGATACAGACGGTGCCACGCCCACACAGTTGTCTGCAAAACCTGTCATGGTCATACCAAAGAAATAAGAAGGAAGCAGAGAGAATTTTTATAATATCAACCAAAGGACATAACTCTTGAGAGTCACGTAGGAATGATCTCCCATGTTGTGTGTGTGTGTGTGTGTGTGTGTGTGTGTGTGTGTGTGTGTGTGTGTGTGTGTGTGTGTGTGTGTGTGTGTGTGTGTGTGTGTGTGTGTGTGTGTGTGTGTGTGTGTGATTTGAGAAGTTTCACAATATGGGAGATAATTCCTACGTGACTCTCAAGAGTTATGTCCTTTGGCTGTCATGGTCATGCTCATTTCTTTTTCACAATGGATTTGCCGTGTGAAACCCGGGCTTCTCTCCCCCTTGACAGCACATCGCCGCAGTGTAGCGCCACCCATTTTGATTTCTTTATTTAATTGTATGTTTGTTTGTTTTTTACCAGGACTCCAGAAAGGCAAGAAGGTTAACTGGCCTTCAAAGCGACGACCTTTGTTTTTTGTTTTTTCTTATTGTTTTGTTGTTGTTGTTGTTGTTGTTGTTGTTGTCTTTTCAATATCTTCCCAGAGCGCAGGGTCTTGTCTAGGCTCTAGAAGTCTGTCGGATAATCACTGACGGACTCTGGTGAAGCGAATATGGCATTGTCTGAGAGATGAAATTTCTGTTAATTCATTGTTCTGAATTATTAATTGTATTTGTTCCCCTTCTTACATTCAAACTTCTATTACCCCTCCCCTTCCCCTTCCCCATCCTCCATCCCAACTTTTTTTTCCCTCTTTTTTGTGTGTGTGTGTGTGTGTGTGTGTGTGTGTGTGTGTGTGTGTGTGTGTGTGTGTGTGTGTGTGTGTGTGTGTGTGTGTAAAATCAGTATTGTGAACAGACATTAAATAAAAGAGTCATGTTACTTAGTTGATATTTAAAATTCTCCCTGCTTTCCTCTTATTTCCTTTGGTATTACATATATGCCTTGGAAGCAACCTTGTATATGTTCTGTCTTGTCTATGTGTGTGTGTTTGGTCAGTTCAAGAATAAAAGACTGTGTCAATCTTGAACATAAGACCAATATATTGTATGAATTTCTCTCCACCATCGTGGTTGTGTGTAGCGTAGTTGCAGGGTATATCGGTAACTTGGGCATTCCTTTTTTTTTTTTTTAAGGAATGTTCTGAGCTTATCACTTTATGCTTTGAGGCTGCGTCTATACTAGCTGAATGGGTAGCGCAAACTGTGTTGGGTTTGAGAAATTCTACATGGGAGATAACTTTTTTTTCCTCTGTGTGTGTGTGTGTGTGTGTGTGTGTGTGTGTGTGTGTGTGTGTGTGTGTGTGTGTGTGTGTGTGTGTGTGTGTGTGTGTGTGTGTGTGTGTGTGTGTCTAAAATCACTATTGTGAACAGACATTAAATAAAAGAGTCATGTTACTTAGTTGATATTTAAAATTCTCCCTGATTCCCTCTTATTTCCTTTGGTATTTAAATAAAAGATTCTTCTTCTTCTGAGAGTTATTGTTATTGTTATTGTTGTTTAACGCCCAGAGCCATATCAGGACTATAATGATCTCAAAATGTACACCGTACCTCACTGGTGATAAACGAAAGAACACAACACCAGAAAACAAAAGTAAGTATACGTATCAATGCATTCGTGCACTTATGGATACGCCCTTGGCGTTGACCTCGCCGTCCAATTCGTCCCTAGGAGGCTTAAAAAAGCAAACTGAACACAAATATATCACTACAACTAAAAACACTAAAACATAGAGGAAAACTGCCTTGAATTACTTCCCCACACACATTTCCTTAGAGCCAGAAAAGGCAATTACTACATGCGGCAATTATCAATCCCTGAAGTATGGTAGACCAGGGAGAGAATGCTGGACGGACTTGCAAAGTGGCTGGGGATGAGGAGGGTGGGGGAGACACTGGGGGCAGAGAGAGATAGAGATGGTTGGAGGTCCATGGTCGCCAACGCCTATCGGCAGGGCACCTGATGATGATGATGATGATGATGATGAAGTATGGAAGCCTGTATGGAAACAGGTGAATGGGCCAGAAGGCAGAAAATCATACGAAAAGATGACAGAAAGCAAAGGAGCCAGGAAGAAACAAAAAGAGTAACAGGAAAGATGAAATGTCTTGCACGTAATTTCCAGAAGATGGTGGAGATACCGCTGACACTGAATGAGCAGACAGCATCCCAACAGGGTTGGGGGGGGGGGGGGGGG
>JAPXFY010000019.1:13663339-13665839 GCA_030674185.1 Monoplex corrugatus
GTGCATTTTTGGCTATAGGGAAATGAGATATGCGGAAGCAATTTGAGGTAATTTTGAGTTTCTTTTTTTTAGATATGTTTTGGTGTCTTATGTTTAAATTTGTATGTTTTTTAAATTCCCTGTGTGATAAATAGGACAGAGTGGTCAGCACCAGAGACATCTCCTAAGATCATGAACGCGAATGCATTGATATACGTACTTAATTTTCTTTTTCTTTTTTTCCCCTATTGAAGTATTTGAAACAGTTATAGTCCATGATATAGTTCTGCGTATTCGGCATGGGCTTTAAACAAAAATACCAATAACAATTCACGCACTTTGCTACGCCCGAAGTTATCTTCAGTCATATCAAAGGAAATAAGAAGAGGGTAAGCAGGGAGGAAATTTTATAAATTATTCAAACTACAGTAACATAACTCTGTTGAGGAGCTCACGGAGTTTTGATCTCTACCAATGTTAAGAATTTCTCAAAAACCCAACACAGTTTGCGCTTCCCATTCAGTTAGCATAGACGCAGCCACAAGGAATGCTTCTGAGCTTACCACTTTATATTTGTGGCAGCGTCTATGCTAGCTGAATGGGTAGCGCAAACTGTGTTGGGTTTGAGAAATGCTACATGGGAGATAACTCCGTGACTCTCGATAGTTATGTTACTTAATTGATATCTTCACTCATGTTGCTGACAGTATGACTGTGTGACCTCTCCGGTCGTTAGCTGACCGTATCACTCAATGTGGTACGGGGGCCCAGGTTCAATTCCATACAGACGGGCTGGTTGGTTCTTATGATAGAGCCCTGGACTCAAGATCTGATATCTCGAGTTCAACCCCAGCTTGCGAACATTAAAAACTGGCCTGTTCGCTGCCCATCTGAACATTTTCATCACTCTGGTGGTGTCAGCTTACTGTTTCAAAAGTCTCCCGCCCCTCCCCGATTTCAGAACATTGCCAGCGTATAGGGTTTTGTGCAGGCTTAGGGAGTCTGCCAGATTTTTGTTGGCAGATTTGGGTGGAGCACATATGGAATTGTCCGAGTGCGATGGATCCCTCTTTCATCCTATCCACCAACCGCAAAAAAGTTAACCCTATGACTCCCTCACTCTATCCATCAGGTTCCTGCGTGTGTTTGTTCGCGAGGTCTGCATTTCTGTGTGTGTTTTAACATACGTTTGTGAGTGTGTGTGCTGAAATTACTCTTAATTTGGTGTGTGTACGTGCATGTGTGTACTCTTTATAATTTATTTCATGAATTTCATTTTTCTTGGGACTTTGTGTGTTTGCGTCTCCCTCCTCTCTCTGTATGTCTGTCTGTCTGTCTGTCTGTCTCTTTCTCTCTCTCTCTCTCTCTCTCTCTCTCTCTCTCTCTCTCTCTCTCTCTCTCTCTCTCTCTCTCTCTCTCTCTGTTGCTTTTTCATTTTGTGTTGTACAAATGTTCCATCGTTATCCTTATTATGAAACAGGGGTGACGTGGCACCAAACGCTGTCTTCACTCTACTTGGAACTTTCTGCAGGAAATCTTATAGCGAAACAATCAGGAAGAATTCAGTCTCAAACGTTACAGCATGTCGATTCATAACTACTACCCCCCCCCCCCCCCCCTCCCCCCGCCTCCCCATTTCCCAACTGCTACCCCCACTCCACCGCTCCGCGCCTCAACCCTCCTCTCGATTTTCGTCAGACATACCAAGAGCATCCTGTTGCAGACAATCACAATTACCAGGAAGTATACGTCCTGATTCCTGCATCCGCGTAAAACCGACGTCTTTCCGTTCTAGTTGAGTTACATCACCCTCTTTGGTTACATGGTCTAAAATATAAAGTATGTCGTCACATTCACAGTCCGGAATTTCCCGAAACTCAGCATAAATTCACGCGGCGCATTCGAGCTCGCCAGAATCTTTCTACACAGCATCGAAGAACGGGTTACAAAGCTTGAGCTTGGTGAGCAGAATTTGATTTTCTTTGAGTCTGATTTCTGTTTGCTCTGGTCTGTTAAGACAAAGTAGTTTAGGTCGATTGTGTGTGGACAAAGGCTGATTTGTGTTTCAAAGCTGTATTAGTAGTGCTAGTAGACTACTTGTAATAGGCATGCACACACTCTCATGTGTGTCTCGCCAACTTTGCTGTGCATGGAAATCAGTTTCCCACTACTAAGATGATATAATATTATTGTTTATTGATGAGGATTCAGGTGTTAGAAGGTGTGTGCTTTTCGATACATCTAGCCCTTGCCTGGAATGAGACTGACTATACATAATAAGAAATTAACAGAAAGGAAGTATCAGAATTAATGTAAATTGATGTTAATTAATTATGTAGATTTGTGTTTATATAAATCTTACATCTTCAAGCGTTAAAAAGAATTATATCAGAATTATCATCATTGAACAGCACTGAAGATGCCATGCATTGTGCTACTTTGCTTTTTGTTTACTAATTACCTCTCTCTCTCTCTTTCTCCCTCCCTCTGTCTCTCTCTCTCTCTCTCTCTCTGTTTCTTT
>JAPXFY010000019.1:13670839-13673339 GCA_030674185.1 Monoplex corrugatus
ACTTAGATTATCATCAACATCATTAATGCTTTCTTTCTTTCTTCTTCTCCTTCTCCTCCTCCTTCTCTTTCTTCTTCTTCATATTATCATCTCTGTTTATAAGATGCTAAGTGTTGATATAGACTTATAAGTCAAATCAAAGTGACACTCTCCTCCTTCACTCAAACAGTACTCACAAAAACAGCCTAACGGGCACAGAGGCAAAACACACATATACGGGAAGAATAGAACAAAGAGGACTGCGACTGATCGAGAGGGGTGGGGGGGGGGGGGGGAGACGGTAGTGCAAGTTGAGGGGAGGAATCCCTGCCGGACAGAAAGGTATAAAGTTTTACGCTAGACTTGAAGGATAGAAAGACTTAGTATTCGTCAAATAAACAGGGGAGGTGATCTAACCGTATAGAGCAGGCAGAAAAAGAACAGTGACCGACTGCGGAACATCTCTATCAAGAAATTTGCGGGCAAACGGTATCGCACGCAGAACGGAGAGGTCAGGCAGAGGCGTACAATTGGAGCTGGTCACACAGACAAGTAGATATAAAAGTAGGAGGCAGCTAGATACCAGTTACGTCGCTTGTCGTCTTAGCGTCCCTCATAGGGAGTCAAAGAGTTAATTTTTTTGCAGTTGGTGGATGGAGTGTGGGAGTCAAAGGTTTGAAAATGTCTGATAACTCATGGTTTGCGTACTATTGCTCTGCATCATGGCCCAAGTCTTCGAAACGTACAACATTGAACACTTCTTTCCGTCTTTCTCTCCCTATAACAAGGGTGTGAGATTGTTCAGATAAATGGAGATTACATTATATTGTTCCTATGGCGTGACTAGTATTTTGTCGTTAGTTTTTGTCTTGTGTCCATGTTTGTGACACTACCAGTCGCCGTGATGCAGTGGTTTGAGCAACAGACTACCAACTAGATGAGTGTTGTTGTAACAAGGTTGTCAAAGCCCGTTAGTTCTGTCAACAGACCAGAAGATTGTAGGTTCAAAGCCCATTAGTTCTGTCAACAGACCAGAAGATTGTAGGTTCAAAGCCCATAAGTCCTGTCTATGACTAGAAGGTTATAGGTTCAAAGCCCATTACTCCTGTCAACAGACTGCTGACCAGATAGTTGTTGATTCAAAGCCACTCATTCCTGTCAATGGTCGAGAAGGTTGTAGGTTCAAAGCCCATAAATCCTGTCAACAAACTAGCAGGTTGTAGTTTAAAGCCCAGTAGTTCCGTCAACAGACTAGTTAGTATTCAGATAGCACCCATTAGTCCTGTCATCAGACTACCTACCAGATGGTTGTAGGTTCAAAGCCCATAAATCCTGTCAACAGACTACCGACCAGAAGATTGTAGGTTCAAAGCCCGTTAGTCCTGTCAACATACCAGAAGGTTGTAGGTTGAAAGCCCATAAGTCCTGTCAACATATTACGGACTAGAAGGATGTAGGTTCAAAGCCCATTACTCCTGTCAACAGATACCAACCAGATGGTTGTAGGTTCAAAGCCCATAAGTCCTGTCAACAGACTAGAAGGTTGTAGGTTCAAAGGGCATTACTCCTGTCAACAGACTACTGACCAGATGGTTGTAGGTTCAAAGCCCATTACTCCTGTCAACAGACTAGAAGGCTGTAGGTTCAAAGCCCTTATGTCCTGTCAACAGACTAGATGGTTGTAGGTTCAAAGCCCATTACTCTTGTCAACAGACTAGAAGGCTGTAGGTTCAAAGCCCATATGTCCTGTCAACAGACCAGATGGTTGTAGGTTCAAAGCCCATTACTCCTGTCAACAGACTACCGACTAGAAGGTTGTAGGTGCAAAGCCCATTACTTCTGTTAACAGACTGGAAGGTGTAAGTTCAAAGCCCATAAGTCCTTTCAACACACCACCGACTAGAAGGATGTAGGTTCAAAGCTCATTACTCCTGTTGACAGACTAGAAGGTTGTAGGTTCAAAGCCCATTAGTCCTGTCATCAGACTACTGACTAGAAGGTTATAGGTTTAAAGCCCATTAGTCCTGTCAAGAGACTAGAAGGTTGTAGGTTCAAAGCCCATTAGTCCTGTCAACAGACTAGAAGGTTATAGGTTCAAAGCCCATAAATCCTCTCAAGAGACTACCGACCTAGAAGGTTGTAGGTTCAAAGCCCATTAGTCCTGTCAACAGACTAGAAGGTTGTAGGTTCAAAGCCCATTAGTGTCAAAATCACGGGGAGAGTTTTTCGGCCCTAGCCAGCTCCTACCCAAAGCTCCAGCGTTTGGGAACACTGGGAACACACAGTCGAGTCTCATCCACTTCAGGGATGCTTCATGGAGGGTGTTGCTTAAATCTCCCGACCAACTCTACAGGTGTCTGTAATATCAGGCCTGGTTGATGCCAGGATATATTTTGTGTGTGATTTTTTTTAGCACTGTACAAAAGCGTCTTTATTGGCCTTTAAACATTAAGACGATGGCAGATGCCACCGCCTATGGGCGCGATGATCAGTGCATGAGACGTTGAACTTCCAATTGGAA
>JAPXFY010000019.1:13680839-13715839 GCA_030674185.1 Monoplex corrugatus
CAAGGCAACAGAAGACCAGCATCGTACCATCCCAAGGCAACAGAAGACCAGCATCGTACCATCCCAAGGCAACAGAAAACCAGCATCGTACCATCCCAAGGCAACAGAAGACCAGCATCGTACCATCCCAAGGCAACAGAAGACCAGCATCGTACCATCCCAAGGCAACAGAAGACCAGCATCGTACCATCCCAAGGCAACAGAAAACCAGCATCGTACCATCCCAAGGCAACAGAAAACCAGCATCGTACCATCCCAAGGCAACAGAAAACCAGCATCGTACCATCCCAAGGCAACAGAAAACCAGCATCGTACCATCCCAAGGCAACAGAAAACCAGCATCGTACCATCCCAAGGCAACAGAAGACCAGCATCGTACCATCCCAAGGCAACAGAAGACCAGCATCGTACCATCCCAAGGCAACAGAAAACCAGCATCGTACCATCCCAAGGCAACAGAAGACCAGCATCGTACCATCCCAAGGCAACAGAAAACCAGCATCGGACCATCCCAGGCAACAGAAAACCAGCATCGTACAATCCAAAGGCAACAGAAAACCAGCATCGTACGTCTTAAGGCAACAGAAAACCAGCATCGTACCATCCCAAGGCAACAGAAAACCAGCATCGTACAATCCAAAGGCAACAGAAAACCAGCATCGTACGTCTTAAGGCAACAGAAGACCAGCATCGTACCATCCCAAGGCAACAGAAGACCAGCATCGTACCATCCCAAGGCAACAGAAAACCAGCATCGTACCATCCAAGGGCAACAGAAGACCAGCATCGTACCATCCCAAGGCAACAGACAACCAGCATCGTGTCATCCCAAGGCAACAGACAACCAGCGTCTTATCATCTCAAGTGAATCATGGCTAGACACACGAAAATCAACTTCATGAACGACTGTTTAATAGGGGCTCAACTAGAGCACCGTCGTCCATTAGGAGATGTCATAATGAGCAGGTGACTCCAAACCATCATCAAGTCATTGCGATTAGATTTAAAGATATAAAAATTGCAATTTGGAATGTTAGCACAGTACTTTAGAACGGAAAATTAGAAAATGTCAAGATAGAAATGGAAAGATTGAACATCAATATTTTTGGGTCAGGAGAGGTGAGATGGGGAAGGGAACAACAGGCACAACGATATCAGGCAAGCATAAAATTATACATTCTGGTGGGGACACACATGAAAGAGGAGTAGGCATCATAATGTTAAGACACAAAGAATTGATCAACCATCTGGAAAAGCTCATATTGATGGAAAAGATTTAATACAATAACGAAAATGTATTGGAAACAAAGAGCTGCACTGAGAGTAGAACATTACATAAGTTCTTTCCAAAATATCAAAAGAGAGGGTTAGGAAGGCATGTGTTCTGTCACCAGATTTATTTTCACTTTACAACGAAATCACCATGAGAAACCTAGAAGAACGCCCTGGGATAAAGGTTGGGGGGAAAATGATAAACAATCTTTGTTATGCAGATGACACCGTTTTAATTAATTGCAGATAATGAAAATGACATACAACATATTGTCAACATAACAGAAATAGAAAGCAGAAATAAACGTCTTGAACTAAATAGTAAGAAGACTGAAGTCATGACAATCAGTAAAAAAACGAGAAATCCCCTCCTGTAAAATAACAATAAATGGCATAACATTGGGACAATTTGATAAGTTTGAATATTTCTGGAAACAGTCGTCTCACCTGAGGGCAGATACACATTAGAAATATCAAGGAGAATAAGCCAAGCTAAAACAGCATTCAAGAAAACGAAAAGCGTTCTTTCCAATAAATGCCTATCAATTAACATCAGGAAGAGAATTCTTCAGTGTTATATAGAACTGTTGTATGGATGTGAAACGTGGCCAGTCAGCACGCAAAGTCAGAACAAGATTCAGGCACTGAAATGTGGTTTGTAAGAAAAATGTTGGGAGTTAATAATAATAATAAAGAGCATTTATATAGCACCTAATCTGATGAAAACAAGAGCCCTAAGCGCTTACAGGTATCACGCAGACACAACCAAACACACACACACAACACACACACACACACACACACACACACACACACACACACACACACACACACACACACACACACACACACACACACACACACACACGCACACACACACCAGCCGACATTCAAGGCTCAAAAGACAACAAGGGGGGATTTGGGGAAGTTAGGTGGTACAGTCTTTATAAGTATCATGAGAGGGACTGGAAGAGATGGGTTTTCAGAGAGGACTTGAAAGAAGTGAGAGTTGCAGAGTGGCGAACAGAGACAGGGAGCTGATTCCAGATTACAGGGGCCTGATAGGAAAAGGAGCGTTGACCATAGGTTTTAGTGCGACAGGATGGTATGCGGAAGGTACGAGTATCAGCCGAGGAACGAAGTTGACGAGAGGGGGTGTACAGATGGAGGAGGTCAGAGATGTAAGGGGGTGCAAGACCGTTGAGAGACTTAAAACATAACAAAGCAATCTTGTAGCGAATTCTCTTTTCAACAGGTAACCAGTGAAGAGATTTGAGAAGAGGAGTGACATGAGAGGAACGAGATTTTCTAAAGATGAGCCTAGCAGCATTGTTTTGAACTTTTTGAAGCTTTTGAATGAGAGAGAAAGGACAGCCCGAGAGAGTTGCAGTAGTCGAGACGAGAGAGAACAAAGGCACAGAGGAGAGTTTTGGTGGCTTCGACAGAGAGGATATTGCGAATAGAAGAAATTCTGCGTATCTCAAGATAGCATAATCTGCAAACATTCTGGACGTGTTTTTCAAAGGACAGGGTGTTATCAAGAGTGACTCCAAGATTGCGGACAGTGGAAGATAGTGGAATGTCAGATCCAAGCAGAGAGACAGACAGAGGAAGGGAAGAACACTTAGCCAATGTGGTGGGAGAGATAAGGCTAAGTTCAGTTTTAATGGGGTTGAGTTGAAGTTTGTTTACAGTCATCCAGGAGTGAACATCAGAAATGCAGCCTTGGGTTTGTCTGATTATAGAGGGCAGTTGTGGGAGGGAACCAGAAGTATAGAGTTGGTTGTCATCAGAAAAGCTATGATGGGACATAGAGTGAAGTCGCATAATTTCAGAGAGGGGTTGTGTGTACAGCACAAATAGGATGGGACCTAAAACAGAGCCTTGGGGCACACCAAACTGGAGGGTAGCGGGTGCAGAGGATGAACAACAGACAGAGACTGTTTGAGTGCGATTGGAGAGGTAGGACTGGAACCAAGACAGAGCGATGTCAGAGATACCGAACACTTTATGGAGACGTGTGAGCATGATAGAATGGTCGATGGTGTCGAATGCAGCCGAGAGATCAAGGAGAGATAGAAGAGAGATTTGATTTTGATCAAGAGCAGTCAGAATATCATTTGCAATTTTTACAAGAGCAGTTTCAGGGCTGTGCCCAGTGCGATAAGCCGACTGATAAGGGTAAGAGAGGTTGTTGGCGGTGATATGATCAGAGATCTGTGCGAGAACAATTTTTTCAAGGACTTTGGATAAGAAAGGTAGGTTGGAAACAGGTCGATAGTTTTTGAGGTTATTGGGGTCAAGACGAGGTTTCTTTAAAAGAGGTCTGACCAGGGCAGATTTGAAGGAAGTGGGAAAGATACCAGATGACAGGGAATTGTTGATGACAGTTGTGAAGTGAGGGAGCAAAGTATCTAGGCAGTATGTTAAGATAGATGCTGGAAGAGGATCAAGCTCACAGGTCTTGATGTCAGAATGGCGGATTACATTGCGGATAGTAGTTTCAGAAGCAGGCTGAAAAGAAATAAGTGGTGTGCCTTGAAACAGAGGGTCGGGAATAGGAGGTTGAGAGATGGGCTGGGAGTCAAGACTGGAACGGATGGACCTAATTTTATCAATGAAAAAATCTGAAAAATGTTGTACTAGACGGGCAGGGGGAAAGCATGATGGGAGAGGAGATTTATCTGATTTGCCAAGGAGGGTATTAGTAACGGAATATAGCTGTTTTGATGTAGAGCATGCAATAATTTTCGCATTGTAAAAGGCAGACTTAGCAGAGTCAACTATAGCATTGACAGTTTTGTTGGCAGCCTGAAAAATCTGTTTATTGATAGTAATGCTGTTCTTCAGCCACCTTCTTTCAGCACGACGGCGTTCACGCTTGGCCTTAAGAAGATCAGGGCCAACGGCAGAAAACCAGGGCGATGGTGGTCTCTGGGATACCCTACGTCTGGTGGCGGGGGCGTGCATGTCCAGCAGATCACTAATAGTCCGATTGAGGTCGTCAGCAGAGGCTGGAGGACAGGACTGAAGAGCGGCCAGGAGGTCTTCGTTGAAGACGACGGTGTTGATATCAACTAGTTTTCTGACCATGACATAGGTAGTTTGGGGTGGAGGCTTGGTCATTGAAAGTTGGCCGAGGATACAGACATGATCCGAAGGAAGAGTATAATCAATTTCGATGGATTTGATGAAGGACTGGTCAGTTCTATGAACAATCCAATCGAGGATGTTGCCTTTTTCGTGGGTTGGAGTGTCGATAGATTGGGTCAAGCCAAAGGAGTTCAAAGAGCTTATCAGTTTAGCAGTGTGGGTCTGGTTAGGTTCATTATAATGAAAATTAAAGTCTCCTGCAATGATGAAACAGCCTTTCAAGGTGTTACAGTAGGCAAGGAGGTCTGGAAACTCTTCTACAAACACATGGTTTTTAAGCTGGTTCTTTGGGCTGGGTGGTGGACGGTAGAGGAACAGCAGATGGAAAGTCTGGTGGGGTAGAGTGAGGGAGAGCTGGACAATTTCAAAAGTAGAGTGTTTGAATTTAAAGTCAGTCTTGGTAGTAATTCGGGGCAGGAGGGACTCGGCAACAACAAAAGCGATGCCGCCGCCGAGACCAGTTTTGCGAGCGAACGAGAGTGTACGGTGACCGGGAGGAGCAAGATCCCTCTCCTTGGGTTCATCACCGACAGGCTGAAACCAGGTTTCCAGGTTTCATGAACAGCAAAGAAAACAAAAGTGTCAATCTTGAAAGAAGCAAACACAAAAAGAACATTAATGAAGAAGATTAGGAAAAGACAAAAAACAGTAATGAAATGATTAGGAAAAGACAAGCAAAATTTATAGGACATTTCATGAGGCAAAAAGAAATTTGAGCACCTAGTCATAATAGAAAAGTTAGAGGGAAAATAGCGCCAAGTAGACCATGAGAAAATATTAGAAAGTTTTACAGAGTGGAAGAAGACAGGGTTAGAGATGCACTTGCAGCAACAAAAGATAGATTCGTATGTGCGGGGGGTGCGGCAAGGCACACAATGACGATGATCATCACCAAAGTCATCATTATCGTCATCATCGTTATCGTCTACATCATCATCGTTGTCATCTTATCATCAACGTCGTCGTCGCTATTGTCGTCATTGTCATTGTCAACGTCGTCCTTGCAGCTGTCGTTGTCTCGTCGTTATCATGGCTAGGATATAATGATCACTGTATTTTTGATGATGATGGTGATGATGATGATGATGGTGACAGTTGCAGTGGTGGTGATAGTTGTCATAGTCGAGGTGGATGATGATGATGATGATGATGATGTATTTTTCGTTTCCCTTTGTCATGACAGCTGTAGTGCACGCTCGGTACAAATCTGTCCATAAATAACTCACAAATCTTTACGGACACACACACATACACACACACACTCTCTCTCTCTCTTCTTTCTTTCTTTGTCTTTCTTTAGTTGTGTTCGAAGAAAACGGGTTTGTTTGGCTTGCATCATCGTGTGACCAGTCATGTAGTATGTAGGTAAGGTGTGTGTTGCTGGACTTAATTATTTTCAGTGTTATTGTTTATTTTGAACGCAGCCCCCTGTCTTGTTTGGACTGAACAGTTTAGAAGACATCACGTAACACACAAAAATGTCAACAAAATATTGCCCCCCCCCCCCCCTATTCTCCTTTTTCTCTGTCTGTCCGTTTGTCTCTGTCTGTCTGTCCGTCTGTGTGCCTGCCTGTCTGTCTCTCTCAACCACCCACCGACCCATTCACGCACGCACACACACACACACACACATACACATATTGTAGGGGAGACAACTGCTTAGTCTGCAACGATTAACATGAACACGATTGGTTTCCCCTTCTGTCACAGAAGCTTAGGTCAACGCTAATGACATTTTTTTTAGTAATTGGAATTCAATACTCCCTCTCCCCCAACCCCCCCCCCCCCTCCCCCGACACACACATAGACAGACGGACAGACAGACACATACACACACACTCTCTCTCTTTGGAATTGGAATTGGAATTCAGCACTCCCTCCCCCTCTCACACACACACGCACGCTCTCTCTCTCTCTCTCTCTCTCTCTCTCTCTCTCTCTCTCTGTCACGCACACACACTTAATATAGAAGGAGTAGACGCCAGTCTTCTGAGCGGTGAAGACCCCAGTGTTGTTGTCGTAACAGTTATCGACGTTGGACAGACTGTGGTCAAGCACCATCACGGCCTGGTCACCAGGGATGTTGAGTGGACACTGGCTGGACTGCACTGTGAAGCCCTTGATGCCCATTTTCTCTGGAGCACGAAAATAACTACATTATTATCATCATGAACGTTTTAAGCCTAGCCGCCTGCTCAAGAGCCCTGTCAGTGTTATAACCATCTCGAACAAAATACCCTCGTTTAATTAAACACACAGACGATTCTGAGAAAACCTGGAAAAGAAAATTGAGTGTGCATATTGTATTCACACAATAATGTAAAGATATGCCCCTGGTGTTGGCACTCCAGCGCATTATGTTTTGTTTATCAAGTTAGATAAACCTGAAAACAAACGCATTGACATAACTATGCATAGCAAAAATACATAAAACTGGCCTATAGAACACTAAAATTGCCACCATCACTATGCAGACACATATACATGTACATACATATTTTCACACTCTCTCTCACTCTCTCTCTCACACACATACACACATACTCACACACACTCACACGCAAACATACACACACACCCACATTCAGACAGAGAGACAGAGAGAGAGAGAGAGAGACAGAGACAGAGAGAGAGAGAGAGGAGAGAGAGAGAGAGAGAGAGAGAGAGAGAGAGAGAGAGAGAGAGAGAGAGAGAGAGAGAGAGAGGAGAGAGAGAGAGAAACAGATTGTTAAATTGCGAAAGATGGTCATGCCGGTTAAAACCGGTATTGAATTCATCGTTTAAAACACAGTGTGGACATTTTTTTTTTTTAATCGGTGATAACCAAACTTCATGGGCCAAATAACTGAATGGGTGAATTGTTATAAATCGTTCTCGACGGGCCTGGCGCAAGGTTTCGAACTCAGGCCTCACCGCGCATTACTCTATAACAGACTTTTTAAGTGGAACATGGAGAACTCAAGACTTGCACGGTGTTCGTTTGTTATCTCAACTGACTTGGCCTCCGAACATGAGTCGTACGGCGTACGTTTAAAGTTTACTACTAGTTTGTGAGCCTACGATGCAACAGCACTGAGACATACTTCGGGGGGTTGGTTTTGTTTTTTATAGACCAGGTCACAGTGTGGACTTGTCTTGTGGTTGTCAGTGTTGGTTCCTAATGTCGGCGACAATAACATCCACCACAAACATCATCCGCGGTTGTGTTGAAAGACTGAAGTGCAGACTCCTATGTTATCAGTGCTGGTTAGTGGACTGGTGTTGCTTCGGTCTCCACCCTTACCCTATCGTGGACATTGCTGCTGGTTAGTGGACTGGTGTTGGTTTCCACCCTTACCCTGTTGTGGACATTCCTGCTGTTAGTGGACTGGTGTTGGTCTCCACCCTTACCCTATTGTGGACATTGTTGCTGGTTAGTGGACTGGTGTTACGTCAGTCTCCACCCTTACCCTATTGTGAATATTCCTGCTGGTTAGTGGACTTGTGTTACGTCAGTCTCCACCCTACCCTATTGTGAATATTCCTGCTGGTTAGTGGACTGGTGTTGGTCTCCACCCTTACCCTGTTGTGGACATGTGGTGTTGGTTTCCACCCTTACCCTGTTGTGGACATTGCTGCTGGTTAGTGGACTGGTGTTGGTATCCACCCTTGCCCTGTTGTGGACATTGCTGCTGGTTAGTGGACTGGTGTTGGTCTGCACCCTTACCCTATTGTGGACATTGCTGCTTGTTAGTGGACTGGTGTTGGTTTCCATCCTTACCCTGTTGTGGACATTGGTGCTGGTTAGTGGACTGGTGTTACGTCAGTCTCCACCCTTACCCTATTGTGAATATTCCTGCTGGTTATGGACTGGTGTTACTTCGGTCTCCACCCTTACCCTATCGTGGACAATATTGCTGGTTAGTGGACTGGTGTTGGTTTCCACCCTTACCCTGTTGTGGACATTGCTGCTGGTTAGTGGACTGGTGTTAGTCTCCACCCTTACCCTATTGTGGACATTCCTGCTGGTTAGTGGACTGGTGTTACTTGGGTCTCCATCCTTACCCTATTGTGGACATTGCTGCTGGTTAGTGGACTGGTGTTACGTCAGTCTCCACCCTTACCCTATTGTGGACATTGCTGCTGGTTAGTGGACTGGTGTTGGTCTTCAACTCCTCCCAATGACAGGAAACACTACACATCTCCTTTTGGAATTGGATTGGAATTCAGCCTCCCTCCCCTTCACACAATTATCTGCTTGGATGTTTGAGCGTGAGACCCGTGTTGTTGCGTACAGTTTCGACGTTGGACAACTGTGTCACCCATCGCTTTGCGGACATTCCTGCTGGTTAGTGGACTGGTGTTAGTCTCCACCCTTACCCTATTGTGGACATTCTGCTGGTTAGTGGACTGGTGTTACTCGGTCTCCACCTTACCCTATTGTGGACATTGCTGCTGGTTAGTGGACTGGTGTTACGTCAGTCTCCACCCTTACCCTATTGTGGACATTGCTGCTGGTTAGTGGACTGGTGTTGGTCTTCACCTTTGCCCTATTGCGGACATTCCTGCTGGTTAGTGGACTGGTGTTACGTCAGTCTCCACCCTTACCCTATTGCGGACATTCCTGCTGGTTAGCCGACTGGTGCTGGTATCCACCCTTACCCTGTTGCGGACATTCCTGCTGGTCAGTGGACCTGTGTTAGTCTTCACCCGTACCCTACTGTGGATATTCCTGGTGGTGTGCCGTAATGTCTGTGGCTTTCACACCGACATCACGACACGTATGTTTTTATTAAATGAATCTTTACACATTTATATTTTCAGCGTTCATTCAGTTTCTCATTTACAGGCTTTTTATGTTTGAATCAACAAATGATGGAGGAATCTGTTTTGAGTTTTTTTTTTTACTCAACAAATATTGTTGAGTGCTTCTTTCATTTTTCAGAAGACTTTTGGGTGCGTCTAGGTCTGGGGCAAATTTGAGTGATTTGGTTGATGAGTTCAACAGAGGAACAACTCGATGAGCACACTCATTGTTTTAACAGATGAGTGTTAAAGTGCTCTTTGCAAAGTGTTTTTGGTCCTTATTGTGTGTGTGAGAGAGACGGGGGAAGGAGAGAGGGAGGGAGAAAGACAGAGAGAGAGAGAGAGAGAGAGAGGTGTGTGTGTGTGTGTGTGTGTGTGTGTGGTGTGTGTGTGTGTGTGTGTGTGTGTGTGTGTGTGTGTGCGTGTGTGTATGCCTTCGAGCGTACGTAATATAAAAGCAACTGATTAAATTCTGTTTCCCCCGATTTTGTCAAACACACACACCCAAACAAAACAAAACAACACAACACAACACAACACAACGCAACACAACACAACGCAACGCAACGCAATGGAACGCAACGCAACACAGCACAACAACAAACTATTCATTTAATGTTTCATACATATCTGGGATAAGATCACTCTCAGACTATTGCCCTTCACTGGTCTGTTTTGATCCAGAGTTTCTTTTTCACATCGAGTAGCCCCTTTGTGGAATAAACTCCCAACTAACATAAAATTTGCACAAGATACTAAAGTAACAAATTCAAGAATTTTTTTAGACGAAATTCCAAAATTCAAAGAACTTTTCATCGATTATGATGATTAAAGGCCTGATTAGGCTTATGCAAACAAAAAGAAAATGCGCATTTTAACACCTGTATTAGAAATAGTTGAGAAAGAGGGGACGTAAATAGGCCGCAAGGCCTAGGCCATTGAAAGCCAGTCCCTATTACTACTGCTACTACTACTACTAAATTGTACCTGTTTACCTTTTAATCGGTCCATACTGACAATTCCACGTTGAAGCTTTCAAACCAAAGAGGAGTGTGCGTGTGTGTTGATGACGACTCCGCCTGCCTCGCTGCCTCAGCAAGGGAATGCAGCTCTCATCAAACACGTTAGGATGGCACACATCGACCACGTCCGCAAAGAATGTTAAAAAAAGAAGAAACATCAGCGGTGCAGTAGAGAAAATGACGCAGCAGGGATGATGTCACAAGTCGTTGACGTCATCCTGACTGTGACGTCAGTCAAACTGATCTTGTTGCCTTCTATTCCGTGGCAAGGAGGAGGAGGATGGGACAGTTCAACGGACCGAGTTCGCTTTCAATCCCCCTTTGATTAAAAAAAACGAAGGATGTAGCTGATGTCACTGTCCACGGTTTTGCCCGCGCAGAACAAGAAAAAAAAAAAGGTATAGGCCTATGCGGACAAAAAGTACAGATACGTTTCAGCACAACTAAAAAAATCAAGAGGTAGATCTAAACCATGGCTGAAGCCATGTCGACGCTGAGCGTGAATGGCAGCACAGGCGCCTTTACTGTCAGCGTGAACGCCAGCACGGTGGGCATCACAGGCAGCCAGTCGACTAGCACCGTAGGCAGTGGGATCAGCCTCAAGAGCGTGGAGACAGACAGGAAGCTGGACGATGCCAGGTACATGCCGTCTGGGGACCGCCTGCCCGCCATCTTCAACATGGCCCTGATCAAACGCTTACCTATGTTCCCCCAACCCACCAGCGTCTTGGAATTCTACACACGCAAAATCGGACAACCGGTAAGACCCTTTGCGGGAAATTTAGTAGTAGTAGCATCAAGAGGATGAAAAGCGTTCTTACCAATAAATGCTTATCAATTAACATCAGGAAGAGAGGTCTTGAGTGTTACATAGAATTGATACTGTTGTACGGTTGTGAGGCATGGACAGTCCAAAGCAAAGTCAGAACAAAATTGAGGCAGAATTCAAAACAAGTGTGACTGCCCACGTTCAAGAAGAATGTTGAGAGTTCCATGGACAGCAAAGAAAACAAACGAGACAGTCTTGAAAGAGTCAGATACAAGAAGATCATTAACAAAGAAGATTAGGGAAAGATAAGCAACATTTAGAGGACATTTTGTGAGGAAAGACATATTGGAGCACCTGGTCACAACAGGAAAGCTAGAGGGAAAGAGAGCACCTGGTAGACCCAGAGAGAAATCATTGGACGGACTTGCAGAGTGGCTGAGGACAGAGAGGGTGGGAGATGTGCTTGCAGCGACGAGGGATAGATCTGTATGGAGGGCCATTTGATCGTCAACGCCATGCAGCAGGGAACATGATGATGATGAGTAGCAGCAGCAGTAGTAGTAGTGTTGATGGTGGTGGTAGTAGTAGTGGTGGTAGTAGCAGTAGTAGTAGCAGTAATAGTAGTAGTAGTAGAAGTAGTAAAGGGACTGGCTCATGCCTAAGCCTAGCAGCTTTTATGCGTCCCATCTTCACAAACTAGTGAAGTGCATGTTTCGCATGTCCGTGGTTAGATATAATCACAGTCAGTCATCAAAATCTAAGAATATTTTACTACGTCCTGGAGATCCTAGAATGTGCTAGTAGATGGCACTCTTTTAGATCTAGATGGCAGTGTATTCCAGACAGGTTTGCAACTCTATTAGATTACAAAAACAATGTTTGCGCTTGTCAGTATTTTAGCGTTTAATATGTGCTTTAGCCTCTTGGCTCCTGGTCTTACTATATATTGATAGCGAAAAAACCATGACCCCAAACGCACCAATTGCTATGACAACGTTCTACAAAGCAGGAGGGAAACAGGTCTGGCCCGAAATTGCTATGACAACCAGCACATTGCCAAAGGGTCTTCTGGATGGAGCAGTCTACTGGGAGTGTACAGCAGACCTCCCAGAGTGGAGAAATTACCCAGATGTCATCAGTAAGACAGGCATGAGACCAGACATCGCTCTCCACTCTGACTCCTCGAAACAAGTGATTCTGATAGAACTCACTGTGCCATACGAAAGCAGAATGGAAGAAGCACATATCTACAAGACCGAAAAATACGCCGGTCTTGCCAGCACCCTGAAGAAAGCAGGTCTGCGGGTCAAAATCTTCGCCAAAGACAACAGCAGAAGGGCATCCAGGAGTCATGACCTGGATGTGGCCCGGCCCCCCGAGAGTGTAAGGAGTTCAGGGCCGAAACACTTGTCTAAAGGGGGTTACTTCTCTGAAGACCTTCTGTTGTCTAGCTTTCCCTAGAGTTTCTTTCTACCAGATAGGGTCGGAGAATAATGATCCAAACGTAATGTCTTCCTAGTTATCAAATAATTAATATATTTCAATGAGATCTCCTCCTAGTCCTATACACCTGTTTTTCAATGGGTGTAAATTTAACAATCTTACTTTGTCTTGATGACTTTTATCATTATATTCTTTGGCTATTTTGGTTCCTCTTCTCTGTACTCGTTCAATAATAATAATAATAATAATAATAGATAGTAATAGTAATAATGATAATAGTAACAATAATACTTAGTGATGATGATTACTACTCCAACACCTCCTGAACTCGCTTGAGTCCTAAGCGCTTCACAAAAGCGTATGTGACAGAGGCGAACACAGGCACAGTTAATACGTACACATCGACTTAAACCGCCGCGACCACAGGGACGGACTTTGAAACTAGCAACTCCCCAACAACCTCAGGGATACGGGACAACCTTCACTTTTTTTAAGTTAAAAAAAAAATCTAAAATGACTGCTGGGTGTGCATTATTAAGCATAGTAAATGCAGGTACGCATCTTCTTCTTTTTGTTTTTTCTTTCATATCTAAACTGAATGATGGTATTAGTCATTTTGATATGAGTCAATTTTATATGACTCGGTTTCAAAAGTCACAAATATGTATGATTGCGACATGACAGAACGGTGATTTTGCATATTGACATAGACGACAGTGAATGTCAAGTTCGCAATTTACGAGACTCGTACGCAAAAGAGTGGATGGCCAGAAAACAAGCAAACAAAACAGTTCCTTGATTGCTGCTCTTCGCCAGGCATGCAGTCATTGTGCAAATTTCAGTGGTAATGGAATAGTGCACACCCGTTTACCCACACAACCGGTCGGTAAAACAATAGGCGTGGGACTCAAAGCTCAGCACACCCTGGTACCAAACCTGACCGTCAATAGCTTTACCTGGTGCCTCACTCGGAAGATTAGCGACACGTACAATATTCGAACTTGCTAACGAGCGTGACCTAAATTCGGGTGACCTGTCTCGTGTAGCCGTAGTTCCCGTGGGAAATTCTGTCCCATTGCGTTTGTGTACATAAATATTTGTTTTAAACGGTGCCACCACTGCTTGCGATACTTAGATATGCTTAGCAAGGATTTCTGATTGAGGATATGCATATACATATGCGTGTGTGGTGTGTGTGTGTGTGTGTGTGTGTGTGTGTGTGGTGTGTGTGTGTGTGTGTGTGTGTGTGTGTGTGATATAGTGTTGGTACACTATAGGATTAAATCTCAATCCCATGTTCCCGGGTCTCATTAGTCAATAAATCAGTTTAAACTGCTGACATTCGATTTAAATTACTGACACTCATATTTGTATTATGATTCATTTACTTACTATGATATAGGAATACATAACCCGATAAATCAGTCATCAACATTCAGTTGTCATTATGACATTATGAATCAGAAAACAGTAGCCAGGTGAGTGAAATACAAGATGACGTTTTTTTTCCCCATCCACTTTTACATTAATAAATAAACCAGTTTCAGTTTCTGTTTCACAAGATAACGTCTCCGTGCTCAAAAAAGTTCACACGTACTGATGCCAAAGATACCATGAGATGGGTGAAATCCAAATTGATCATGGCATAAGCCCTAGATTTACCGATGTTGTGCTGACGACAAGAACATCATCTTAGAACTACCAACGAAGCACTACATTATTGACCTGTTTTCCGGTTAAACCGATGACGTATTTTCGTTCTCAAACCAGTTTTAAGACTGAAATGTTGATTATATCCATATACAAAAGCTGCATCGCAAAACACGTGTAGATCACCATATCATCATCGTTCATCTATCCTCCACTTCGCCTCACTTCTCAGGGATGGTTACTTCTCTCTGATCAAACGTCACTTGTGAAGTGTTGGCTACCCGCATTGCCGTGGATATCTTGTTTCGCTATTCGTCGTGTTTCGTCATGGTGTGTTAAACGTTTCTGAACTATTCAGGCTGGTCCATTCTTTAATGTTTTCTAATGTTTCCGATATAGCTTTTTTTTTCTCCCATGTCTCCTGTTGCCGTCTATCTTTCCTTGACTGATATCTTTCATTAGGAAGTATCTCTTATGTCTACCTGCATGTCCAAAAAGGTCACTGCCTTCTTCATAATGAGGCCAAACAATTTGTCTTTCTACTGCTAGTAAGAAGAACTGTTGTGTTAACTTTTGTTCGCTCTTTTGAATTTCCAACTGATCCTCAAAATTCTTCCGGAAAAAACATTTCAGCAGCACTGAACTTTTTAGTATCACTTTTTCATAGTGTCCATCCCTCTGCCTCGTACGTCATAACCATCCAGTATCACATAAAACATTGTTTTTATCTTTAAAATTGTTTTTCTGATCGACTTATCCTCCCAAATATTAACTAGCTCTACCATTCTTCTCTTTGCCAGGGTTGTTTTTGTTTTTACTTTTGTTGCACTCAGGCATTTCATCTGATGGTTATCTACTTTGGCTAAATTAATCTAAGGTGAATGCTGATGTAAAACATGCATTGAAAGAAACCAAACCAACCACAGAACGCGTTTTTCGCCAAATTCAGAATTGTATTTGCTTCTCTATGCATGTGCCTGTAAAATCAGTCATTTCTGTATATCTTGATTGGTACATTTTTTGACAAAACGCATTGCATCCTGTATTTTTTGGTAGTCGAAATAGACGCTGGGCTATGAATAATTATGTTTCATTTTGCTTATGGAAGCAGACACTATTTCACAAAACACCTCCCAGACCAGCGGAACTTTTCCGCAAGTTGCATCAAATCTAACGAACCAATCAGCACAGCTAAAACTATAAATTCGCAGACCTCCGAACAGTGTGCGTGCGAATGACATATAATTATGTCTGTAGTGCGAATCGAAACTAAAGTGCTAGGTATCTGTCGTCTGCTCGCAAATTTTCATTCATTTTGCAATGCGACAACAACACTCAAATGAGAAGCATGAATGCATTTGGTGACAGCTCAGAAGATGTCCAGTTAGTATTTGGTGATAGAAGAAAGCGAAGGTACAGGTCTTCTCGCGCAAGAGAAATCGAGAAGGGGGCTCGCTAAGTCGAGCAGATGACAAGAGCTTTGTAAAGTGTGCATGCACAAGCCAAGGTAAGTAACAGAAAAAACATGTATTGCTTGGCGGAGAGGACTAGCATTAAAATAGAATTCTTCACTAGTTGCGACAAGGGGGATTTGAAACATTTCATGTAGTCGATATTTCAAAACCACAGCAGCTTGTTATACACCTCTAAGTCTGCCTCGTGTGCAGTACGTGAGCATTCCGACTTTTTGAGACGTGTAAATAATGCACTTTGTTTTGCCAACACTGAACAGGCGGTTTGTTGCTGCATAATTTGCATTTTCGGTTGTGTTTTTGGTTGATGTGTATGCAGGGTGTTTTCATGTTTCCATAAGCCACTGGACACTGACACGAGTTACGGGGTCTGTAACGTGCATACTGGATTAGTTGATGTTATGGGTGCATGTGTACACGAAAGGGGTTTAGACACATGCAGGTCTGTATACGTGGTCACCTGGGAGGTGGGAAACATCTCCACCATGTACCAGTCAGGCGGGAGGTACCCAGGCAGGATCAAAACCAGACCATCCGATCGGCAGTTCGACGTCTTACCCACTTGACTGTTTACTTTGAAGCCTCGGCCTACATTAATATAAGATTTTGTCGGAACTAAATAGGATGGAAATACAAGTAAGTGTACAACAATGATGAATTTACAAGATAACAACTGTAATCCAAGGATAAAAAAAAACAAATAGTAACATGAAGGTTGGACTAACCCTTCTACTATCCGCCACCTACCCAAGCCATTTTCAAGATTCATCCCATGGAAAATGTAGGATCTCAGAAAGGGTTAAAGTCAGAGTACTTTCACAGACTCAGTGCATTTGGGATTTTTTTCACACACACATCTGCGTACAAGTTTCTACAAAGTAAATGGTTTGGGGTTTTGAACTTTACATTTGTAGCACGATTAGGTTTAGCATCAGAATTAACTCCCGGCAACACATCAGGTAATTACAGTGCTTAATTCATAGTAATGCAGAGAACAGGGATGACAGTTTTCTCCTTTTAGAAATATTTTTCCTATCCCAGTTCAGGGCAAAATGGATATATTACGTTTTTGTCATGTGGTCTTTCATATACTATCGATATGCAATTCTACGAAGGTCAAGGGCTCAGGCCCTAACAAAGGTCAGGGATGAAGCATTTTGTCCTCCTGCCCACCAGGTCTACCGGAACAAGGGTCGGATCGACTTTGACCTGCGAGACCCCTACAACTTCAACATCAACACCGAGTACGACTCGCTGAGTGACCCTCATATGCTGATCTACCTCAGCAACCCACGCGTCTACAAGCGCCTGCAGGACCTGGGCCAGCTGACCCATGACGGCAACGTACGCTGCTCCAGGAAAAAGTACCACCGGTACTCTAACTGGCTGCAGCAGGTGGGACAACAGCAGTTCTACAAAAAGGCCCAGAATGAGGTAGGTGGCAAGGGGGAGGATGAGGTAGGTGGCAAGGGGGAGGTGGCAAGGGGGCGGAGGAGGTGGCAAGGGGGCGGATGAGGTGGCAAGGGGGAGGTGGCAAGGGAGAGGATGAGGTAGGAAGGGAGAGGATGAGGTGGCAAGGGGGGGGGGTCGGCAAGGGAGAGGATAAGGTGGCAAAGGGGAGGTGGCAAGGGGGAGGATAAGGTGGCAAGGGGGAGTCAGCAAGGGAGAGGATAAGGTGGCAAGGGGGAGGATGAGGTGGCAAGGGGGAGTCGGCAAGGGAGAGGATAAGGTGGCAAGGGGGAGGTGGCAAGGGAGAGGATAAGGTGGCAAAGGGGATGTGGCAAAGGAGAGGATAAGGTGCCAAGGGGGGTGGCAAGGGAGAGGATAAGGTGGCAAGGGAGAGGATAAGGTGGCAAGGGGGAGGTAGCAAGGGGGAAGATGAGGCAATGGGGAGGTAGCAAGGGGGAGGATGAGGTGGCAAGGGGGAGGTGGCAAGGGAGAGGATAAGGTGGCAAGGGAGAGGATAAGGTGGCAAGGGGGAGGTAGCAAGGGGGAGGATGAGGAGGCAAGGGGGAGGATGAGGTGGCAACGGGAGTCGGTAAGGGAGAGGATGAGGTGGCAAGGGGGGTGACAAGGGAGAGGTGGCAAGGGAGAGGATGAGGTGGCAAGGAGGAGGAGGTGGCAAGGGGGAAGAGGAAGTGGCAATGGAGAGGATGAGGTGGCAAGGGGGAGGTGGCAAGGGGAAGAGGAGGTGGCAAAGGGGAGAATGAGGTGGCAAGGGAGAGGATGAGGCGGCAAGGGGGAGGATGAAGTGGCATTGACAAGGGGGAAGATGAGGTTGCAAGGGGGAGGCGGCAAGGAGGAGGTGGTAAGGGGGAGGATGAGGTAGGTGGCGAGGGGGAGGACGAAGTATGTATGGCGGGAGATGATGAGGAAGATCTGTACAGTTTCAGAAACAAAATCCAGGATACGGTAGTTGTGGCAGTGAAGAAGGAGGGGCTTCTAATAAAAGTTGTACGAAATGGTCAGAATAAGGTAGTTGTGGTGGTGAAGGAAGGCGGGTCTATATAGTTCTACAAAATGGCCAAGATAAGGTAAGTGAGGAGGTGGAGAATGAAGTACTTGTGGGAGGGGAAGGATGAGGATGCATTGTCTGTGTGCGACTATTAAGAACAGGAAGTCAGTCATGTAATGAATGTGTCTGACTGTCAGTCATGTAATGACTGTGTAACTCTCAAGTGTAGGGAGTTTCAGTTTCAGTTTCAGTTTCAGTTTCTCAAGACGACGTCTCCGCGCTCGGAACGAACTCTATATGCACTAACGTCACAGGTGCCATGTGTATGGTGATCGTGGCACAAGCCTTTAGCCTGTACATAAACCCATGAGCTGGCCAGGTCCTGAGGCCCTTCCTAGACTACGTTTTACCTAGTCTACATTTTAAAAAAGGCCGAGCCTGCCAGCAGCAAGTGTAAGGAATAGTTGTCTACTAACTATATGCTCTATGTGACTGTCAGTCATGTACTGGTTGTGTATGATCGTCAGTCCTGTTCTCTCTGTCCCCAGCGCAAGCGGGTAGGCAAGGAGCGGCAGAATGCAGAGTCAGACGATAGTGTGAAGGTGGCAGTCATCCACGCGGTCAGCCAGGAGGAGGCCACCACCTCCACCGGGGAGATGGAAGAGCAGTGCAGGAGTGTGTCCAGGCCGGAATCGTCTGGTGAGACCTCTCAGGCAATCTCTCGGGGAGGGGGAAACACTTCTGCCAATGCACAGACACAGGAACGGGACGACGTGAGAGCCTTGGTGATGCAGTCCAGCGTCCCTGCCGAGATGAGCAATGGGGATGGAAAAGGCCTCAAGTGAGTGTGTGTGTCTGTGTCTGTGTTGCGGTTGTCATATTCCTGTGGCCGGGTTGCTGGTTAGCTGGTTGGCTGATCAACTGGTTGGTTGGCTTGGTGACCGGTTGGTTGGTTGCCTGACTGACTAGCTGGTTGAATGATTGTTTGGCTGGCTTTCTGTCTATTTGGTTGGCTGATTGGTTGGCCGATTGACTGATTGGCCGGTTGGTTGGCTGGCTGACTGATTAGTTGGCTGGCTGGTTGGTTGGCCAACTGACTGATTGGTTGGTTGGCTGGTTGGTTGGCTGAATGATTGGTTAGTTGGCTGATCGATTGGCTAGCTGGCTGGTTGGTGGGTTGATTGACAGGTTGGCTGGATATCTGGTTGATTGACTGACTGATTGGTTGGCTAGATTTCTGGCTGAATGGTTGGCTGGCTGACTGGTTAATTGGCTGATTATGTCATGTGTGTGTATGCCTGCATGTCTGCCTGTCTCCGTGTCCTTGTGCGCACAGAAACAAGCAGGGGGAACAGAGAGAGAAAGGAAGAAACATGTCAGTGTGTCCAAATTCAATTACAGAATAGCAGCATTTATGTCTGAATAGTCTTTAGCAGGCCTTAGTAAGGAACAGGGGCTGAATTAACAGAAGTGCTGGCAGGATATGAACTGTAACAATCATTCTGTCTCGGTGGTCCTGAGATACAGAAGTGCTAGCAGGATACTAACCTGTTACAGCCATGCTATCCTGAGATACAGAAGAACAGGCAGGAAACTGTAAATAACCATGGTATCTCAGTGGTTCTTTCTACATCTAACAGTTCAGAGGAAGATTTTAAATTTGTTCATGATTTTGTCGTTTATTCGGCTTCATCATCGTTTCCTTTTGATCATAATGGTTTTAATGAAATGATAGACACAATGACTACCTCTCTGAACCTGTCTCTCAGTGAAAAAAAAACAACAAAAACGCTACTTACTGCGTAGACTCGTTTTCATGTTGATGGTTGCGAGAATGGTGGCATCTTGTGGATGTGGGAAGTCTTATATTCCAGAATTGGAATTGATTTGTTTTGTTTTTTGTTTTTTGTTTTTTGCTTGCTGTCGCATGTTCTCCGCCGCTTGAATGGCCACAGAATCTGGGAGAGTTTTTCACCAAGAGGATGGAGATGATAATCATAATGAGGCTATGGAGTTCGATTCTGACTGCATGACAAGATTGTCATGATATATCTTGGTTCCGGCCAAGCCCAAGAGGTAAAAACACTTTTTCAGGTGTTGCTGGGAAATATTGAACAACACCATTAGTGGCGCGTCTGAAAGGTGGATGAGACACAACTGTGCTGTCCAAGCCTTCTTAACAAGGGTGTAGCAGGTTCAGCTTTGGGCAGTAGCCTGATGGGGCCGAAAACTTCTACCACCAGTTTTGAAAGGACGAATGGGATTCGAGCTTGCAGCCTCCCTGTTGATAGTCTGTTGCGTTAACCACTACACCATTGAGCTGCCACCGGTTATAATTGAAATTTGCTGAAGGGTGATTCATAGCAGTCGGTTAGCTCCATGCGTGCTCCACCAAATCTTCCAGCAATTATCTGATGGACTGCTGGAACCTGCCTAACCCAGTGCGCTGAAAACACTGAACAGACATACCTTGCGTTCTCTGTGTACTCCTCGTCCCTTGCCTATTAGTCACTGCCAGCTGGCTGGCTCTGTTGATAGAAGCATGGACTCGAGTTTTGATGTATCGTATTCAGTCTCAGCCTCAAGTATAAAAACTGGCCTGTTCGTCGACCATCTTAACCCTTTGACTCCCACACCCTATCCACCAACTGCAAAGACTTAACCATTTGACTCCCTCATCCTTTCCGTCAGCTTTGCTAGCATGGTTGGCAATGCAGGATGCTGTTGGACAGTGTGCAGGAGTCACAGGGTTAATGCTTAGTCATTTTTTCAGTGACGTCGGCTAAGTGTTTCAGAGGTCCCCGCCAGTAGACAGTGTGCAGGTGTCAGAGGGTTAATGCTCAGTCATTCTTCTGGTGGTGCCGGCTTAGTGTTTCATAGTTCCCGTCCCCCCTCCCTCCCTCCCTTACTTCAGAACCTTGCCAGTGTGTAGGGATTAGTTGTTTTTTTGTTTGTTTGTTGTTTTCTTTGCACACGCTCAAGAAGTGTCAGATAATTGTTGACAGGCTCGGATAGAACGTGTATGGAATTGTTCGAGGACAATGAATCCCTTTTGAACAAATTCCAAACTTCTTACTAGTCAGCACGATTGTTGAAGAGAATGGTGACCCTGTCTTTGTGTTGGCCAGGCCGGACTACCAGCTGGAACAGCAGCTGGAAATGGCCAGGAGGCAGCAGGAGAGGGAGAAGGCGCGGGCGGCGAAACGAACCAAGGCCCGTCTGAAAAAGGCGGCTGAAGACTGCTATACCAGAGCTAACAATGAGGTAAGACAGGGGCACTACTCTGTTTATGCTGTTGTTGTTGTTGTTTAATTTAATTAAAGCCCTGCCGATTGCGTAGAGCTGTATCAGGGCTATAACTGCTTAAAATATAATTTGATACGTGTCATCATCATCAGCTTGCAGAGTGGCTGGGGATGAGGAGGGTTGGGGAGATGCTGGGGGCAACGAGAGATAGAGATGGCTGGAAGTCCATGGTAGCCAACGCCATGCGGCAGGGCACCTGATGATGATGATCATCATCATCAAGTGCCTTGACGCATGGCGTTGGCGATCATGGCCCTCCATACGGATCTGTCCCTTGTTGCTGCAAGCACGTCTTCCACCCTCTCTGACCTCAGCCACCCTGCAAGTCCGTCCAGTATTTTCTCCCTGGGTCTACCTGGTGCTCTCCTTCCCTCCAGCTTTCCTCTTGGGTACATGTATTAAGTGCATTTTTGGCTCTAGGGAGGGGAGATATGCGGAAGCAATTTTAGGTAATATATGCCCATTTTGTATGCTTACATTTGTATTCAGATATGGTTTTTAAATCCTCTGTGCGATAAATTGGACGGAATGGTCAACGCCAGGGCATATCCTTAAGATTATGTGCGCGAATGCATTGATATGTGTACTTAAATTTCTTTGTTCTTTTTTTTTTCTTGTTGAAGTTTTTTGTATGTTTTGAGGCGGTTATAGCCCTGATATGGCTCTACGCAGTCGGGTGGACTTTAAACAACAATAACAACAACAAGAACAATAACAGTTGAAAATCGAGAAGAGCAGGGCATTCGCCTGGCTCCTTGGCATAGAAATATAGGAGAGATGGGTTTATTTCCCAGGTCCCTTCCTTTGAAGGCCAATTAGCCGTTTTGCCTTTCTGAAGTCTCGGTCAAAAAAGAAAGAAAAGAAAACAGCAACATAGAGTGACTGAAAGAGAAAGTAAGTAACGGAAGGAAAGGAGAAAGCAAAGAGTAAAAGAGAGAATATGTTGGAATAGTATGTGTGTGTTTGTGTGTGTGACAGAGAAGATGATAACTTGGCTCACGGGTCACTCACCTAACAGATTTGAACGTACCCTAGCTCAGCATCTTAGACAGCGGGAGCATGACGGCTTGGGTCAGGGTCACACGACCCACTCCCCTCGTGTCTTCCCCCTCCCAGTTTGCATGTGTTTAGCGCCGTTGTAGTTTTGGTCGTTGTTGGGTAATTGCTTTGGTGAATGATGAGAGTACTTGGTTTGATTGCTGAATCAAGATTTGGCGTCGAGTGAATTATTACTATTATTATGGATTCAAAACAGACGTGATCATCGACATTGTAATGCTGTTGTCCAAAATAAATGTTTATAAATGTAAGATTATGACACCTTGCCAGACATGTCTAATTTCAAAAATGAAGTAAGTATTAGCATAAAACAGGAATAGAATGCTAAACTTAAAGGCAGTTACATCAAATTTCAGGAAGATTGGTTGTTTTTATATGCAATTTTTGATTCCTCCATTGCCAGTTGATCAGTTGTGTTTATTCTTTGCATATAATGTACCGTTTATTAACAGCAATGATGATGTACGGTTTCTGTTTGTATTTATGCCTTACAATGAAAATATACGTAAATTGTATTGTGACAAATGTCATCTCTGGCGAGTTGCTCTGCATGTGTTTATTTATTTAGTTTGTCTTTCCTTCGTTCCTTATTTGTGTGCGGATTTTACATCCTTTTCTTAGATTGTTGTTGGTGTGTGTCAAATGATAGTGTATACTGAAAAGAAAAAAAAAGAAAAAAAAAAAAAAGAACCGCCCCTTTGGGTGCCAGAGCTCTTTCAGTACAAATAATATCCCGGACCTTCTGGAAATTCTGTGCTAAACTTGTCACTGTCTTTGTTTCTGCCTGGCTCCTTTGCTTTCTATTGTCTCTTCCTATCATTTACTGCCTTGCTGGTCCATTCATCTGTATGTGTTCTGTAAAGTCTTATATACTTTCTATTACAAATTTGATAATTGGATTAGTATATTACAAAACTGGTAATTGATAATGATGGATTAATGTATTAACTGCATTATAGGCTCTGAAGAAATGTGATGTGCAGAAGCAGTTTCAGGTAAATGAGGCCACTTTTTGTATGATTTAATGTCTTAGTATGTTTATATTTGTATTCAGGCGTTTTTTTTTTAACCCCCCCCCCCTCCCCAAGTGATGAATTGAACAGAAAAGTCAACGCCAGGAGCACAACCTGAGATTATGTGCGCGAATGCATTGATATTTGCACTTATTTTTCTTTTCCAGGTGTTTTTTGTTCAGGGTCAGTGAAATGTGTATATTTTCAGGTACTAGATGGTATAGTCTTGATATTGCTCTGTGCATTCGGCTGGGCTTTAAAAAGAATAATGATAAATGAGTATTAAAAAATGATGAATAATCCAAGACTAATAATTAATGTCCAGACGTCTGGTTCCATTCCCTAGCACCGGAAGCGTCAGAAAAAAGAGCTTCAAGATTACTCCAAGACCTGGCAGAAATGTCTGGACAACCTGATGCTAGTGGAGGAGAGACGGCAAGAAAACGCCGTAAAAAAGGTCAGTGTTGTGGTGTTTGTTATTGTTGTGGTGGTTGTTATCAATGTTGATGTTACGCCATTAGAAAGGTCAGTGTTGTGGTGTTTGTTATTGTTGTGGTGGTTGTTATCAATGTTGATGTTACGCCATTAGAAAGGTCAGTGTTGTGTGTTTGTTATTGTTGTGGTGGTTGTTATCAATGTTGATGTTACGCCATTAGAAAGGTCTGTGTTGTGTGTTTGTTATTGTTGTGGTGGTTGTTATCAATGTTGATGTTACGCCATTAGAAAGGTCAGTGTTGTGGTGTTTGTTATTGTTGTGGTGGTTGTTATCGATGTTGTGGTTACGCCATTGAAAGGTTGTTACGCCATTGAAAATGTCAGTGTTGTGGTGGTTGTATTTGTGGTTGTTGTTATCGATGTTGTTGTTACGCCATTAGAAGGTCTGTGTTGTGTGTTTGTTACTGTTGTGGTTATTATCGATGTTGTTGTTACGCATTGAAAAGGTCAGTGTTGTGGTGTTTGTTATTGTTGTGGTGGTTGTTATCAATGTTGTTACGCCATTGAAAAGGTCAGTGTTGTGGTGTTTGTTATTGTCATTTGTTGTGGTGGTGGTTATCGATGTTGTTGCTACGCCATTAAAAAGGTCAGTGTTGTGGAGGTTGTTAATGTTGTTGTTGTTTATTATCGTTGTTGTTGTCGTTGTTGTTGTTATCGTAGTGGTTGCTGTTGTTGTTTGTGGTTGTTATCATTCTGCCGATGTTATTGTAATTGTTGTTATCTTTGCTGTTCTTGTTATTGTTGATGTTATTGTTATCGATCTCAGGTTTTTTTATCAATATTTTTTATTGTAGTTGCTATCGCAGTTATTGTTATCTTCGCTGCACTTGGTGTTGGTGATGATGGTGGTAGTGGTGTTGGTGGTGATGGGAGCGTTGCTGTTGTTGTTGCTGTTATCGTTGTTGGTGTTAATATTGTTATCGTTGTTCTTGTTATTGTTGCTGCTGATGTTGTGACTTTTGCTCTCGTTGCTGTCGTTGTTGTCGTCAGTAAAATGCATATCATAATGATACGTGAGTAGCTCAGTAAGGTGTACGAAATATATATTTACGCATGTATGATGATAAACTAAAAGATCGAGTAAAGTGCACAAAATGGACACTTCAGCGGTTCAGCACGATGTACAGAAGACGGTATTAAAATTAAAGGAGAGGGTTTGAGTCAAAATCATTCAGACTTTATTCAGTCCTTCTTGGTAAAAACATAACATGGAGTGCATAGTGAAACAGAGTGAATGGAGATGTGTCTTTTTAGACCCAAGAGAAGCAAAGCAAGAGTGAATGCTTGGCCTCTCTTGCTATCCCCGGCAGCGGGTCTGACAAGTTCTACACAGAACAAAACGGCTGATCGTCACCTGCTTTGGGAGCGTCAAGACCTTCCCTGTGAAAAATCTCGATTTTTGGCCGAAACGTTAGTCACCCTGAGCTTCTGAAGTTCTTTGAACTGTTTTCTACTCTTACAAATGAAGGTTGCCGGATTGTTTTTGCCTGGATTCCTAGCCATGTTGGTATTGGAGGCAATGAAAAGGCTGACTGCCTGGCCAAGAAGGCCACAAGGGAAAAGATGTCTAAATCTTTGATTCCTTACACAGTTGTCAAATCGAAAACACACGGTTACGTGAGAAATCTATGGCAGGAGGATTGGAATGAACAGACAGATAACAAACTTTTCCAAATCTGCCCTAGCCTGAAAGAAAATATGCCATCTGCTGCAGGAAGCCGTAAGAAAGAGACAGTGTTATGTAGGTTACACACGGATCACACATCCTACACTCACTCGTACCTTTTAAAAATGAAGAAGCACCGTGGTGGACGAGCCGTTGAACATCAGACACCTCCTCCTTGATTGCTGGGACTTGTACGATGTGAGACAACAGCACTACACGGCGGACTCCTTAAAGAATCTCTTCTGAGACGTTCCTCCTGAAGCAATTTTCCAGTTTTTTACAGGAGATCAATAGATTTCACCTGTAACTATTTTATGTCCTTTTTTTCTTTAATTGCATTTTAGACTTACGGTGAGCATGGCTTTTAACTTTTATCTTTTATCTTAACGGGGTTGTCGTTTTTGACGAATTGTTAGCCCTGACATGGCTCTAGTAATCGGCTGGGCTATAAGCAATATGAACTTGAACCTGTCAAGAATCTAGATACTGATTGATCTTGAACTTGCCTTGCAACTCAGTATGCAACATTTTTGCCACAAAGCTGTCTCCCTCTAAACGTTTTTTGCTTCGTTTGTGTTGTTTCAGACGAGACAATTAATTCTGTGAAGTAAATGGTCTATTTTGTTTGCGTGTCTTTTTTCTCTGATCTTGCCATTGCAAGGGAGACAGTCCTACTTACATCTCTCCTGGGACTAAAAATACATACGTAAATGAACTCTCTTAAATTGATCCAGTAAAGTGCACAAAGAATGACATTAGAATGATGGTGTAGTAAAGGGCATAATTGATGCTGGCAAAATGGGTCGGTAAAATGCTTACAATGTTATTTCAAAGTGGGTTCATTATGGTGTATAAAATGGTGATACTAAAAAGCAGCATTGTTCAATAAAATGCATCTAGTTGATGTATATAAGGGATTTACTCATTTAGTAAAGCAGTGTTAGATCCAGGATGGAAGTGAAACTGGGACAGAATCCCGTGAGTTGACAGTATCTGTCGTACGTCATGTCCAGCAGAACGAACTGGACATACTGACATTTAGATGAAATAGCGTAAACATTCTTTTTTCTGTTCCATTATCTACATCACTTCAGTGGCCATAGACCCGGGGACGGTCTTTCACAATGCTGAAGCTATACATGACGAAGGAATGTTAATAATGACGCTTTAGAGTTCCTTTCTGGATTGAGACTGCGTGACGGGGCTGTATTCTACACTTGCTTCATAACGTATCCTGGTGTCAACCATTTCCGAGAGATAGACACCTGTGGTGTTGGTCAACAGATTTGAGCAATTTGAGCAACACGCTCAATGACGCATTCTTGAAATGGATGAGACTCGACTGTGTGGTCCTAGTCTTCCCAGTGACCCCACAGCATGTTCAGTTACGGGTAGAGCCGGTTGGGGCCATAAATTCCCACATTGATTTTGACAAGACTGAAGAGGGTACAAACCCGTAACCCTCCATTCTTAGATGGGGTAAAAATTCATCAACAGTCCCAATAAAACAGAAACTATTAGAGACAATGGTCAAGTTCTTGTGTGTGTGTGTGTGTGTGTGTGTGTGTGTGTGTGTGTGTATACGTGTGTTTATGTGTATGTATGAGTGTATATGTGTTTGTATGTGTACATACGTGAATGTGTGTGTATCTGTGTGTGCACGTCTGTGTGTTTATGTGTGTTTATGTGTGTGTATATATTGTACATATGTATGTGTGTGTATGTGTACGTGTGTGTGTGTCTATGTCTATGTGTGTCTGTGTATGCGCGTGCACGCGCATATATACGTGTGCTCGTGTATTGGCGCGGTGTGTCTTCGTATATGCGGACATACTGATTAATTAACTATTGATGAAAATCAGATTTGTAGGAAATTATGTTGATGTTGATGTAGTTTCAGACAGGTGGTGTAAATGTGTTATTATGCATCACTGATGATTTGCATTTGGGGTTACTCCAGATTGTGGATTGCATCGAAGTGTAAAATATGACATAAATGAACAAATTCCCAGTCCCACCCCACCTATTGTCATTGTATTGTGGTTCAAGACCGATGTACATGAAACTATCTGAGTCTGAGTCTGAGTGTGTCTGGTGGTAAAGGGTGGAGATGTTTCTGATTTCCAAGGTCACCATGTGAATAGACATGCCAGTGCATCAACCTGCTTGGTTTTTGTTTACTCATACACAATGTTAGGTGTGCATGTTAAAAGGTTCTGTAAGTCACGTCAATGACCTGCCAGTGCTTCAACCTTCTTCGTTTGTTGACTCATACACGGTGTCAGATATGCATGTTAAAAGATTCTGTAAGTCACGTCAGTGACCTGCCAGTGCTTCAACCTTCTTCGTTTGTTGACTCATACACGGTGTCAGATATGCATGTTAAAAGATTCTGTAAGTCACGTCAATGACCTGCCAGTGCTTCAACCTTCTTCGTTTGTTGACTCATACACGGTGTCAGATATGCATGTTAAAAGATTCTGTAAGTCACGTCAATGACCTGCCAGTGCTTCAACCTTCTTCGTTTGTTGACTCATACACGGTGTCAGATATGCATGTTAAAAGATTCTGTAAGTCATGTCAGTGGCTGGCTTGTGGAAACATGAAAACACCTAGCATGCATGTCCATCAAAGATGGAGACTGTGCTACAACATAAGTGGACTGTGGTCAGCTCGCCTGACAGCTTAAGTTCTCCATGATCCACAAAAAAGTCTGATTATGCGTAATGCCTGCTTAATCTAGATACCTGATATGATTTTACGTGTTTTTCTTTAATTGCATTTTAGACTTGCAAGGTTGACGATGAGCATGGTTTTTACCTGTTGTCTTTTGTCTCATCGGGTTGTCGTTTTTTGACATGGTGTTAGCCCTGATATGGCTCTAGTAGTCGGCTGGGCTATAAGCAATATGAACTGAACTGAACTGAATCCAGATGAATTATGAGAATAGCGCTATACAACAATTAATAAGTTATGGTTTATAATACAGTAGCCCATCAAGGTGAACATACATGTGGTATTGTGTTATCACAGCTCCAAGAGGGGTACAAACCGCCCCGGCTGTACAACAAGCAGTATGAGGACCCACCTCAGCTGATGGAAGATGATGAGGCGCGTGCTGCCAGGTTTAAACGGCAGCTGCAGGATGAGATGAACAAACGCTGGCAGAGTCAGGCTGGTGAGACTTTGCTTGAAATAAGTTGTATTCTGCCCACCGTCGGGATGCCAGGGACTTTTTTTTATTAGTATAAACAGTATCCCCACCTTCTGAAAAATCTGTGCTAGGAATTTCCTCTTTTCTGTCACTTTTTTTGTTTTGTTTTGTTTTGTTTTGCCTTGCTCCTTTGCTTTCTGTCATCCGTTCTTATTTTCTGCTTTGTTGGTCCATTTGCTCCTTTGCTTTCTGTCATCTGTTCTTATCATTTTCTGCTTTGTTGGTCCATTTACCTGCATGTGTTCTACGAAGGCTCAATACTTCCTGTAAGGATTGATAACTGGGTACATATATTAAGTGCACTTTTGGCTGTAATGAATGAGACGTGCAGAATCAGTTTCAGGAACTTTAGGTATGTTTTTATGTTTGAGTGTCCTCACATGTGTTTGTATTTGTATTCGTTTTAAGCCCTCTGGTGATAAATTGGACGGAGTGACCATTGCTGGGGCATATTTTAAAATTATGTTGGCGAATGCATTGATATGTGTACTTAAATTTTTTTTCCAGATTTTTCCAGTGAGGTATTGCGTATGGTTATAGCCCTGATATGACCCATCGCAGTCGGCTAGGCTTTAAACACACACAAAAACAACAACAATAAGTTGTATTCTTTCACGTGTAACATCACAATAGAATTGGTTTAGTCTTTCCTGGGGTTGCCTGTTTTTCAAAGAATTTCATACACCCCCTGTGGGGATGCTGGGGGCTCTTTCAGTATAAATAGTATCCCCACTTTCTAGAAATTCTGTGCTAGGAGTTTCCTCTTTTCTGTCTCTTTCTTTGTTTCTGCCTTGTTCCTTTTGCTTTCTGTCATTTCTTCCTATCATTTTCTGCTTTGCTGGTCCGTTTACATGTATGTGTTCGATAAAGTCTTACGAACTTTTGCTTTAGATTTTTTCTTTTTTTTTTCTCTTGGAAAACTTTTATTCATATTCAAATTCATATTCATACATACAATGAAATAGACTAAAAATCTTATAACAGTGTTCAATATTTACAGTAAAATCAACTAAAATTCTGGGTACAATGGATGTAACAGCCTGCATTATAAACTTAAATCATGCAATTAAAAAAAGTGACATACACATACATAATATCACAAAAAAGTGCTAATCTGACAGTTATGCCTGTGCATGCACACCGTTAAGCACAAATAGCAATGCATTCGCACACAGACCACTGCTTAACAGTTTCGTCCAAACAGCGATGTGTGTATGAAGGACGATTTGAGGCACTAGTAAGCAGAATATGTATGAAAAATGTGGAAACTAAACAGAGTCAAAAGGCGAAGTGAAATAATGAATGACTGAAAAAGAGAGGGGAGAGAGAAATAAATAAATACAGAAAGATTGATAGGATTGATAACTAGGTACATGTATTAGGTGCATTCTTGGCTCTAGGGAGGTCAGATATGCAGAAGCAATTTTTAGTTAACTTAGACCCGTTTTTGTGTATGTTTTGATGTCCTTAGGTATGCTTAAAATTTGTATTCAGGTGTGTTTTTTAAATCCTCTGTGTGATAAATTGGACGGAGTGGTCAACGCCAGGGGCATGTCCTTAGATTATGCGCGCGAATGCATTGATATGTGTACTTAATTTTCTTTTGTTTTGTTTTTCCTGTTTAAGTTAGTATGTTTTGAAGCGGTTATAGCCTGATACGGCTCTATGCAGTCGGCTGGGGTTTAAACAACAAAAACAATAACAAAAAGAATTTCATACAAAGTCAATACATTCTGCGACAAGTGTATTAAAGGGTTTTGCACATACTTCATCTCTACGACCACCTCTGAATGTACACTCTATCCAGCCTCTCCTTTCTGTTTCTTACGCTAGTTGTTTACAAATTCCTTTACACAAATGTTCAGCATTGGGTCGCCATTTATTTTCTGTGTCTGGTCCATAGAACTGGAACAAGCTTCTCCTGCCTCATCGACTATTACACACTCCTCCTTCAAGTCTACGACATACCTTTTTGTTGGCAGGGATTCCCTCCTTCACCCCCCCCCCCCCCAGCTGATCACACTCCTCTCCTGTCCTCCCCTTTCAGTATGCATATACATTGTACGCTTACTTGTTTTTGTCAGTGTGAGTGAATGATTGAGTGAGCGACGAGAATCGGCGATTCAATTATTGATTTATATATCGAGATAAAGCATTATTATTACTCTTACTATCATCATCATTATCATTATTTCATCGTTATTATTATCATTGATATATTATTATCATCGTTATAGTTTTTGTTGTTGTGTTGTTATCAGTGTTATTGTTACTATTATTGTTTATTATAATTACTGTATTTTGTGAAGTACTCTTTTGTAGAATTGACGGGTAAGTAGGTCTTCTGGTTCTTTGTGTCTTCTGTTTAGCTTAACTGGGCGTAACAGACAGCCGAAATTTGTTTCAATAAAAGTTTGATAGAAACATGAACAATAGTTTATAAAACCCATAAGTTAGGTAGGAACCAAGACTTTGCTAACATTTAGCGTTAATGCGCAGGCCTATTAGTATTACGGAAGCCGCGATCATTTTAGTTCCTTTTCCGTCACATGGTATTTACAGTGGAAGCGCATATGGAGTTTAGTCCAGACGTTCTGACACTGTATTCACCAAACGGGAAGTCACTGATGCTGTGTGTTGTAGGGAGGATGAAGGCGCAGAAGGAGAAGGCGAAGGAGAAGTACAATGACTTGGAGCAGACGTATACCAGGAACTTCATCAAGGCCTTTGCCGGCCCTGGTGCTGAATCATCTGAACAAGGTGACTATCTGGCTGTCTGCCTGTCTGTCTGTCAATCTCTCTGTCTGTATGTCTGCCTATCTATCCATCTCTCTCTCCTTCGTCTATCTGTCTGTCTCCTCTCTCTCCTCTCTCTCTCTCTCTCTCTCTCTCTCTCTCTCTCTCTCTCTCTCTCTCTCTCTGTCTCTCTCTCTGCCTGTCTGTCTGAGTGTCTCTGTCTGTCTGTCTCTTCCTTTCTCTCTCTCTCTCCTCTGCGTTTGTCTGTGTGTCTGTCCGTCCGTCTGTCTGTCTGTCTCTCGTTTTCCGTCTGTCTGCCTCACTCCTCCTCTGTGTCTGTCTGTCTGTCTGTCTGTCTCTCTCTCTCTCTCTCTCTCTCTCTCTCCTCTCTCTCTCTCTCTCTCTCTCTCTCGCCCCTTCTCTCTGTCTGTGTGTCTGTCTATCTGTCCGTCCGTCTGTCTGTCCGTCCGTCTGTCTGTCTGTCCGTCTCTCTCTCTCTCTCCTCTCTCTCCCTCTCCCTCCCTCCCTCGTTGTCTGTCTGTCTGTCTTTCTGTCTGTCTCTCTGTCTTTCTTTCTGTCTGTCTTTCTCTGTATATTGAACATTTTCCAACCGTAAAAAAATGTGACAGTGCGTTTGTAGTTCTGTGCTGATTGTATATTAGCAACTGCGAATATGAAAAGTAGCTTTTGACTAGTGACTTGTAACGTCGGAAAATATAGTATCATTATTGTTGTTGTCATTGACTGTTTTCTCTCTGCAGGTTACACATTCTATTGAAACTTATGCACATGTGTGTGTGGATTTAAAGGACGATTCAGCCTGATGAGAAAGACGAATGGGACTGTTGAAACTGTACGCTAATCATGTTAACTTACGAAAATGTAATAGTAACATATGAAGTATGGACTTACCTGATGATACTGTAACATGAATAACGTATGGTGTGTAGACTTACGCTGATGATAACAGTTTCATATAACGCAGATCTTTTTTATATTACATGTATATATAATGATAAAGGTAAACCTGATTATTACTGAAGAAGAGATGGAGGGGGGGGGGGGGGGGGGCGTATACCTGGCACATACATTAATGCAGTATAACACATTTGATCAAAAGTCACAACAAATAATCGTGAACGTAAAGTCAGAAATAATGAAGTTGTCACTGGTGCACGAAGAATTATATACTGGAGAGAAATGTGACCATCATTTGACAAATCGGCCCGTCACACATACACGCACGAGAAAACACACCCACACATAACAACACAAATACAGATACACACACATATACACAGACACGAGTGCATACAGATATAAATCAATTGCAACATGACCTGACTTAGAAAAGCTGCAAGCCTTAATCTCTGAAGTTTTGTAGATTATTCTAAAAATGTTTAGAGATTTTCTGAAAACTCAGAAGGCGTGTGCATTGTCTTCAAAAAACACTGGAACTAGTGGAAGGGAGTTTTATGTTGGCTGAAAAATGGCCTTAAATGAGCAAGGCAAAAGGTGGTTTTTGTCTTCATCATCATCATCAACGTTGTCGATGGGAAGGTAAGGGAGGGGGGAGGGGACCTGATGAGACAAAGCATCAGACAGGATCCTCCATCTCTGTCTCTTTGAGGTGCAGCAACAAGTAGTTCAGGCGTATCGAGGTTAAGGGCATTGCCCGGCTGCTTTGGTATAAAACACTGGAGAGATAGGTTGATTTCTCAGGTCCCACGCCTTGAAGACCAGTTAGCCTTCTTATCTTTCTGAAGTCTTGGTAAAAACAATGTGACTGAATATGAATTTGAATCTAGGGAGAAGGGCTGGGCGCCCCCCTTGTGGTGCTGGCCCCGGGAAAAGTTGATGTCTCTGCCACCTCACTTTCAGGGTTATGGAACTGTCTAGGTAGGACCTCGGGACCTGGCCAGCTCGTGGGTTTATGTGCAGGCTAAAGGCTTGTGCTGTTATCATTCTGGATCTTCTCCATTACATGGCACCTGTGACGTTAACGCATATGGAATTCATTCCGAGCGCGGACATATCATCTTGAGAAATGGAAACTGAAACTGAAACCGAGGTTGGTCCAATCTGAGATATTTAACACCCAGTTCCTCCTGCGTCTATGTCGTCCAGTGCCTCCTTCCAGGATGTCGTACAGGACAATTTTGGGTGTTTGGCTCTATCCAGACAAGCTTGTGAGGTGTCACTGTGGCAGAAACGCTTTCTTTGGATCTGTCAAGGTATTGAACCCTCCCCAACCCCCACCCAGCGTGGGGATGCCGGGGGCTCTTTCAGTATAATAGTTTCCCCACCTTCTGGAAATTCTGTGCCAGAAATTTCCTCTTTTCTGTCACTCTCTTTGTTTCTACCTTGTTCCTTTGCTTTCTGTCATTTCTTCTTATCATTTTCTGCCTTACTGGTGCATTCACCTGTATGTGTTCGATAAAGTCTTACGTACTTTTTCTTAAGATTGATAATTGAGTACATGTATTTAAGTGCAGTTTTGGTTCTAGGGAAGTGTGATATGCAGAAGCAATTTTAGGTATTTATGTCCATATATATATATTGGTGTTTCTAGGTATGTTTAAATTTGTATTCAAGTGTTTTTTAAATCCCCTGTGTGATAAATTGGACTACGTGCCCAGGTTGTTGGCTGTCAGTGTAATGTGCACAACTTCTGTCACTGTTTGTGGACTACGTGCCCAGGTTGTTGGCTGTCAGTGTAATGTGCACACCTTCTGTCACTGTTTGTGGACTACGTGCCCAGGTTGTTGGCTGTCAGTGTAATGTGCACACCTTCTGTCACTGTTTGTGGACTACGTGCCCAGGTTGTTGGCTGTCAGTGTAATGTGCACACCTTCTGTCTCTGTTTGTGGACTACGTGCCCAGGTTGTTGGCTGTCAGTGTAATGTGCACACCTTCTGTCACTGTTTGTGGACTACGTGCCCAGGTTGTTGGCTGTCAGTGTAATGTGCACACCTTCTGTCACTGTTTGTGGACTACTTGCCCAAGTTGTTGGCTGTCAGTGTAATGTGCACACCTTCTGTCACTGTTTGTGGACTACGTGCCCAGGTTGTTGGCTGTCAGTGTAATGTGCACACCTTCTGTCACTGTTTGTGGACTACTTGCCCAAGTTGTTGGCTGTCAATGTAATGTGCACACCTTCTGTCACTGTTTGTGGACTACTTGCCCAAGTTGTTGGCTGTCAATGTAATGTGCACACCTTCTGTCGCTGTGTTTGTGTGTTTGTGAAGTCATCAGCTGCGAGTGTACTGTGTACACTTTTTGTTACTGTATCCGTGTGTGTCTGTGTACGAACGTCTCCTCAGCGTCCAGTGTGCTCTGTATGTAATCGTGTCACTGCGTCTGTGTGTCTGTGGAAATCATCAGCTGTGAGTATACTGTGCAGTACAAGTAATTGTGTCTGTGTGTTACTTGCATCTGTAAACTCCTCTGGTCTGAATGTGTCTGGTGTGTTCACATTGGCGCCGTCTGT
>JAPXFY010000019.1:13720839-13723339 GCA_030674185.1 Monoplex corrugatus
CAATACATACTGACGTTACATGTGTCATGTGATGGAGGAGATCCAAAACAATCATGGCATAGCTGTACCCTAGTATACTTGTGCATGAGCTCTACAGTTTGGCCAGGTCTTGGGTTACCTTGGCATAACCATCTTGAGGCGAAACCATGTTCGTACGCAAAAATGAACCTTAGGTTTTCCCGATGAATTTTTTCGAAATATTGAAAGAAAATTTTGTAACAACGGATTTGCTTTGAGAAAATGCTCAGTGCCTCTTGTCTTTTTCATCTTACTGACTGATTGAATGAATTATGTATTCGTTTATTTGTTACCGTTTCTCTCAGTGGGGATGCCGGGGGCTCCGTCCGTATAAATAGATATAAATGGTATCCCCACCATTCGGAAAGTCTGTGCCAGAAATTTCCTCTGTCCTATTACTCACTTTGTTTCTGCCTCACTCTTTGGTTCTATGTCATCTCTTCTTTTCTCGTTTCTGCCTTGCTGATTCATTCAACTCCTCAGCCTTATATGCTTTCTGCCTATTAAGTGTGGTAATTTGGTACATATGTGAACTGCATTATTGTTATTATTGTAAATGTTCTGCTGTATCTTTTGCTCTCTGTCGCCTCTTCTTTTCTCGTTTCTGCCTTGCTGGTTCATTCACCTCTTCAGCTTTATATGTTTTCCGTCTATTAAGTGTGATAATTTGGTACATATGTGAACTGCATTATTCCTATTATTGTAAGTGTGAAGTGCATTATTGTTATTATCATCATCACTATATTATTATTATTATTATTATTATTATATATTATTATATTATTATTATTATATTATTATTATTATTATTATTATTATTGTTGTTGTTATTGTTGTTGTTATTATTATCATCATCATCATCATCATTGTTATTATTATTATTATTACTATTATTATTGTTCTTGTTGTTGTTATTATTGTTGTTGTTCTTGTTGTTATTGTTATTATAGTTTTGCAATATGCTTCGGTATGCGTGATGATTTGTGCTGCAGACGGCCAAGGGTATAAAGACCAACTTGTCATCATACCCCACCAAGACCAAGGTGCTGCATGCCGATGATCCCAATCCTCATCCCGCCGACGGTGAGTCACTACATATGCCATTGCTTGCTCCGCCTTGGCTTGGGCCTTGGGTTGGATTGTGGTCCAGTGTCAGTTTTCTCAAGATAGCAGTCACGGCATTCATAGCATTCTTACCAACAAATGCCTATCAATTAACATCAGGAAGATAGTTCTTGAATGTTATATAGAACCAGATAGTTCTTGAATGTTATATAGAACCAATACTGTTGTACGGTTGCGAGGCGTGGACAGTCAACAAACAAAGCCAGAACAAGATTGAGGCAACCGAGATGTGGTTTCTAAGAAGGATGTTGAGAGTTCCATAGACAGCAAAGAAAACAAACGAGACAGTCTTGATGGAGGCAGACACAGGTAGATCATTCATAAGGACGATTAGGAAAAGACAGGCAACATTTATAGGCCATTTTATGAGGAAAGGGGATTTGGAGCACCTGGTCACAACAGGAAAGCTGGAGGGAAAGAGAGCACCAGGTAGACCCAGGGAGAAAATACTAGACGGACTTGCAGAATGGCTGGGCACAAGGAGGGTAAAAGAGATGCTGGAGGCAACAAGAGATAGAGACAGATGGAAGTCCATGATCGCCAACGCCACGCAGCAGGGCACCTGATGATGATGATGAGCAGTCACAGCACACCGGTGGTTCTGTATGCACAAACGCCACCAATGCCTTGTGATTGAAGGATCCAAATGTACTAAGGTGGATGTCATCAGCCGGGCGTACACCCTGCTTCTGGGGAGGTTTGGAGGTTCTCCCAAATTGGTGGACTGTATATTTCTCCCGCCCCCGCTCTACGCCCTCCCTTCTGGCATTTTTTGTACTAACTTGTGTTTGGCTGGGTTGCACGTTCCCTCATTGGGACTGAATTGGATCGGGTTGGATCGTCATTGTTAGGATGGGATTGTCTTAGCTAGCTTGGTTTGATTTGGGTTGGGTTGGGTTGTGTCGACTCGGGTGGATTCGGGTTGTGTTCAACTGTCTTGGGTAGAACTAGATTGTCTTGAGTTGGTGTGGGTTATGTTGAACTGTCTTGGGTAAGACTACATTGTCTTGGGTTGGTGTGGGTTATGTTGAACTGTCTTGGGTAGGACTAGATTGTCTTGGGTTGGTGTGGGTTATGTTGAACTGTCTTGGGTAGGACTGGACTGTCTTGAGTCAGTGTGGGTTATGTTGAACTGTCTTGGGTAAGACTACATTGTCTTGGGTTGGTGTGGGTTTTGTTGAACTGTCTTGAGTAGGACTAGATTGTCTTGAGTCAGTGTGGGTTATGTTGAACTGTCTTGGGTAAGACTAGATTGTCTTGAGTCAGTGTGGGTTATGTTGAACTGTCTTGGGTAGGACTAGATTGTCTTGAGTCAGTGTGGGTTATGTTGAACTGTCTTGGGTAGGACTAGATTGTC
>JAPXFY010000019.1:13728339-13833339 GCA_030674185.1 Monoplex corrugatus
TTTCCTCCTATCATTTTCTGCCTTGTTGGCCCATTCACCTGTATGTGTTCGACAAAGTCTTACATACGTTCCCGTAGGATTGATAATTGGGTACATATGTAAAGTGCATTTATGGCTGTAGGGAAGTGAGATATGCAGAAGCAAGTTTAGGTAATTTATGCGTGTTTTTACATATGTTTGTTTGTTTGTGTGGGGGTGGGTGGGTGGGCTAGCATTATAGGGGTGGTTCTCATCGTCTTTCCCTCGCTGCTTAGGTATGCTTAAATTTCTGTTCAGGTGGGTTTTTTTTAATCCCCTGTGCGATAAATTGGACGGAGTGGTCAACGCCAGGGACATCTCCTCAGATTATGTCCTCGAATGCATTGATATGTGTACCTAATTTTCTTTTCCTTTTTTTTTTCCTGTTGAAAGAGTGTATGTGCATTGAAATGGCTATAGCCCTGATATGGCTGTACGCAGTCGGTTGGGCTTTAAGCAACATTAAGAATAATTCCGCAGCATAAAAGTTAGTGTATTCCCTACCCGTCTTAAAGTTCCAAGCAAATCGCTGGAGTCAGTGTTTCATAGTCCCGTTTCTCTCCCCATTCAAGACTTTGCAAGAGGACATATTTTTGCGTAAGATCAAGGAGTCTGCCAGGTCACAGATGACAGGTATATGGAATTGTCCGAATGTATTGAACCACTCATGAACAAACTCTAAACTTCGCCCTTTTTTTTTTTTTCTTTACATCCTGCTGGCTACCAATGTCATGTTGCTCAGTTTATTTGTCTTCGTTTTCCCCTCATCTCTGTCTGCTTCATTTCATGATCATAATGGTTATAATCAGCATCATCATGTGCCCTGCCGCAAGGTGTTGGTAACCATGGCCCTACACACGAATCTGTCCCCTGTCGCTGCAAGTAGGCCCTACATCTTCAAAGGAGGAAAAGGGAATTAGAGCACCTGGTCACAACAGCAAAGCTGGAGGGATAGAGAACACCAGGTAGACCCAGGGAGAAAATATTGGACGGACTTGCAGGGTGGCTGAGGACAGAGAGGGTGAAAGATGTGCTTGTGGCGACAAGGGATAGATGCATATGGAGGTCCATGATTGCAGCCGCAGGACACGATGATGATGATGAGTATGTCACGGCGGGTGACTTGACCAAACTGTGCAAACTTTGCATCGTATCAGTGTTGCTATAAACGGTTTCTGTGGGCTCATCAAGGTGTTGATCTTGCTCCGTTTGTACGTGCTGGTTTCCTGAGATGGAGTATAACACAGCGTCTCAAGTTTGAAAAGTTTGTCAAACCAGAGTCCTGTCCATGTTTTCTCTCTTGCTCATCTGCGATGGAGTGTAACAGAGCGCATTAAGTTAAAAACATTTGTCAAACCAGAGTGCTGTCCATGTTTTCTCTCTCGCTCATCTGCGATGGAGTGTAACACAGCGCATTAAGTTAAAAAAAGAAGTTTGTCAAACCAGAGTGCTGTCCATGTTTTCTCTCTTGCTCATCTGCGATGAAGTGTAACACAACGCATTAAGTTAAAAAAGTTTGTCAAACCTGAGTGCTGTCCATGTTTTCTCTCTTGCTTATCTGCGATGGAGTGTAACACAGCGCATTAAGTTAAAAAAAAAGTTTGTCAAACCCGAGTGCTGTCCATGTTTTCTCTCTTGCTCATCTGCGATGAAGTGTAACACAACGCATTAAGTTAAAAAAAGTTTGTCAAACCAGTCATTTACACGTTTTCTGCCTTGTTCAGGACGTGTGAGAAGCAGACGGAGGAGGAGCGGGTGCAGATGGAGGAGTTGGTGGAGAGACTGCTGAAGGACCTCAGCAATGACCATCTGGACAAGAAGGACATGGTCCAGCTCGCTGCCCTCTGTGCTGCCCTGACCGAGTCCAGCCTGGTGTGTATAGACACATACTTACACACACACACGCACACACGGGCACACAGGCATGCACGCACACCCACCAACCCACACACACGCACACACACACACACACACACACACGGACACACAGGCATGCACGCACACCCACCCGCACACCACACACACACACGGACACGGACACACAGGCACGCACGCACACCACAAACGCGCGCGCACACATATGCACATTCAGACACACGCACAGATTGTGTAACTAGTGTATAATACACAGCACATGCACACTCGCACACATTGCACACACACACACACATACACAACGCATACATACAAGTACACACACACACACTCATACACAAGGCACACGCAAACATACACACGTGCTCATACACCACATGTATCTGATTGTAGAGGGGTGGGGGAGAGGAGGGGAGGGAGAGAGAAAGAGAGAGGGAGAGAGAGAGGGGGAGGGAGAGAGAGAGAGAGGGGGGTTTGACTTAGACTTAATGGGTGAAGGGAGGAAAGAAGTAGGAGAAGAAAAGAGAAATACCGAAATGACAGTTCAGACGATGATTTGCTACACCTGGTCTGTGGCGTACGATTCCAGCCTGTGGACAGAACAAACCTACCCATTGAGAAGATGTACGACACGCACAAGAGCGTGACTGGATAACTGAACCTGTAAATCAGACAGTTAATCAATCAGGAAACTAGTCAACATACTAACTGAACCTGTAAATCAGTCAGTTAATCAGTCGGGAATTTTGGTCAACATTCTACCGATTGAGAAGTTGTATTCAGTGGTTCTGTTGAAAGAATAAGTTGTGGTTGGAGCAAGGGGGTTGGTAGACATAACTGAAACAGCTCTCGATTTCTGGGAACTGGAGGACCAGAGCTCGAATAGGCAGAACCAGCTGAAGAGAGTTCCAGCTGAATCATTTCGAAAGTAGAAAGAAAGTTAACTCCATAAGGCTTAACACTTTTGACTCCCGCACCCTATCCACCAACTGCAAAAACTTAACCCTTTGACTCTATCACCTTATCTGCCAGCTTCCTTCAGGAAGATGGTTGACAGTGCAAGATGCTGATGGATAGGGCGAGGGAGTGAAAGGGTTAAAATTTTCTTACTTGCTGCAGGTGTCTGATAGCTAAGTGGTTAAGACATTTGTCATCCCTGATTGCCTTGTAGACGCGGGTTCAAATCCAGGAGGAAAAAAAATGCGACAGCAGAAGGGCATGCAGCGGTCATGACCTGGATGCTGCCCACCCCCTCAGAATGTAAGGGTTTTGGGCTGAAACACTTGCTTGAGGAGGATTGCTAGTCTGAGCACCTCCTGCTGTCCTGTTTCTGGCTACAGTAGTGCTGTATTGCATACAAATGGACTAGAATGGCATCATCATCATCGTCATCATCATCATCATGTGCCCTGCCGCATGGTGTTGGCGATCATGGCCTGATCAGGAAGTATCTCTCTGTCGAAACAACTGCAAAACTCGGTTCTCTCCTTCATAATGTCTCGCATTGACTATTGCAATTCACTCCTGTCCGGCCTTCCTGCCTCCACCACTCACATCCTACAGCGCATTCAAAACAATGCTGCACGCCTTGTACTCAAAAAGAAAAAAGCTGACCACATATCTCCTCTCCTGGCACAACTTCACTGGCTCCCTGTATCAAAGCGCATACAGTACAAACTAGACACCATGTGCTACAAAAGCCTCAATAACGCAGCCCCCGATTACCTGTCAAGCCTACTTGAGATCTATGTTCCCTCACGTACCCTCCGCTCTGCCTCCGATCCTCTGACTTTTCGCTTTCCACGCACTAAGCTCAATACCTATGGTCCACGAGCCTTCTCTGTTTCTGGTCCGCTCTCCTGGAACAAACTTCCTCTCTCAGTCCGTCAGCAACCTACTTTTGTCTCCTTCAAGTCCGCTCTCAAAACTCACCTTTTCTCCTCTGCATAAAATCCTGACCTCACTCAATCCCCTCTGCAGCCTGTCTCCACTCGGAGGGGAATCACATTGCAATATATAATTGTATATAATATGCTCTCTATAATTTTCCATTGTTTTTATTCTTTCTCCCCATTTATAGCCGTGTGTGTGTGTGCGTGGGTGTGTGTGTGTGTGTGTGCGTGCGTGCGTGTGTGTGTGTTTCAGCGCTTAGATTTGATTTTATCAAGATTTTGCGCTATATAAATATTGTAATTAAATTTAAAAAATTATGGCCCTCCATATGTATTTATCCCTTGTCGCCGCAAGCACATCTTCCTCCCTCTTTGTCCTCGGCCACCCTGCAAGTCCGTCCAATATTTTCTCCCTGGGTCTACCTGGCGCTGTCTTTCCCTCCAGCTTTCCTGTTGTGACCAGGTGCTCTAATTTCTCTTTCCTTATAAAATGGCCTATAAATGTTGTCTGTTTTTTCCTAATCTTCCTTATGAATGATCTTCTTGTGTCTGCCTCCATCAAGACTGTTTCGTTTGTTTTCTTTGCTGTCCATGGAACTCTCAACATTCTTCTTAGAAACCAATCTGGGCTGCCTCAATCTTGTTCTGGCTTTGCGTGTTGACTGTCCATACCTCAAAGCCGTATACCATGATCGGTTCTACATGACATTCAAGAACTCTCTTCCTGATGTTAATTGATAGGCATTTGTTGGTAAGAATGCTTTTCATCTTCTTGAATGCCGTTTGGGCTTGGCAGATTCTGCTCTATTTCTGATGTGCAGCGGTATGTTGTGATTAACTGATTTTTCAGATTGACTGTCTGATTGGTTAATTGATTGACTGAATATTGGTGTATGGAATAGGCGTGACTGATGACTGCTTGGCTGACTGATTGACTGATGGTTGATGCAGATGGAACAGGCGACATCCACGACGTCCCTAGGGGAGGAGAGACGACTGCGGGAAGGTGCTCAATGCTCAGATACCTCCATGGCTACTACTGTAGACAGGTAGATGTTCTTTTTTTTCCAACAGATTTTTTTCTCGCTTAACCCTTTGACTCCCGCACCCTACCCACCAACTCCAAAAACTTAACCCTTTGATTCCCTCATCCTGTGATGGTGAGGGAATCAAAGGGTTATGTTTTTGCTTTGCTAGCATGGCTGGCTATACAAAATGCTTGTGGACAAGGTGCGAGAGTCGAAGGGTTAAACTTCTGGTTGCTGTCCATTTAAACTTCTGGTTGGTGTCCTTTGGGAAAGCATGTCGCTATAGAACGTTTTTTCCTCGTGAAAATTAACTGAGATTTCAGGTATTGTGTGACAGGTTGCTTGTTTAAGACCTAGCGCCTGGTTGGTGCATAGCGGAGCTTCCACCTTCCAGTGTTATGCGTGGGTCAGAGCCTGGTTTTAGAAATTCTACGTGGTGCCTACGGTCCATCCCTCGGTCATTGAGTATTGACCCTGAAGATAAAGCATCGACTGAGGGGAAATGGACACCACCGTCATGATGTTAGACCTTGGACAAGTTGAGGTCCTCACACCCCCCATGGGGATGCTGGGGGCTCTTTCAGTATAAACAGTATCCTCACCTTTTGGAAATTCTGTGCTAGAAATTTCCTCTTTTTTGTCACTCTCTTGTTTCTGCCTTGTTCCTTTGCTTTCTGTCTTTTCTGTCCATCTTTATCTGCCTTGTTGGTCCATTCACCTGTATGTGTTCGATAAAGTCTTACGTACTTTTTCTTAGGTTTGATAATTGGGTACATGTGTTAAGTGCATTTTTTGCTCTAGGGAGGTAAGATATACGGAAACAATTTTAGGTAATTTATGCCCGGTTTTATATGTATGTTTTAGTGTCCTTGTGTATGCTTAAATTTGTATTCAGGTGTGTTTTTTAAATCCTCTGTGCGATAAATTGGACAGAGTGGTCAGCGCCGGGGGCATGTCCTTAGATTATGTGCGCGAATGTATTGATATGTGTACTTCAATTTTCTTTTCTTTTTTTCTCCTGTTGAAGTTTTGTTTGTTTTGAAGCGGTTATAGCCCTGATATGGCTCTACGCAGTCGACTGGGCTTCAAACAACAATAATAATAACAAGGCCTTCACATTTCGTTGTCCTACGACCTCGGGGCTATGGGGGGAAACCTTTTTAGTTTTGTTTTACATCATTGATACATCTACACCTACATTGTATGGAGCAGATATATTTTCTCTGCTTCTTTGTCTTTGTACTTTTATAAATGAAGTAGATGTTTGATTTTGGTTCATTTTCGTTCTTTCTTCACCTTTGTATTATCTTAGTTGAGGCAGCAATTTGACTATAATTCATTTTTTCACTGCTTCTTTACTGCATCTTTATGAAGCATGTATTTGATTACAATTCATTTTCATTGCTTCTCTATCTCTGTAGTATCATATATGAAACAGAGATTTGATTATAACTTATTTTCGTTGGTTCTCTACTGCACCTTTATGAAATAGATATTTGATTACGATTTATTTTTCATTGCTTCTCATTACTGCATCTTTATGAAGAAAATATTTGATTACGATTCATTTCTATTGCTTCTTAGTAGTATCATAGATGAAGCAGATATTATTGATTCTCGCTCATTTTTGTTGCTTCTTTATCTTTGTGCTATTATAAAAATGACGCAAATATTTGATTATAATTCATTTTCATTGTTGCATTATATCATTATAGCTCCTCCTATAGTTCATCATGTCGGTAATAATTGACATGTATTTGGTTTTCGTGTGTCTTTGCCTTTCATGTTTTGTGGTGCACTCAGAACTCTTTTCGAGATGAGGCGCTGTACAAGTAGCTGTTATTATTTTTACTATTGCTATTATCATTATCATCATCATCATCATCATCATCATCATCATCATCATTATTATTATTGTATTATTATTATTATTATTATATCATCATCATTATCATTATTGTTATTATCAGTAGTAGTAGTATGTTGTTATCATCATTATCAGCATTATTGTTGTTGTTATTGTTGTTGTCGTCGTCGTCGTCATCATCATCACCATCATCATCATCATCATCATCATCATCATTATTATTATTATTATTATTAAGAATATTGCCATTATCGTCGGCATTATCTGATCAGCAGCAGTATATCGTCATCAGTATCATTTTTATCATTAACAACAATACTATTTACTATTATTATTATAGCTCATATTGGTATTATTATTATTTTATCACCAACATCATCTTCTTCATCATTTTTGTGTTTGTTTGTTGGTGATGTCAACTAGTGTCAAAGTGGATGATGTGTATCACATGTGGCAGTGAGCGTGCCCGCCAGTCAGTGGACCGCTCGGCCAGAAGTTCCATTGCAGAGAGAACGCCATCACCACTACGGAAACAGTCGTCAGTGGAATCGGTCAGCTCTTTCGTGGACGACGTGGTGAGGCGGGCTGTACGTCAGCTAGGGCAGGATCTGGAGGACGGCACACTGTCCAGGTGACTGACCTTCTACCCCTGTACTGTCTGTCTGTCCGGGGTGGTGGGCGTCCGGGGCCTGGCCTTTCACTCAGTTTGTGTGCTGTCTGTCTGTCTGTCTGTCCGGGGCGTTGGGCGTCCGGGGCCTGGCCTTTCACTCAGTTTGTGTGTTGTCTGTCTGTCTGTCTGTCCGGGGCGTTGGGCGTCCGGGGCCTGGCCTTTCACTCAGTTTGTGTGTTGTCTGTCTGTCTGTCTGTCCGGGGCGTTGGGCGTCCGGGGCCTGGCCTTTCACTCAGTTTGTGTGCTGTCTGTCTGTCCGGGGCGTTGGGCGTCCGGGGCCTGGCCTTTCACTCAGTTTGTGTGTTGTCTGTCTGTCTGTCTGTCCGGGGCGTTGGGTGTCCGGGGCCTGGCCTTTCACTCAGTTTGTGTGTTGTCTGTCTGTCTGTCTGTCCTGGGTGTTGGGCGTCCGGAGCCTGGCCTTTCACTCAGTTTGTGTGTTGTCTGTCTGTCTGTCTGTCCTGGGTGTTGGGCGTCGGGGCCTGGCCTTTCACTCAGTTTGTGTGTTGTCTGTCTGTCTGTCTGTCCTGGGCGTTGGGCGTCCGGGGCCTGGCCTTTCACTCAGTTTGTGTGTTGTCTGTCTGTCTGTCTACCTGTCTGTCAGTCTGTCCTGGGTGTTGGGCGTCCGGGGCCTGGCCTTTCACTCAGTTTGTGTGTTGTCTGTCTGTAAGTCTGTCTGTCCTGGGTGTTGGGAGTCCGGGGCCTGGCCTTTCACCTCAGTTTGTGTGCTGTCTGTCTGTCTGTAAGTCTGTCTGTCTATCCGTCCGTCTGTCTGTCTGTCTGTCTGTAAGTCAGTCTGTCCTGGGCGTTGGGTGTCCGGGGCCTGGCCATTTACTCAGTTTGTGTGCTGTCTGTCTGTCTGTCTGTCTGTCCGGCTGTCTGTAAGTCAGTCTGTCTGTCCTGGGTGTTGGGCGTCCGGGGCCTGCCTTTCACTCAGTGTGTGCTCTGTCTGTCTGTCTGTCCTGGGTGTTGAGCGTCCGGGGCCTGGCCTTTCACTCAGTGTGTTGTCTGACCTTGAGGATGGCTTCTTGCGTTGTCTGTCTGTCTGTCTGTCATGTCCTTAGATTATGTGCGCGAATGCACTGATCTGTATACTTAATTCTCTTTTTTTTTCCTGTTGAATTTTTTGTATGTTTTGAAGCTGTTGTAGCCCTGCTATGGCTCTACGCAGTCAGCTGGGCTTTAAACAACAATAACAACAACAATCACTTGTGTTGGTTTTGGGGTGTGATAAGTGATATATAATTGTTGTTTGTATATAGTTTTTGTTGTATTTGGGTGTGTTGAGTGGTGCATGATTATAGTCTGTATTCGTTCGCATTGGTTATGGGTATATTGAGTGATGTGTAGTTATTGTCTGTATTCATTTGTGTTGGTATATGGGTGTATTGAGTGATGTATACTTACTGTCTCCATTCCTTGTTAGCAGTTGGGTATCTCTTGTGGTACATGGTATTTGTCTTTTATGTCTGTACACAAACGTGGAGACAGGTTTATCAGCAACACACTGTTTAGCACCATGTTTATGCCTGCTGCAGCAGCCTGGTACACACAGTGCTGCAGAAGGCTTGGGAACGTATAAGACTAGAGATAACGTTAGCTTACAGATTATCTCTCAATTCACTTCGAACTAAATTCAGTAAAACCATCAAATGTATCTGTAGTGATAACATAACAGTTAAACACATTTTGTGTTGTCAGCGAATGCGACCTTATTTCCCTGCATCATTTATAAATCTAAAACAGATACATACTGATTTCACTCTGTATTTACACATTGCGAGGCACTTACTGCACAGTCCTGTAGGTCGTTTTCTTTGATTAAGCATGATTGTTGTATACCTCTAAATCCCACCTGCTCCTGTTTGTTTGCTTGTTAGATTTTTTCTTATTCCGTAAAGGGCCTGTTTCAACGCAGTTTTTTTTTTTCGTCTAAAAGCACATATGTGAATAGACGTTAAAAGAAATAACGAACGAACGTATAAACCACTGTTTGTTGTATTCTAAAACATTGTGCATTTGGAGATCGACCACTGGCGTGGGTAAAGCGAGTCCGTCAGTGCATGTAGCTGCTGATTTTTTCATCCATTCCTGGCATTTTTTTAAGCAAGGGCAGGAGTGGAAAAATGACCAGACACTAGTAATGTGTCATTGTATGTGCCATTGGAAAATAAGATCAGTTGGTCAGTTCTCTTTATCGATGGAAAATAAGCTAAATTGATCAGTTGTCTTCGCTGCTAGAAAACAATATCAGTCAGTTGTCTTTATCGATGGGAAACGAAATCAATCAATTATCAATCGATAAGATTAAGACAAATTGATCAGTTGTCTTCACTGCTAGAAAATAATGTCAGTCAGCTGTCGTTATCGATGGGAAATGAAACCAGTCAATTATCAATCGATAAAATTAAAACAAATTGATCAATTGTCTTCACTGTTAGAAAATGATATCAGTCAGCTGTCACTATCGATGGGAAATGAAATCAATCGATTATCAGTCGATAAAATTAAGACAAATTGATCAATTTTCTTCACTGTTAGAAAATAATGTCAGTCAGCTGTCGTTATCGATAGGAAATGAAACCAGTCAATTATCAATCGATAAAATTAAGACAAATTGATCAATTTTCTTCACTGTTAGAAAATAATGTCAGTCAGCTGTCGTTATCGATGGGAAATGAAACCAGTCAATTATCAATCGATAAAATTAAGACAAATTGATCAATTTTCTTCACTGTTAGAAAATAATGTCAGTCAGCTGTCGTTATCGATGGGAAATGAAACCAGTCAATTATCAATCGATAAAATTAAGACAAATTGATCAATTGTCTTCACTATTAGATGATAATATCAGTCAGCTGTCACTATCGATGGGAAATGAAATCAATCGATTATCAGTCGATAAAATTAAGACAAATTGATCAGTTGTCTTCACTGTTAGAAAATAATATCAGTCAGCTGTCGTTATCGATGTGAAATGAAATCAATCGATTATCAATCGGTAAACATAAGATAAAGAAATCAGTTGTTTTCACTGTTAGAAAATAATATCGGTCAGCCCTCATTATCCATTGGAAATGAAATCAATCAATTATCAATCGATAAAATTAAGACAAATCGATCAGTTGTCTTCACTGTTAGAAAATAATATCGGTCAGCCCTCATTATCCATCGGAAATGAAATCAATCAATTATCAATCGATAAAATTAAGATAAATTGATGAGTTGTCTTCACTGCTGGAAAATAATACCAGTCAGCTGTCTTTATCGATGTGAAATGAAATCAGTCAATTATCAATCAATTAATCAGTGATCCTTCAGTCAATCAGTCGATCAATTTCGGCGTGAAAATCTTGTCAGCATGTGGTCTTATCTTGTCATATCTGACTGACCGTAATAATTGGTGTAGGTGTCTAAGTGTACCTTGGGATGGAAGGGGGCAGAACGATAGTGCTAATAATGATAGAGCATGTGTATATGTTTATGTTTGTTTGTGTGTGTATGTATGTGTGTGTGTGTGTTTGTGTGTGTGTGTGAATGTACATGCGTGCGTACGTGTGTTTGTGTATGCGTGGCGTGTGCGTGCCTGTCTGTGTGTTCGTGTCACTCCAGAGAGGACGTGCGAGAGATCGGGTCAGCAGTGGCGTCGGTGATCCTGGGCGAACTGGAGAGTGACAGCACCGTGCTGGAGGAGGAGGTGGTGGTGCCCACACTGCAGCAGCTGCTGGAGGAGACTGACGACATTGACGAGCATCTGCTGGACCAGACCATGGCCTGCCTCCTCTGTGCCTACAGCCACGTGACCAGGAGGACGGATAAACCTCTCTGGAAGGCCATCAAGGTCAACTTCACTTTCTCTGTAAATTGAAACTAGTTCAAGGGTAAATCAGTGCGCTCGTTTCCATATGTGGTCCATACTAATCTGACAGGGCTGTCTAAATCCTTCATCCATTACACAGATCTGAAAGCCAGACTACATTAGAAATCTCTGGCAGGAGGATTGGAATAAGCAGACAGACAACAGACTTTTCCGAATCCGTCCCGACCTTAAAGAGATTTTCCCATCTGTTCCTGGGAACCGTAGGAAAGAGATTGTTAATTATATTGCACAAAGGTCATACATCCTACACCCATTCCTACCTTTTGGAAAATGAAGAAGCATCTTGGTGTATACCATGTGACGAACTGCTGAGCGTCACACATCTCTTTATTGAATGTTGGGAGTTGCACGATGTGAGACATAAGCACTGCACGGCAAACTCCTTAAAGAAACTCTTCAGAGATGTTCCTCTTGATGCAGTTTTCCAGTTTTGACAGGAGATCAGTAGATTTCTTGTAATGTGATTCTATGTATGGCAAAGATTTTTAAATGTATTTTAGATTTAAAAAAGGATAATGGTGAGCTTGGTTATCAACTGTTGTCTTTTTACCTAAACTTGGGTGTTGTTTTTAGCGTGGTGTTAGCCCTGATATGATAATGGTAATAATGATAATAATGATTACAGTATTCATATGGCGCCAAATCTTGACCGTTCAAATCAAAGCGCACACGCACCAGACATACGCATTCGATCAATGCAGACCACCTAACAACACGCAGGCAAAAAAAATGATATGGCTGTAGTATTCAGCAGGGTTATAAGCAACATGAACCTGGACCTGAACGTTCTGTCTTGTTTGTCATGTTTTGTTTGTCTTGTATTGTTTTATGTTTCACGTCCTGTCTTAATTGCCTTGTATAGGCCAGTGGCACAGTAGCTCAGTTGTTAGAGTGCCATGCTCCTAAAGGTATGGGGTCGTGGGTTTAACCCTCAGGCGGGCAGTGTTTTTTGTGTTCCCTCTTAGATCTTGGCCAGCGCATAGGGCTTAGGGTGAAGTAACGGAATCTGGTATTGGTCTACAGATTCTTACATTTTGATGAACTTGATTAACGGTTAGCACTCCGGATCTGTCCGTATTCTTATTTTGGAATGAAAGACCAGGATATAGGTCTGCACAACTCAGATTTGTGGGTATTCTTTCACGTCAGTGAAGGATTTGGGTGTCGGTGTGCATGACCTACATCCTGTCAGTATTCTTGCATTTCAGTGGAGGACTTGGATGTCGGTCTGCTCGACCACATCTCTTGAGTAGTTACAGATTTGGGTGATTGATTAATTGATTGATTGATTGATTTGGTTCAGTCTTTACGTCAATACGTCAACACCCACTTCAAGTGAAACGGCCGACGGGGGTAACCATCCCAGGGAAGTGGGGGACGGGGGACTTAACTAATCCTATACCGACACCACCAGAAAAACAATGATCTTAAGATGGGACAGTAAGAAGGTCAGTTTTAATGTTGCGCACCCCGGGATTGGAACACACAACCATTAGCATGTGAATCCGACGCTCAAACCAACTGAGCTACTGGGGTCTGCATTTGGGTGAAGGGCGTTCATCATCATCATCATGTGCCTTGCCGCACGGCGTTGGCGATCATGGCCCTCCTTATGCATCTATCCCTTGTTGCTGCAAGCACATCTTCTACTGTCTGTGTCCTCAGCCACCCTGCAAGTCTGTACAATATTTTTTCCCTGGGTCTACCTGGTGTTCTCTTTCCTTCCTGCTTTCCTTTTGTGACCAGGTGCTCTAATTCCCCTTTCCTCATGAAGTGGCCTATAGATGTTGCCTATCTTTTCCTAATCTTCGTTATGAATGATCTTCTTGTGTCTCCCTCCATCAAGATTGTCTCGTTTGTTTTCTTTACTGTCCATGGAACTCTCAACATTCTTCTTAGAAACCACATCTCGGCTGCCTCAATCCTGTTTTGGCTTTGCGTGTTGACTGTCCGCGCTGAAAGGTGTTGGAGACTGTTAAAAGCTATTCGAGGCTCCAGACAGGGCTGCGGCACAGTTGCAGGAGAGAGGAATGGCAAATGTCTGGAATGGTGATTGTGGACATGTATCTTGTGTGACAGGACTTTGTGCTGGAGGTACTGCAGAGAACCAAGGATGCCATGGAGGCAGGGAGACAGAACAAGGCGCAGTTCCTGTTGACCATGGAGAAGTGCCAGAAGACGCCACTGCACAAAGAGATGGAGCTGCCTTGTCTGCATGAACTTCTTGAGGTCACGACCTGAACCCTCCCTCCTCCCTTCTCTCTCTCTCTCTCTCTCTCTCTCTCTCTCTCTCTCTCTCTCTCTCTCTCTCTCTCTCTCTCTTTCTCTGTTCTTCTTTCTGTTTCTGTCCTCATATGCACGCAAACACATAAACATGGTACATGCGTATATACACACACATGCATGCACGTACACACAGATACACACACACAGACACACACACACACACACACACACACACACACACGCACGCACACACACACACACACACACACACACACACACACACACACACACTTGTTATACTGATGTGTTGTCTGTCTCTCGGGATGTAGGTATAAGATGTTGTTATACTGATGTTTGTCTGTCCCTACAGGTGATGTAGCATGACTTGTTGTTATACTGATGTGTTGTCTGTCTCCTACAGGTGATGTAGGTATGACATTGACTGTTGTTATACTGATGTGTTGTCTGTCCTCCTACAGGTGATGTAGGTATGACATTGTTGTTATACTGATGTGTTGTCTGTCCCCTACAGGTGATGTAGGTATGACATTGTGTGTTATACTGATGTGTTGTCTGTCTCCTACAGGTGATGTAGTATGACACTGACTGTTGTTATCTGATGTGTTGTCTGTCTCCTACAGTGATGTAGGTATGACATTGCTGTTGTTATACTGATGTGTTGTCTGTCCCCTACAGGTGATGTAGGTATGACATTGACTGTTGTTATACTGATGTGTTGTCTGTCTCCTACAGGTGATGTAGGTATGACATTGACTGTTGTTATACTGATGTGTTGTTCTGTCTCCTACAGGTGATGTAGGTATGACATTGACTGTTGTTATACTGATGTGTTGTCTTGTCTCCTACAGGTGATGTAGGTATGACATTGACTGTTGTTATACTGATGTGTTGTCTGTCTCCTACAGGTGATGTAGCTATGACATTGACTGTTGTTATACTGATGTGTTGTCTGTCTCCTACAGGTGATGTAGGTATGACATGACTGTTGTTATACTGATGTGTTGTCTGTCTCCTACGGGTGATGTAGTATGACATGACTGTTGTTATACTGAGTGTTGTCTGTCTCCTACAGGTGATGTAGGTATGACATGACTGTTGTTATACTGATGTGTTGTCTGTCCCCTACAGGTGATGTAGGTATGACATTGACTGTTGTTATACTGATGTGTTGTCTGTCTCCTACAGGTGATGTAGTATGACATTGACTGTTGTTATACTGATGTGTTGTCTGTCTCCTACAGGTGATGTAGGTATGACATGACTGTTGTATACTGATGTGTTGTCTGTCTCCTACAGGTGATGTAGGTATGACATTGACTGTGTTATACTGATGTGTTGTCTGTCCCTACAGGTGATGTAGTATGACATTGACTGTTGTTATACTGATGTGTTGTCTGTCCCTACAGGTGATGTAGGTATGACATTGATGTTGTTATACTGATGTGTTGTCTGTCTCTACAGGTGATGTAGGTATGACATTGTGTTGTTATACTGATGTGTTGTCTGTCTCCTACAGGTGATGTAGGTATGACATTGACTGTTGTTATACTGATGTGTTGTCTGTCTCCTACAGGTGATGTAGTATGACATTGACTGTTGTTATACTGATGTGTTGTCTGTCCCTACAGGTGATGTAGGTATGACATTGTTGTTATACTGATGTGTTGTCTGTTCCCTACAGGTGATGTAGGTATGACATTGATGTTGTTATACTGATGTGTTGTCTGTCCCTACAGGTGATGTAGGTATGACATTGACTGTTGTTTTTACTGATGTGTTGTCTGTCCCTACAGGTGATGTAGGTATGACATGACTGTTGTTATACTGATGTGTTGTCTGTCTCCTACAGGTGATGTAGTATGACATTGACTGTTGTTATACTGATGTGTTGTTTGTCTCTACAGGTGATGTAGGTATGACATTGACTGTTGTTTATACTGATGTGTTGTCTGTCTCCTACAGGTGATGTAGGTATGACATTGACTGTTGTTATCTGATGTGTTGTCTGTCTCCTACAGGTGATGTAGTATGACATTGACTGTTGTTATACTGATGTGTTGTCTGTCTCCTACAGGTGATGTAGGTATGACATTGACTGTTGTTTATACTGATGTGTTGTCTGTCTCCTACAGGTGATGTAGGTATGACACTGACTTTGTTATACTGATGTGTTGTCTGTCTCTACAGGTGATGTAGGTATGACATTGCTGTGTTATACTGATGTGTTGTGTGTCTCCTACAGGTGATGTAGTATGACATGACTGTTGTTATACTGATGTGTTGTCTGTCTCCTACAGGTGATGTAGGTATGACATTGACTGTTGTTATACTGATGTGTTGTCTGTCCCTACAGGTGATGTAGCTATGACATGATGTTGTTATACTGATGTGTTGTCTGTCTCCTACAGTGATGTAGGTATGACACTGACTGTTGTTATACTGATGTGTTGTCTGTCTCCTACAGGTGATGTAGTATGACATTGACTGTTGTTATACTGATGTGTTGTCTGTCCCCTACAGGTGATGTAGGTATGACATTGATGTTGTTATACTGATGTGTTGTCTGTCTCCTACAGGTGATGTAGGTATGACATGACTGTTTATACTGATGTGTTGTCTGTCTCTACAGGTGATGTAGGTATGACATGACTGTTGTTATACTGATGTGTTGTCTGTCCCTACAGGTGATGTAGTATGACATTCTGTTGTTATACTGATGTGTTGTCTGTCTCCTACAGGTGATGTAGGTATGACATTGACTGTTGTTATACTGATGTGTTGTCTGTCCCCTACAGGTGATGTAGGTATGACATCTGTTGTTATACTGATGTTTTGTCTGTCCCTACAGGTGATGTAGTATGACATCTGTTGTATCTGATGTGTTGTCTGTCTCCTACAGGTGATGTAGGTATGACATGACTGTTGTTATACTGATGTGTTGTCTGTCTCCTACAGGTGATGTAGGTATGACACTGACTGTTGTTATACTGATGTGTTGTCTGTCTCCTACAGGTGATGTAGGTATGACACTGACTGTTGTTATACTGATGTGTTGTCTGTCTCCTACAGGTGATGTAGGTATGACATTGACTGTTGTTATACTGATGTGTTGTCTGTCTCCTACAGATGATGTAGGTATGACATGACTGTTGTTATACTGACGTGTTGTCTTGTCTCCTACAGGTGATGTAGTTATGACATTGACTGTTGTTATACTGATGTGTTGTCTGTCTCCTACAGGTGATGTAGGTATGACACTGACTGTTGTACTGATGTGTTGTCTGTCCCTACGGGTGATGTAGGTATGACATTGACTGTTGTTATACTGATGTGTTTTCTGTACCCTACAGGTGATGTAGGTATGACATTGTTGTTATAGCTGATGTGTTGTCTGTACCCTACAGGTGATGTAGGTATGACATTGACTGTTGTTATACTGATGTGTTGTCTGTCTTCTACAGGTGATGTAGGTATGACATTGTTGTTATACTGATGTGTTGTCTGTCTCCTACAGGTGATGTAGGTATGACATTGACTGTTGTTATACTGATGTGTTGTCTGTCTCCTACAGGTGATGTAGGTATGACATGACTGTTGTTATACTGATGTGTTGTCTGTACCCTACAGGTGATGTAGGTATGACATTGTTGTTATACTGATGTGTTGTCTGTTCCCTACAGGTGATGTAGGTATGACATTGTTGTTATACTGTTGTGTTGTCTGTCCCCTACAGGTGATGTAGGTATGACATTGTTGTTATGCTGATGTGTTGTCTGTACCCTACAGGTGATGTAGGTATGACATTGACTGTTGTTATACTGATGTGTTGTCTGTCTTCTACAGGTGATGTAGGTATGACATTGTTGTTATACTGATGTGTTGTCTGTCTCCTACAGGTGATGTAGGTATGACATTGACTGTTGTTATACTGATGTGTTGTCTGTCTCCTACAGGTGATGTAGGTATGACATTGACTGTTGTTATACTATGATGTGTTGTCTGTACCCTACAGGTGATGTAGGTATGACATTGTTGTTATACTGATGTGTTGTCTGTTCCCTACAGGTGATGTAGGTATGACATTGTTGTTATACTGTTGTGTTGTCTGTCCCCTACAGGTGATGTAGGTATGACATTGACTGTTGTTATACTGATGTGTTGTCTGTCCCCTACAGGTGATGTAGGTATGACATTGACTGTTGTTATACTGATGTGTTGTCTGTCCCCTACAGGTGATGTAGGTATGACATTGACTGTTGTTATACTGATGTGTTGTCTGTCCCCTACAGGTGATGTAGGTATGACATTGACTGCTATTATATTGTTGTGTTGTCTGTATCCTGCAGGTGATGGCCATTGCCATCAGCAAGCTGGCAGCCATGGAAGAGTTATGCCCCGTGTTGTGTGAACTGACGAAGATCATGTTGGATCAGGGGCAAACTATCCTTCTCCGCAGACACAGCGACCGGACAATCAACCTGCCCAAACTGGACGATACTGTCCTGCAACAGGTCTGTGTGTGTGTGTGTGTGTGCGCGCGCGCGCGCGGTGTGTGTGTGTGTGTATTGATGTGTGTGTGTGCGCGTGCTTGCGTATGTGTGTGTGTCTTTGTGTGTATTGAGCCTGCGTGTGTGTATATTAATTCTTACATATAATGTTGCGTTTAGTAAAGTAATGATATACGCAGAAACGTAATTATGTTCCTTCATGTGTGTAAAGAATTCAGTAATTACATGAAATATTTGTGTTTAGAAGCAAATATGATATGTGGATTTGTGTATTTCTAGTCTTCATATGTATATACATGTTGTTTTGTTTAAATCGCCTTAAACCAGCAGCTAGGTATTTTATACCTCATTTTTACATTTAGTTCATTTTAGCTTGATCAAGTAGATTTTAGCAGTGGCAGACATGGGAAATTGGCCGAACACCGTTATATTTTGTCATTTGTTTACCTTTGGGGAGCAAAGATTACTCAATCGGTCATTGAAATGATAATAATGATGATGATGATGATGATGGTGGTGATGGTAAATACTAATGATGATGACGATAATGATGATGATGATGAGGTGCTAAATCTTGATGTAAGAATCAAATCGAAACACACAATCTCGTCTTTCACTCAAACCTTCACTCACATCGACAAAAACAACTCAAGGGTCCGGGGCAAAGGACATCGACACCACACATACTGGCCAGGGGAGGACAGGAAAGAATTGGGATGGCTAGAAGGGGAAATCACTAGGGAACCAAAAGGTGTCTTCATGTTAGACTTGAAAAAAAAGCGTAGAACATCTATATTGGGCAGTCACATTTTTAAGTGTCAGGAGTAGAACAGAGAGGTCGGCCAGGGGCGTACATTCGGATGTTGATCACAGAGCTGCAAAACTACAAAGACACCCTTAGCAAAACGTCTTTCTCTGTTTTGTGTGTCTTGTGTCTGTCTGTCTGTCTGTCTGTCTGTCTGTCTGTCTGTCTATCAGTCTCTTTCTCTCTCTCTATCTGTCTCTTTGTCTCTGCCTCTCACTCTTTCTCTGTCTCTGTCTCTCTCTCTCTACCTCTCTTTTTCTCTCTCTTTTTCTCTGTCTGTCTGTCTCTCTCTCTCTCTCTCTCTCTCTCTTACACACACACACACACACACACTCTCTCTCTCTCTCTCTCTCTCCCACATACACACACACACACACTCTCTCTCTCTCTCTTTCTCTCTCTCTCTCTCTCTCTCTGTCTGTCTTTCTCTCTCTCTCTCTGTCTCTCTCACATTCTCTCTCTCACACATTCTCTCTCTCTCGCATTCTGTCTGTGACCATTTATCGGTTCAGGTGGGGACGTCAGCGTGCGGGCTGGAGGTGGCCCTGGAGGTGGCAGCCACAGTGTGTGACGGTCTGTCTGAAGACATGCATGAGGATGCACCGTTTGAGAGAAGTCTGTACCTGTCCCTTGCCCCCTCCTTCCTCCTCGTCCTTCTCACCTGCTGGGCGGAGATGACCGCTGCCGTGCCCAAAGGTTCACATACATACAGTTCTGTCAGGTCAACTTTACTATCTCTCGATTAGAAATGACAGAGTGGTCATCATTCTTACTAATCCCATCCTGTGAAATTAAATGCTGGCCAGTTCGCTGCCCAGCTGAACTTTCCGTCATTCTGGTGGTGTCCGCTTAGTGTTTCATAGGTCCCTCTCTCAGTTCAAGACGTTACCAGCACTCGGGGTTTTACGCAAGCTCAGGGAGTCTGCCAGCTAATTACTTGTAGGCAGATTTGGGTGGAGGGCATGAACAAATTGCAGACTCCAAACACACTGAGGAGGAGGAGAAAATAAATTCACTGGCAACAATTTGTTACATTAATAGATTGAACATTGAGAAGATTTGTGCATAATCAGTAATACACTGATCATTTGAAAGCACGCACACACACACGCTTGCGCACACTTGTAAGCACGCACGCATCATCCATACATACACACACATAGCATCCATACACACGCACGCATGCACATAATCACGCACACACACACACACAAACAAACACACACACACACACACACACACACACACACACACACACACACACGAATTCACGCACATACAGAACCACCCATACACACACGCACGCACACTCACACACACACACACACACACACACACACACACGCACATAGACACACACACACGCCAGCAAATACTCACATACCACACATACACACATACTGACACACATATACGAACACCTATATACACATACGCTTCACACACATGCACGCACATACACACACATAGACACGTACACACACACATACATATGCACGCATACACATTAACATACACGTGTACACACACACACACACACACTCTCTCTCTCTCTCTCTCTCTCTCTCTCTCTCTTTCTCTCTCTCTCTCTCTTCTTCCCGGCCCACTATCACTCTCTGTCTCCCCCTCTCACTCATTCTCTCTCACTCACTCACACACGCACCCAAGCGTGAAATTACTGTATATTTTCCAACAACAACAAAACGCGTATATAGGCACGCACAGAAGTATGCCCATATTCTCATCTTAATCCTTGCCGAGTTTTCATTCGCTTTCAAGAGCAGAAATCTTGAACTCATTTGTGATAAAGCTGGACTTTGCGAGGACGAATTACACACGGACTGACGTTCACAGCGTCTTGATGGCATCTTTCTTGTTTTTCTTTTAAACAGAGACAGCGTCTTCGCAGACGGCGTTCATGGAACTGGGGTATGTGCCCACACTGGGCGAGAACGTCATCCTCCTGTGCTATAGCCGCCTGTGGAGAGACACGACACAGGACCGTCTGTCCCCCCAGTTCGTCACCCTCCTGACCCTGCAGTTGGCGCAACTCCCAGTCCTGGACGAGGGTCCGTGTGAACTGCAGTATGACGAGGAGGGCAGGGTGATCATGTCGGACTCTATCAAAAAGAAGGTGAGATTTTGTGTGTGTGTGTGCGTGTGTGTGTATGTCTGTGTGTGTATGTGTGTCTGTGTGTGTGTGTGTGTGTGTATGTCTGTGTGTGTGTGTGAGTGTGTGTGTGTGTACGTATGTGTCTCTGTGTATGGTGTATGTGTGCGTGCGTGTGTGTGTGTGTGGGTGTGTGTGTGCGCGAGCGAGCGCGCGTGTGTGTGTGTGTGCGTGTGTGTAAATGTGTGTGTGCGTGCGCATGTGCGTGTGTAGTGTTTGTGTGTATGTGTGTGTGTGTACGTGCGTGTGCCTGTGCGTGTGTATCTATGTGTGTCTGTGTGTGTGTGTGTGTGTATCTATGTGTGTCTGTGTGTGTGGTGTGTGTGTGATGGGGGAGGGGTGTTGAGTGTGTGTGTGTATGTGTGTGTGTGTTCTCTTGCTTCGTCATAATCAAAACTAGTTACTGGTGTGATTACTAGAGGCACTGAGAGCATCTTTACTTTCTATGGAATATGGAGTGTGATCGAGAGATATGTGTCACTCTTAGACAATTCCATATGGGCTCCAGCGCAGTCTGTCATCTGCCAGATTCCTTTAACCAGCACAAGTCCATATACGATGACAAGGCCTGGAAATGAGAAGGGAACAAGACTATGAGTCACTGACACCACCAGATTGATTGGAACATCAAGATGGGCTGTAAGCAAGACAACTTTCAGCATCCTTCGGAAGGGACGAAAAACAAGTCGGACCCCTGTGCCTTCAGGCCTGCACATGCCAAAAGATCCCATGGCAGTTGAAAATCTCGAAGAGCAGGGCATTGGCCAAGCTGCCCTGGCATGAAATATGGGAGAGATATGTTCATTTCCCAGGTCCCTTTTCTTGAAGGCCTGTTAGCCTTCTTGCCTTTCTGAAATCTTAGTTAAAACGAAGAGGTGGCGCTGCACTACGGCAACGTGCTCTCAACAGGGAAAACAGCCCGAGTTTCACATTTCCACTGTGACAAAATCAGTTATAAGAAATGTGGTTATGGTCTATCGAGATGAAATTAAGATTTTTGTTGCGACTTGTTCTTTGAGCTTTTTTTATGTGTATCATAAGTTTCACAACGAAGTTCGCTCTAGAGAAAAACATTGGAAATGAATATTCATGGTGTTGATTAAAATAATTGCGCATATGATGATACAAATAATATATAACTATACAAATGTACACAAACAAATTTTGGCCACGTAAATGTGCAAGTGAAATAACAGGAGCGTAGTTATGGAACTTCGATTTTTAATTGACGTCATCGTCTTTGTCTTTTTGCTGTACCACAAAAATTATGGGAATCGTGTAACCAGCCAAGACAGAAACTGCAAGCACTGATCCAAGGGAAACAACTTAAAGCAAGTTGCCGAAAGGTCTTAAGATACAGCACGATTATTTCCCTTCATTTGAATAACGGATTTGGCAGTTGTCACATTGCTACCAAAACTCAACCTCTTATGTAGAGCCATTCCATGCATTGTTTCGAAGGGTATAGTCACTTTCCGAGCGTTTCTCGTAGTTATTGAGAATAACCCAAATATCTTTTATCACAGTTGTTGCCAAGGAAAATTTGACAGTGAATGTTTGTTGGGGTTTTTTTTTCATCCACTTTCTCAAAAAGAGGATTATGTAATGTGACAATTGTCTACAACTCCTACAGACTGTTTAAAGACTTTATTTATATCATTGGAAAGGACATTTTATACCCTTTCCAACGACACTAATAACGTGACATCACCAAAAATCGACGTACTTATCTGGTAAGAATAAGTCGGACATCGTTTCACGGTTGCCAGAACTAGTTCCCATGGCTACACCAAGGTGTCAATCTCAGTCGGTGCCTATGCCGTTGTCTTATGTTTAAAATAAGCGATACGAATCGATTCAGTGAGCATTCGGTCTGCCATGCCAGTAGTTCTGTCTAAATTTGGCAGCTGTGTCCAAATTTCATATCAGTCTGAGTCTGCCTGTTGTTTCCAAATTGGACACCTATAGATGGCAAAGACAGCAGCAGTGAGTAGTGCATGGCAGAAAGTGTAAGCCTACATCCAGATTATAACGGCCATGACAGACATTGTCAGACAAAAGGGATGTTGACGACAGCACCATCGTTTTATCACCAGTACAGATGGGCAGATGCACATCAGAAATAGCCGGCAGAATCGGCCAAGCCAAAACAGCATTCAAGAAGATGACAAGCATTCTTACCAACAAATGCCTATCAATTAACATCAAGAAGACAGTCCTTGAATGTTATATAAACCAATACTGTTGTACGGATGTGAGGCGTGGACAGTCAACAAGCAAAGCCAGAACAAGATTGAGGCAGCCAAGATGTGGTTTCTATGAAGAATGTTGAGAGTTCCATGGACAACAAAGAAAACAAACGAGGCAGACACAAGTAGATCATTCATAAGGAAGATTAGGAAAAGACAGGCAACATTTATAGGCCATTTTATGAGGAAGGGGAATTTGGAGCACCTGGTCACAACGGGAAAGCTGGAGGGAAAGAGAGCACCAGGTAGACCCAGGGAGAAAATGCTAGACAGACTTGCAGAGTGGCTGAAGACGAGGAGGGTGGAGGAGATGCTTGAGGCAACAAGAGATAGAGACAGATGGGAGTCCATGATCGCCAACGCTTTGCGGCAGGACACCTGATGATGATGATGACAGATGGGCCTGGCAGTCATGGGGGTAAATTTTTTTTTTCACCTTTTTTTTTTTATTCATTTTTAACAAGAATAGATATCAACAAACAATGTTGTAACAGAACAGAACAAGAAAAAAAAAATTTCAATTCGTAATAATTGTTTACATAAAAAAAAGAAAAGAAAACAGCCTACAAAACATTTAAAACAATATTCCAATCCATGATGATTTCATTATGTACATCAATATTTAAGAAACATGTCATGAAGAAAGTCTGTTTTTTACACAGGGAACATTGATCTATAGTTATTCCACTGAGCATTAAAAAAGGACAAGCGAAAGTTTATTTTGGCATTATATTGTTCAATTTTGAATCTCTGGTTTAGCATTCTTTGGAAAGCATGTATATTTGGAACACACTTGTCTATTTTGCATTTATATATAAATGATTTTGCAAACATTATTATAGATCAAATACTCCATCTGTTTTTACGTTTTGGTCAATACCGAACAATACCAGATTTCGTGTGATTCTGATGTTGAAGGTATTTTATGGGGGTAAATGTTAAAACGTCTAGTCCTGTCTGTATACTTTCTGCCTGGTGGGTAAAGGGTGGAGAGTCTTCCCAACGCCCAGCTCAACGTGTGTACAGACCTGCCAGTGTGTACCTGCACTCAGAATATAAAATAGGTGCACTTCAAAGATACTGTACATCATGTCAGTGTCTGGTGATTTATGGAAACGTGAAAACACCCAGTATGCACTCCCACCAAACGTGCGTCGTCATCATCATCATCATCATCATGCGCCCTGCTGCATGGCGTTGGTGATCATGGCCCTCCACACGAATCTATCCATTTTCGCAGGAAGCTGGTGGATAGGGTGAGAGAGTCAAAGGGTTAAGTTTTTGTTTTGCTGGCATGGTTGACAATGCAGGATGCTGGTGGACAAGTGTGCAGGGATCAAAAGGTTAACCATTGCACACAACGACGACTGGTTGTTTATCATTAGTATTGTTGTTATTATATTATCATTGTTATTATTATCATTGTTATTATTATTGTATTATTATTATTGTTGTTGTTATTATTATTATCATTGTTGTTGTTTTTATTATTATTATTGTTATTATTATTATCATTAGTAGTAGTAGTAGCAGTAGTAGTAACAACTACACCCACATTGTGCCATGTGGCCAGATCAATCGCATTACCCGCATGGTGCGCGGAGAGGCGGTGAACTACGAGGAGTGCAAGAAACTGGTGGCGGCGGTGCTACACACGTATATGCACTGCGTAATGCTGATGCAGCCTGAGGCCAGCAACGTGTCCCCTGAACTGTTGGAAGACACCAAGGAGTCCCGCTATCACGTCACCGACCTCGTCATTAACGTCACCAGGGACCTGCTGGTCCATGTGCAGGAGCTGGTCAGTGTGTGTGTTTGTGTGTGTGTGTGTGTGTGTGTGTGTGTGTGTGTGTGTGTTGTTTGTGTGTGTGTGTGTGTGTGTGGTTGAGAGAGAGAGAGAGTGTGTGTGAGTGTGTGTGTGTGTGTGCATGTGTGAACTCTGGGGTGAGAACACATATATTTGCCATAAGGACTCAAAATAGGACGATAAAACAGAGATTGGTTTTAATAAGTTGACATAACAGTTAATTTCAGCAGTCAGTGATTTCACATTTCACGTTATCATCATCATCGTCATCGTTTTTGGGAATACAGTTATGTAATTAAGAATCAGGAACATTTGCAGAACATTTTGAGGCAAGAGAAATTTGAACACCTAGTCACACAAGGAAAGCTAAAGGGCAAATTTGACACCAGGAAGACCCAGGGAGAAAATAATAGTTTTGCAGAGTGGGTGGTGACAAGAGATGTACTTACAGCGACAAAAGAATCGTATTGAGGGCCATGATCGCCAACGCTGTGCGGCATGGCACATGATGAACTAAGAATCATGTGTGCGTGGACGCGTGTGTATGCTTCGAGGGCCTAGGTACAGTTATCCTTTAAACTGGTGCGTTGTCTTTAATTTCAGCAGACTTTAGTTTATCCCACCGTCATTGCGAATTTTTCTTGTCCCATTTTCTATGTTAATTGAGAGGCCACAGGATGTGGGACAATTTTTCACATTGCTGTGATGGTGGATGACAATCATCATCATCATCAGGTGCCCTGCCGCATGACGTTGGCGACCATGGACTTCCATCCATCTCTATCTCTCGTTGCCCCTAGCATCTCCCCCACCCTCCTCATTCCCAGCCACTCTGCAAGTCCGTCTAGCATTCTCTTCCTGGGTCTACCTGGTGCTCTCTTTCCCTCCAGCTTTCCCGTTGTGACCAGGTGCTCCAAATTCCCCTTCCTCATAAAACGGCCTATAAATGTTGCCTGTCTTTTCCTAATCTTCCTTATGAGTGATCTACTTGTGTCTGCCTCCATCAAGACTGTCTCGTTTGTTTTCTTTGCTGTCCATGGAACTCTCAACATTCTTGTTAGAAACCACATCTCGGCTGCCTCAATCTTGCTCTGGCTTTACTTGCTGACTGTCCACGCCTCACATCCGTACAACAGTATTGGTTGTATATAACATTCAAGGACTCTCTTTCTGATGGTAATTGATAGGCATTTGTTGGTAAGAATGCTTGTCATCTTCTTGAATGCTGTTTTGGCTTGGCCGATTCTGCCGGCTATTTCCGATGTGCATCTGCCGTCTGATGAAATGACCGTTCCCAGGTATTTGAACTTATTAACCTGTGTCAAGGTTGTGCCATTTGCTGTTATTTTGCAGGAGGGGATTTCATGTTTTTTACTGATCACCATGACTTCAGTCTTCCTGCTGTTTAGTTCCAACCCCTTACCTTTGCTTTCTGTTTCTAGTATATTCACAAGGTTTTGTAGGTCCCTTTCATTTTCTGCAATTAGCACGGTGTCATCTGCGTACCGAATGTTGTTTATCATCTTCCCTCCAACCTTTAATCCAGGGTCTTCTTCTAGGTTTCTCATGATGTTTTTGCTGTATAGTGAAAACAGATCTGGTGACAATAGGGGTGATAATCATAATGGTGTGGGATTCCATTCTAGATCAAGGCTGTGTGACAGGCCCGAGAAATACAGACACAGACGTGTTGGTCAGGAAGTTTGAGCAACACACCTCATTGACGTAGTCTTTAACTAAGTGAATAAGGGTCGACGGTGTGGTCCCAGTTTCCCCAGGAAGCCTGTGTAACACCACAGTAAAGTCTGGACAGGAGTCAATCCCGGGCGTAAAATGTGAGTAATCTTGACAGGGCTGATAGGAGACGACCCCACCACAACTTTGCAGCGGTTGATCTGTTGCGCTAACCACTCTATCACGGTGACTAGGTCAGTTGTAGATTATTCTAGTTGTCAGTCGCTCAGGTTAGAGAACTTGTCACTTTTATCCTGAGACAAGGCATCAGCATCCATTGCCGATGTTGGATACACTCAGTACACGTACGGCTTCTACACAGCCTCTAAGACTTATCCCCACCTTGCTAAATTTGAACCCCACAGCACTAAGAAAGCAACACGGAAGTCCGTTGTTGTCACAGAAAACTGACGACAGCCAGGTCATAACTCTAGAGCTGCTATGAGTGCACATGACAAAAGAGATCCATGGTCACTTAAGGGAACTTCACGGCGCCTGTTGTGATTTTAGGACACCACCTACTGTGGCCCTACTAGCTTCCGGTCATCATTCGGTCATTGAGCTGTAGTGAGTGAGAGTGGCCCTGTGTGTGTGAAACAGCCACCACATCTCTCCAGCTACAGCTCCTATAAATTGTGGACAAACTCTTGACGTGAAGTGACATCATTCCTCATGAACGGTGGTGGACGCTGTTGATCTTGACATCACGTGACGTCAGTCCCTTCGAACTGTGGTAGGCACTACAGATCTTGGCATGACGTGACTCAGTCACCATGAAATGTGGTAGACATTACAGATCCTGACATGACGTGACGTCAGTTCCCATGAACTGTGGTAGACATTACAGATCCTGACATGACGTGACGTCAGTCCCCACGAACTGTGGTAGACACCACAGATCTTGACATGACGTGACGTCAGTCACCATGAAATGTGGTAGACGTTACAGATCCTGACATGACGTGACGTCAGTCACCATGAACTGTTGTGGATTCTACAGATCCTGACATGACCTGACGTCAGTCACCATGAACTGTGGTATACATTACAGATCTTGACATGACGTGACGTCAGTGCCCATGAACAGTTGAGGATTCTACCGATCTTGACATGACGTGACGTCAGTCTCCATGGACTGTAAACACTACAGATCTTGACATGAGGTGATGTCAGTCCCCATGAACTGTGGACACCCCACAACCATATTGTACGGTTACTCATGTTCAGTTTCAGTTCCAGTTTCTCAAGATAACGTCTCCGCACTCGAAATGGATTCGAAATGCACTGACGCCATGTGATAATAATACTACTGATAATAATGATAATAATAATAACAATAATAATAGCAACAACAATGATAATAATTTTAACAACAATAATAATAATAATACAATAATAATAACACAACCAGTCACTTGGTAAAAAGTTATCTCACCAACGTCTTAAATCACTCACAATCAATTCAACACAGAGCCTCATCTGCCCTCCAACATGATTGTAATAACGTGTCTACAAAAGCTGTGTAACAAGTGTAATATATGCATTTAAAAAGTGTGGGGAAAAAGACGAGGAAGAAACCCAGTGAAGGACATGAGCTGCACTTACAAAACAGAGAAACAGAGAGAAGATGTGCTCCATGTACCTGCATACAACTGAGGTCTGTTGTATAAAATCAATCTTGACATGAAGCTACCCCAGCAACATAGGGACCATTCAGCCTGGTGACTGACATCCTGGTGATAATGATGGTAATTCTGAAGAGGGAAGATGATGCTGATGGTGATGGTGAAGTTGATGGTGGTGATGACGATCATGATAGTTGTGGTTGTGGTGGTGCTGTTGCTGATGGTGATGACGGTATCATTAAGATGATATCGATATGATTTTACTTGTGAATGTGTTTTTCTTTAACTGCAATTTAGAATTGTGAGCAGGGTTTTTAACTGTTGTCGTTTATCTTAACCTGGTTGTCGTTTTTGACGTGGTGTTAGCCCTGACATGGCTCTAGTAGTCGGCTGGGCAATAAGCAGTATGAGCTTGAACTTGAAGGTGATATGGATAATGATGGTGATGACGACAGGTGAAGGGACAGGAGGCTGTGAACGAGAACAGCACGATCAGCCTGATGCTGGTGACGGACATCCTGCAGATCATGGCGGACTGCGCTCTGGCGGACATGAAGGACAGCATGGAGGGCAGAGCACTGTCTTTGTCCTGCTCACGGCCTGATGACCCGCAGCTCCAACACATCCTGAACGTGATCGATCCCAAAGATGACAATGGCCAGCGGTGAGACCATACCTCTTGCTGCTGCTTTTTTTGTGAGACCATACCTCTTGCTGTTGTTGCTGCTTTTTTGTGAGACCATACCTCTTGCTGTTGCTGCTGCTTTTTTTGTGAGACCATACCTCTTGCTGTTGCTGCTGCTGTTTTTGTGAGACCATACCTCTTGCTGTTGTTGCTGCCTTTTTTTGTGAGACCATACCTCTTGCTGTTGTTGCTGCTGTTTTTGTGAGACCATACCTCTTGCTGTTGTTGCTGCTTTTTTGTGAGACCATACCTCTTTCTGTGTTGTGCTGCTGTTTTTGTGAGACCATACCTCTTGCTGTTGTTGCTGCTTTTTTGTGAGACCATACCTCTTGCTGTTGTTGCTGCTGTTTTTGTGAGACCATACCTCTTGCTGTTGTTGCTGCTTTTTTTGTGAGACCATACCTCTTGCTGTTGTTGCTGCTGTTTTTGTGAGACCATACCTCTTGCTGCTGCTTTTTTGTGAGACCATACCTCTTGCTGCTGCTTTTTTTGTGAGACCATACCTCTTGCTGCTGCTTTTTTGTGAGACCATACCTCTTGCTGTTGCTGCTGCTTTTTTTGTGAGACCATACCTTGCTGTTGCTGCTGCTTTTTTTGTGAGACCATACCTCTTGCTGTTGCTGCTGCTTTTTTTGTGAGACCATACCTCTTGCTGTTGCTGCTGCTGTTTTTGTGAGACCATACCTCTTGCTGCTGCTTTTTTTGTGAGACCATACCTCTTGCTGTTGTTGCTGTTTTTTGTGAGACCATACCTCTTGCTGTTGTTGCTGCTGTTTTTGTGAGACCATACCTCTTGCTGCTGCTTTTTTTGTGAGACCATACCTCTTGCTGCTGCTTTTTTTGTGAGACCATACCTCTTGCTGCTGCTTTTTTGTGAGACCATACCTCTTGCTGCTGCTTTTTTTGTGAGGCCATACCTGTTACTATTGTTGCTGCTTTTTTTGTGAGACCATACCTCTTGCTGTTGCTGCTGCTTTTTTTGTGAGGACCATACCTCTTGCTGTTGCTGCTGCTTTTTTTGTGAGACCATACTTCTTGCTGTTGCTGCGGCTTTTTTTGTGAGACCATACCTCTTGCTGTTGCTGCTGCTTTTTTTGTGAGGCCATACCTCTTGCTGTTGCTGCTGCTTTTTTTTGTGAGACCATACTTCTTGCTGTTGCTGCGGCTTTTTTTTTATCCCCCTTGTAAATAAATAGAGACCAGGGGTGTATGTTTTACCAACCAGAGAGGGAGGTGTGTCTGTATCAGAACTGTGTAAGCAAGATTTTGTCAACTCTTTATAGACGGATTTTGTATCAAACCGTAGTCAAATGTTGCTGATTGCTGAGGGGTTGTGAGTGCAACAGTTTGGAAGTTATTTTGCGCCAGAAGAAGCTCACACAGATAAAAAAAAAAAAGAAGAAAAAAAAGTGTATAAAATCAACCTTTTTGAGCAAGGTATACGAACGGCGCTTCTTGGGAACATCTTGACATTATTTTTTTTTCAAACTTGTTTTTATTTCTTTTTTGACAAAACACAAATAAATACAATGTTTGCTGAACATAATTACGATATCATTGAGAAAAATGAACAAGATTTGTATACAATGGATTGAGCAAAACTCATATTCATACGTCATATCCATCAGCCTGTTATGTTTTTGAAACAATTGTTTGTAGAGTTGTCTACATTTCCACCTCTCATGAGATCTTCCTGACACAAAGAAGACGTAGTGAGAATAGTGTACAAACTAGTGACTGTGGTGAGAATCGGGTCATTTGACACGGTCAGATGGGTGTTGAGCAGGTCGTACAGTCAGTGTGTTGCTGTGTGCAGATGGGTGTGGGAGAGTTCCTGCAGACGATGATGGTGTACGTAGAAAAGGATTTTCGTAACACGCAGCGCCCCATTGTCCTCAACACCAACCTGAAGACTGCTGGACAGCTCATCAGGGCTGAGCTGGGCAAGATGGCCAGAGATGTCAGTGTTGAGCTTTGTCATTGTCTTCTTCTTCTTTCATCTTCTACTACTACTACTGCTACTACTACTGCTGCTGCTGCTACTACTGCTGCCGCTACTACTACTACTACTCTGCTGCTACTACTACTGCTGCTGCTACTACTACTACTGCTACTACTACTACTCTGCTACTGCTGCTGCTACTACTGTTGCCGCTACTACTCTGCTGCTGCTACTACTACTACTCTGCTGCTGCTGCTGCTGCTACTACTGCTGCTGCTACTACTACTACTACTCTGCTGCTGCTACTACTACTCTGCTGCTACTGCTACTACTCTGCTGTTGCTACTACTGCTACTACTGCTGCTGCTGCTACTACTACTCTGCTGCTGCTGCTACTACTACTGCTTCCGCTACTACTACTACTCTGCTGCTGCTGCTACTACTATTGCTGCTACTACTACTGCTGCTACTACTACTACTGCTGCTGCTATTACTACTGCTATTACTGCTGCTACTACTGCTGCTGCTACTACTACTGCTGCTGCTGCTGCTATTACTACTACTACTGCTGCTGCTGCGACTACTACTGCTACTGTTGCTACTGCTACTGCTGCTAATGGTGTTGCTGCTACTAATTTACTACTGTTGCTGCTACTAATACTGCTGGTACTACTGCTGCTGTTGCTGCTGCTGCTACTACTGCTGCTGCTGCTACTACTGTTGCTGCTGCTACTGCTGCTGCTACTACTACTATTGCTGCTACTACTGCTGCTGTTGCTGCTGCTGCTACTACTACTGCTGCTACTACTACTCCTGCTGCTACTACTGCTGTTGCTGCTGCTGCTACTACTACTGCTACTACTACTGCTGCTACTGCTACTGCTGCTGCTGCTACCACCACCACCACCACTTCTTCTTCTTCTTCTTCTTCTTCTTCTTCTTCTTCGTCTTCTTCTTCTTCTTCTTCTTCTTCCTCTTCCTCCTCCTCCTCCTCTTCCTCCAATCCTGCATCTTTTTTCTTTTTTTAGTACTGCTACTACAGTTTCTTCTTCTCCTTTTTCTTCTTCTTCTCCCCCTCCTTCTTCTTCTTCCTCCTCCTCTCCTGCACCTTTTACTTCTATCTTCTTTTTTAGTACTACTATTACAGCTTCTTCTCCTTCTCCTTATTTTTCTTCTTGTTTTACTTCTTCTTCTTCTTGTTTTACTTCTTCTTCTTCTTCTTTTACTTCTTTTTCTTCGTCTCATCTTTTACTTCTTCTCCTTCATCATTTTCTTCTTCTCCTCCAGCTTCTTCATCATCATTATCTTCTTCTTTTTCGTCTTCTTTAACTACTGCAACTATTGCTACTTATCTCTTGCTGCTACAGCTACTGCCATTGCTACTGTTACTACTGTCCCTGCTGACTACTGCTACTACTGCTATTACTGCTACTGTTACAACGATTGCTAGCTATCATTACTTCTATTCCATTTGCTATAAGAACTACAGTACTATCGCTGCTGTGATTACTATCATTACTACTACTGCTGTAGTTACTAACTACGACTACTGTTGCTGCTTCAGCTACTACCATGAATGTTAATTACTATTGCAACTTTTTCTGTTGCTACTATTACTTCTGCTGCAAATACTACTGCTGGTACAAGTACTGCTACTACTGCTTCTTACAGTCACTATAAACGCTTCTAACTACAATTACTACTACAGAATTACCGCTCGAACCTTCATTGTCCGCAGCCGCTAAGTTTGTCCATGAAAATTTTGTCTAACATGTGTTGAGTGGCTTGAAAATGTCTCTGATGTAATTTCGAATGGATGTTACACTAACAGGAACTTCAGGAGTAGTTTCTTCCAGACCTCTTGTGTGGCAAAGTCCTAACTTCTGTTGTTGTCTCCGGCAACAACCAAAACCGAAAGCAGCAGTCACGATTGGCAAATTGCCGGGTGCAGCCCACGAGTGGAATTTCTTGCAGCTGACAAATTGTTGGTTGCGGTCAGATATGTGTTCAGGCCAAAGTGTTTGCAGATCGCAGCGGATTGGTCAGTGATGAGCTATGAATATGCGTCAGGCACAGTCGACAGCAAAGAGTAATTCCCGCAGGATGATTTTGAACACTTACATCTTGATTTGGAGTTGAAGAGTTTTCCATAATTGTGAGTGGAACTGGATGTGCACGCCCTTGTCAAAGTCTCTGAATGCATGATCATCATCATGTGCCCTGCCGAATGGCATTGGCGATCATGGCCCTCTATATGCATCTATCTCTTGTCGCCGCAAGCACATTTTCCACCCTGTCTTCAGCCACCCTGCAAGTCCATCCAGTATTTTCTCCCTGGGTCTACCTTGTGCCCCTTTTCCCTCCAGCTTTCTTGTTGTGACCAGGTGCTCTAATTCCCCTTTCCTCCTGAAATGGCCTATAAATGTTGCTTGAACCAGTATAAAAAATCAGTATTGCTTTAAAGAGGATGGAGAAGAGGATGAGCGCTAGAACGCATCCCTGGTTTACTCCATTTCTCAGTGGGAAGGGTTCAAATGCCTCCCCATTCTCTTGCACCTTTGTCGCCATGCCATTGTAGGAGGAAGCAGTCAGCGAGACAAGCTTCTGAGGGCAACCAGACTTGTGTCTTACTTCCCACAGGTCTTCCGGTTAATGGTGTCAGACGTTTTGATTAGTCTTGTCTCCTAGCCTACATAAGTGACTGAAACATCGTAATGGACGATTCCAAGGCTTTCGTAACAATGGGCAGGTCTCATAGCCGTTTGTTTCAGGTGGCTGATTGATTGATTGATTGATTTGGTTCAGTTTTTATGTCGGCACCCACCTCAGGTGATATGGCCGACGGGGATAATCATCCCAGGGAAGTGGGGAAAGGGGGACTTGATCTAATCCTATATTGACATCACCAGAACAACAGTGATGTTAAGATGGGACAGTGAGAAGGCCAGTTTTAATATAGCGCACCCCGTAATTCTAACCCACAACCATAAGCATGTGAATCCCACGCTCAACCAACTGAGCTGCTGAGGCCCGCTTTTCAGGTGGTATGACTCCTGATGTACAAGAGAAGTGTCAGCAGTGGATCTGTATGCTTTGGGACCCTTGATTCACTGTGTTGCTTACGGTGGGCACAGTATGCAGTGGTGAAAATATCACCTGAAATGGTTTCACTGTCACTTTTCCCGAGTCATCATCTCCTCACTTGGATTGAATTCCATATGTACTAACTCCAAGATGCCATGCGATGGGAAAAGATCCAAAATAATCTTGGCACAAACCAGCGGATAAACCCAGTGTGCTGGCAAGGTCTTTATAGTCGATCTAACTGTGGGGTTCTATATCTCTCTTGAATCAGTCTGTTACTGAAATAAATTGAAGACTACATTATTGTGAAATATATCTCTCCATCTGCAGCCGCGGGCCTCAGTAGCTCAGTTGGTTTGAGCGTCGGATTCACATGCTGATGGTTGTGGGTTCGAATCCCGGGATGCGCTACATTAAAACTGGCCTTCTCACTGTCCCGTCTTAACATCATTGTTGTTCTGGTGGTGTCGGTATAGGATTAGGTAAGTCCCTCCTTCCCCCACTTCCCTGGGATGGTTATCCCCGTCGGCCATATCACCTGAAGTGGGCGTCGACGTAAAAACTGAACCAAATCAATCAATCAATCTGCAACGTCCCATGTAGCCCCATAAAAACCGGAACTAATGCTTCCAATGTAGCATAAAACTACACAAAAAGGTCAGTGTTTCAGATCTCACTATGGTGTCAGGAAATAGGAAATGGAGAATGTCACAGTATTTTGATCTCTCTGATTGGTTGGTGAGTTTGTTGGTTGATTGGTTGCTTTTGTGTTTGGCTGGTTGTCGGATTAGCTGACTGGCTGCTTGGTTTATCTGGGATATACATACCTTGTCTTTTAGATTTAAAGCGAGAGGCAGACCAAGGAAGACCTGGATGGATGGCGTGAAAGAGACCCTGACGTCAGACGACATTTGTCTACTTTAGGCTTTCCAGCTTACTGCTAACCGTCATTTCTTTCTCTAGGCCACATCATTGATAGTACAAGTGAACTGATATTGGGGAAAAAAAGAAGTCTTCGGTGCAGTTTTCAGGTGTGGTTGTGAAGATTGTTGGCCATTAAAGATTTGTTGGCCATTAAAGATTTGTGTGTGTGTATGTATGGGTGTATTTGTGTATTGTGTATCTGTGTGTGTACGTGCTCTGTGTTGTGTGTGTGTGTGTGCGCGCGTATGGGTGTATTGTGTGTGTGGGTGTGTTGTGTGTGTGTGCTCTGTGTGTGTGTATGGGTGTATTTGTGTACATGTATTGTATATCTGTATGTCTGTGTGTGTGTGTATGTGTGTGTATGTGTGGTGCTCTGTATGTGTGTGTATTTGAGTGTGTTTGTTTGTACGTATGTTCCAGGTGTGTGAGTTGATGACAGGGATGGCGGACATGTCCCAGCAGCCGTTAGCCAAGACCTCAGCCATGGACAAGATGGTGCGCTTCATCATCAGCCTCCTGCAGAAATTCACACACGTTGTCAAGGAGGAAATCCTCTCCAAAGAGGTCAGCTTTCAGAGCTCGGTCTGGTATGGCCCAGTGTCTTTTGATGGACTTTGACTTGTCATTGTCCCATTATAATAATAATGATAATAATGGGTAATTTTTGAGCACACTATCCAGACAAACAGCTCAAGGTGCTTCACAAATCGATGCTAGATCTATACACAATTGTAGCACATTACGATGCCTACTCCTCCTTCATATGTCCCCCACCCTCCGTAGAATATATAATTTTATGCTTGCCCGATGTTATCGTGCCTGCTTCCCTTCCATCTCACCTCCCCCTAGTCCTAAAATAAAGTGACCCCCCCCCCAAAAAAAAAAAAAAAAAGTGTAGCTACCTTATATAAACGGACCGGAAGAAATGTTTATCTGCCCCATAAAGTGATCCCAGTAAATCTCTACCTGCCTTATAACGTGGACCATGAGAAAAGTTTCATCATCATCATCATCATGTGCCCTGCCACATGGCATTGGTGATTACGGCCCTCCATATGTATCTATCCTTTGTTGCTGCAAGCACATCTTCCACCCTCTCTGTCCTCAGCCACCCTGCGCCTCATGATTTGACCCCAAGAAATGTTTATCTCTCTGTGCCTCATAATGCTGGTTCCCAGTAAAAGTGTTTAGGTCTCTACCACTTCACTCTGCTACTACAATATTTTTGTTTTTTAGGATCATCGCACTCAGGGAAGTTACCTGTGTGCTCACCTTTTTTGTTGTGTTTTTTGGGGTTTTATTTTTCGTCCCATTTTCTACGCCACCTTACTGGCCACAGAAACTGGCACAATTTTTTTTACAATGCTATGATGATGATGTCGATGAGGATAATAAACATGATGCTATGGAGCTCCATCTAGGATTGAGACTGCGTGACAGGGCTGAGTCAACACTTACTATCATAATATATCCTGGCGTCAACCAGGCCCGAGAGATACAGACACCCGCCATGCTGGTCAGGACATTTGAGCAAACACCCTCAATGACTCATCCGTGAAGTGGATGAGACTCGACTGTGTGGTCCCAGTCTTTCCAATGAGTCCATAGCACGCCCAACTCTGGGTAGGAGCTGGTTAGAGCCAAAAAATCCCACAGTGATTTTTGAAGGGGCTGATGGGGATTCGAACCCACAACCTTCCAGTCGGTAATCCGTTGCGTTAACCACTACACCGCGGCGACTGGTTCCGCTACTACAATCTTTACCGGTTATGTCCCACCCCCAGGTGTCACACGAGTTCCTGTGTACTGTGGCTCGTGACCTCTGCTCCTCTGACGACGACCAGTACGGGGTGCCGGAGATGTTGGACGTGCTCAACACTCTTATATGTGACATCCAGGTTCACAGGAGTCGCTCCAAGTACTTCAGACGGCTCGTCAGAAAACTCTCCAAGGTCTCTGTCTGTATCTCTTTCTCTGTCTTTCTTTCTCTGTCTCTCTTTTTCTTTCTTTTCTTTCTATGTTTCTTTTTATGTTCCTTTCTTTCTGTTTTTCTTCATTTCTTTCTTTCTTTCTGTTTTTCTTCATTTCTTTCTTTCTTTCTGTTTTTTCTGTTTTTCTTCATTTCTTTCTTTCTTTCTGTCTTTTCTGTTTTTCTTCATTTCTTTCTTTCTTTCTGTTTTTCTTCATTTCTTTCTGTTTTTCTTCATTTCTTTCTTTCTTTCTGTTTTTTCTGTTTTTCTTCATTTCTTTCTTTCTTTCTGTTTTTCTTCATTTCTTTCTTTCTTTCTGTTTTTCTTCATTTCTTTCTTTCTGTGTTTTGTCTTCTTTCTGTCATCTGTCTATGTATGTATGTCTTCTCTCTCTCTCTCTCTCTCTCTCTCTCTCTCTCTCTCCTCTCTCTCTCCTCTCTCTCTCTCTCTCTCTCTCTCTCTCTCTCTCTTCTGACTCTCACCAGTCTCAGCTTAATCATGACATTTTTACAGACGTATACTTTAAACAGACACATCTATTTTCACAAAACGTTTTTAAAATATCGGCTGGGCTGTCATAAACTAAATGGTTTAAACAACTCAACATATTGAAAAGAATTATTATGATAAGGTCTCCTTTGGGCTTTTACCAGGAGATTTGAAAGTGACAGGTCTGTGTATATTTTTTAGTTTGATTTTTTTTTACACTTTATCAACTGATATCTGACAAGAGGGGAAATCCAATATTCCCATCAGGTTGTCTACAGAGGAATTCTCATCTATATATACATTGTCTTTTCAATTTGATGTTTTACAACTTCTCTTTCAAAACTTTTTTTTTCAAGTCATATTTGACAACAGTGTTTTACTAGGCCAAATGAGTTTTGCATTTGTGTGTGTGTGTGCGTGTGTATGTGTGCGTGTGTGTGTGTGTGTGTGTATGTGTGTGTGTGTATGTGTGAGTGTGTGTGTGTGTGTGTGTGATGGAGAGAGTTAGAGTGCACATATATTTGCACGTGTGTGCGTGCGTGTGTGTATGTGTGCGTGTGGTGTGTGTTTGTGTGCATGTGAGTGTGTGTGTGTGCGTGTGTGTGTGTGTGTGTGTGTGTGTATGTGCGTGCGCACGCGTGTGGTATGTGTACACAGATGTCGATCGAAAGCCCCAACACCGAGAAGGTGGCGGAGGGCATGGCGGCCATAGCGCACGTGCTGGGCTCAGTGGACACGAGCATCCTGAACCAGTTTGTGCAGACCACACTGTTCTCCCTCCTGTCCAACCTGCGGGCCACTGCCAGGTCCATCCCCACCAAACCCAGTGTCTCCCTGGACGGCCAGGTCTGTATCACGCATGGGATGCTTCTGTCATCATCTCTTATACATGTTAACCCTTACCCTCTGCATCCCCTGGCGGTATTGTCAACACCAAGGGCATATCTAAGATTATTTGCGTGAATCAGATAAAGGTAAGGGACTGGAACTAAACAGCAGGAAGACTGAAGTCAAGGTGATCAGTAAAAAACATGAAATCCCCTCATGCAAAGTAAGAGCAAATGGCACAACCTTGACACAGGTTGATAAATTCAAATACCTGGGAACGATCATTTCATCAGACGGCAGATGCACATCAGAAATAGCCGACAGAATCGGCCAAACCAAAACAGCATTCAAGAAGATGACAAGCATTCTTACCAACAAATGCCTATCAATTAACATCAGGAAGAGAGTTCTTGAATGTTATATAGAACCAATACTGTTGTACGGATGTGAGGCGTGGACAGTCAACAAGCAAAGCCAGAACAAGATTGAGGCTGACGAGATGTGGTTTCTAAGAAGAATGTTGAGAGTTCCATGGACAGCAAAGAAAACAAACGAGACAGTCTTGATGGAAGCAGACACAAGTAGATCACTCATAAGGAAGATTAAGAAAAGACAGGCAATATTTATAGGCCATTTTATGAGGAAGGAGGATCTGTAGCACCTGGTCACAACGGGAAAGCTGGAGGGGAAAGAGATCACCAGGTAGACCCAGGGAGAAAATGCTGGACGGACTTGCAGAGTGGCTGAGGACGAAGAGGGTGGGGGAGATACTAGGGGCAACGAGAGATGGAGACAGATGGAAGTCCATGATCGCCAACGCCATGCGGCAGGGCACCTGATGATGATGATGATGACAGATATTCATGTACAGTAAACGATTTTCTTTTCCACATTTTCTTTTTTTCCAGGGTCATCGACCACCCCACCCCACCCACCACCCCCCGTGGGCATGCCGGGGACTCTCTCTGTATAAATGGTATCCCCACCTTCTGGAAATTCTGTGCTGGAAATTTCCTCTTTTCTGTCACTTTCTTTGTTTCTGTCTTGTTCCTTTGCTTTCTGCCATTTCTTCCTATCATTTTCTGCCTTGCTGGTTCATGCACCTGTACGTGTTCAATAAAGTCTTAGGTACTTTCTCTTAGGATTGATAATTGGGTACATGTGTTAAGTGAATTTTTGGCTCTTGGGAGGTGCGATAAGGGGAAGCAGTTTTAGGTAATTTAGGCCCGTTTTTATAAATGTTTTGGTCCTTAGTTATGTTTAAATTTGTATTCAGATAGGGTTTTTTTTAATCTCCTGTGTGATAAATTGGATGGATTGGTCAACGCTAGGGGCATCTCTTTAGATTATGTGCGCAAGCGCAGATATGTGTACGTAATTGTCTTTTCTTTTTTTTTCCTGTTGAAGTATTGTGTGCGTTTTGAAGCGGTTATAGCTCTGATATGGCTCTACGCAGTCGGCTGGGCTTTAAACAAAAATCACAATAACAATAACACCACCGGGTGGAAGTATGTAGACGGGTCAAACCCAGAACTTTCTAACTGGAAATTTGACATTTACCAAGTTGACTACTGCACGCGTAGTATTCACAATTACTATTACTGTTACTACTACAGCTATTGTTGTTATTATCATAGAGTTGCATACCTTTGAATATCAGGAGGTGACGCTGCCTCATCTTAGAAATGAGAGGATTACCAGATTGAAAAATTTGTGAATTGCTCAGGTCTATTGACCATTTATTAATGCTACTGGAGATTTTCGAAATTGACTGGTCGACCCTGCACACACACACACAAAAAAAACCCAGAAAAGAAACTCAGTGCATAGATACTCAGATGAGTTTAAACCAAAAACAAAAAACGAAAAGGACCAGAAAAGTCTTGCCATGCCCTCAAATCCTTTGTATATGATTTTTTGAATGGATTCAGGATTTGTGAGAGGTAGGTGTATGTGTGTGCAGGTGCTCTGCGCGTGTGTATGTGTGTGTTTGTGTGTGTGTGTGTGTGTGTGTGTGTGCGTGTGTGTGTGTGTGTGTGTGTGTGTGACGTGCTGTACACAAGCACATTTCTGGAAAAAGGCAGAGCATGTTCAGCCGTTTACTTGTTGTAATACAATACAATATTTTATTTATATAGTGCAAAATCTTGATAAAATCAAATCTAAGCGCTAAAAAAAACGAAATTGCTCAGATCTACTGACCTTTTATTAATGCTACTGGAGATTTTCGAAATTGACTGGTCGACCCTGCGTGTGTGTGTGTGTATTTGTGTATGTGTGTGTATGTGTCTGTGTGTGTGCGCGTTCGTGCGCGTGCACCACAGTCAGACACAGTGTCAGGATCAACCATCTCGACGTACGTGGACCCGGCAGACGTGATGCACAAGAGGGTTCAGTCAGAGGACGAGTCCATGGCGACCACCATGGAATCCTACGTTATGGAGTCCACAGAGCTGCAGGCCCCCAGCCTGATCCAGGACCGCGACAAGTTGGTGGGGCCAGGCAAGATCCAAGGGGCAGACAATGTCGGGGAATCCACGGAACTCCAGGATTCCGATGAGATAATCCTGCAGCAGTTCAGCTGCAGTGATTCACAGGTATGATCATACAGCTACTCGGCTCCAGTGATTCACAGGTATGATCTTACAGCTACTCGGCTCCGGTGGTTCACAGGTATGATCTTACAGCTTCTCGGCTCCAGTGACTCAGAGGTAAGTCTGATCTTACAGCTACTCGGCTCCTCTGACTCAGAGGTAAGTCTGATCTTACAGCTACTTGGCTGCTGTGGCTCAGAGGTAAGTCTGATCTTACAGCTACTCGGCGCCAGTGATTCAGAGGTAAGTCTGATATTACAGCAACTCGGCTCCAGTGACTCAGAGGTAAGTCTGATATTACAGCAACTCAGCTCCAGTGACTCAGAGGTAAGTCTGATATTACAGCAACTCAGGTCCGGTGACTCAGAGGTAAGTCTGATATTACAGCAACTCAGGTCCGGTGACTCAGAGGTAAGTCTAATCTTACAGCTACTCAGCTCCAGTGACTCAGAGGTAAGTCTAATCTTACAGCTACTCGGCTCCAGTAATTCAAAACGTGTTATCTTGCAACAACTTATCTCCAGTGATTCAGAGGTAGGTGTATGCAAATTTCGTTTTTACCTGTTTGTCTCTTTGTTTCTGCCTTGGTCCCTTGCTTTCTGTCATCTCTTCTTTTTCCATTTTCTGTCCATTTCCTGCCTTGCTGGTGCAATCACCGTTATGTTCTCTGTAAAGCCTTACATGCTTTCTGTCTCGTAATCAACTGTGTTATTTTAATTCCTCCGATGAACTTTTTGGGCGAAATTGTCAACTCCAGTGGCATACCTGAGATTATTTGTGTAAAAACAGTTGTTTATGTAATTGATTTTCAGGTGTTTTTTTCAGGGCCACCGATGTGTATGCTTTATTCAAAGATGGTTATAGCCCTGATGTGGTTTTGAACAGTCGGCTGGGCTTTAAACACTACCACTACAACAGCTACTCCTAAGTGATATTGATAATTTAATAGTACTGCAAACAATAAAACTAAAAAGGATAACAAATCATCATCATCATAATAGTAATGATAATGAAGATAGTAATAATAGTAACAATATTAATAACGAAAACAATGATAAGAGTAACAACAATACTAATAATGATACTCTAGCAACCACTTTCTTTATGGGAAAAACATCACAGAAAATCTCTTCCTCTTTTCTTCTATTTCCTTTTCTTGTGCGTTATTAAACTAGCTTGGTTATCCCTGAAATAGATACTACTACTACTACTACTACTACTACTACTACTACTACTACTACCGCTGATATATATAAGAATAAGAAGAAGAAAAAGAAAAATGAAGATGATAATAACAATACAAGTCCATAGCTCTTTTGAAATAGACTGTTCGCGTTGTACCCATGACAAGTATGATATGATGATGATGACGATGATGATGAGGAGGAGGAGGAGGATTACATCCCCCGTGGAGATCTCGGGGGCTCTTTCAGTATGAATAGTATCCCCTCCTGGAAATTTTGTGCTAGAAATGTTCTCTTTTCTGTCACTCTCTTTCTTTCTGCCTTTTTTCTTTGTTTTCTATCATTTTTCCTATCATTTTCTGCCTTGCTGGTACATTCACCTGTATGTGTTCGATAAAGTCTTCCGTACTTTGTCTTTGGATTGATAACTGGGACATGTTTTAAAGTGCATTTTTTTGCTCTAGGGAAATGTAATATGCGGAAGCAATTTTAGGTAAACTAGGTCCGTTTTTATGTATGTTTTGGTCCTTAGTTTTGTTTAAATTTGCATTAAGGTATGTTTTTAATCCCCTGTATTATAAATCGGACGGAGTGGTCAACATCAGGGACATCTCCTTAGAATATGTGCGCGAATACATCAGTATATGTACTTAAATTTTCTTTTCCTTTTTTTCCTCCTGTTAAAGGATTGTGTACGTTTTGAAACGGTTATCGTCCTGATATGGCTGTATGCAGTCGACTTGGCTTTAAACAAAAATAACAATAACAAAAGCTATTATTGTTAGTATCATTCTCGTAATGATTACTACTATTCATTGTGCTGGCTGCAAGGGAATGGACACGGAATCCAAGAAGGAGATAAGTAACGAGGCAGAGATCCTGATCCACACGACCCTGCAGATGTTACTGGAGCGGATGGGGGTCAAGACCAGATCGTCACCCACCGCCGCCAGCCGCCAGCCCAAACCGTACACAGGCACCAAACACGCGGCCGACAAGGAGGCCAAGGAACTTGTCAGTAACCTGCAGGACATCGCCACACAATCTAAACCTGGTCAGTTCATGATAATCACGATGAGGATGGTGGTGGTGATGATGATGATGATGATGATGATGATGATGATGATAGTGATAATGATGATGATGATGATAATGATGATAATAATAATAATAACAATAATAATAATAATAATGATGATAATAATAATAATAATAGTAATATTTCATAGTATTGTGTTGTGTTGTGTTGTGTTGTGTTGTGTTGTGTTGTGTTGTAATTTGTAGTCTGTTGTAATTTGTAGTGTATTATGCTTGTCTGTATTCAGCGTGAAGTCAGAAATTGTATCAGTGACTGTATTTTTGCTTGTGAAAACTTCTCAGACATGGATCTCACCCTGGCGTTTGTGATTATACTTAATTACTGCCCATGATGCCATTAACATGTAGGGCAGCAACGAAGATTTTCCACTCCAACCTGTTTTGGGCCAACCTCTGTTTAGTGCTCCAAGAGTTGTTTCAGGTCTGTAAGGTCTCTTTCTAATGTTCGTCACCAGGTATTCTTAGGTCTTTCTCTTTTAAAGTGCCCTTCCGGTGTCCAGTGAAGGGAAGTCCAGATTATGTTGTCCATCTCTCTTTGTTTGATGTGTCCACTCATCTCCATAGTTTTTTTCATGATTATAGTGCCCATAGTCTCTTCACAGCATTGGGCAAGTAGTTGTTGGCTGGAGATTTGTGTTGGCAGAAGAGTCACATGATTCTCCATGTTAGCATTGTTATTATTGTAAAATTTGTTGTTATTAATGATAATAAAAATTATTATTATCATCGTCATCATCATCATTATCGTCATCATTATCATTATTATTGTTGTCGTCGTCGACGTCATCATCATTATCATCATCATCATTATCATTATCATCATTATTACTATTGCTATCACTATTATTATTATATTCTTACTTTCTTCTTGTTGTTGTCCTTGGTATTTACTCACTATTATGTACTCAGTGTGTGTTCAATATTGATGGTTGTAGTGTGTTGTTGTACTCAGTGTGTGTTCAGTATTGATGATTGTAGTGTTGTTGTTGTACTCAGTGTGTGTTCAGTATTGATGACTGTAGTGTTGTTGTTGTACTCAGTGTGTGTTCAGTATTGATGACTGTAGTGTTGTTGTGTACTCGGTGTGTGTTCAGTATTGATGACTGTATGTGTTGTTGTTGTATTCGGTGTCTGTTCAGTATTGATGACTGTAGTGTTGTTGTTGTACTCAGTGTGTGTTCAGTACTGATGACTGTAGTGTTGTTGTTGTACTCAGTGTGTGTTCAGTATATGATGACTGTAGTGTTGTTGTTGTACTCGGTGTGTGTTCAGTATTGATGACTGTGTGTGTTGTTGTTGTACTCGGTGTGTGTTCAGTATTGATGACTGTAGTGTTGTTGTTGTACTCAGTGTGTGTTTCAGTATTGATGGTTGTATTGTTGTTGTTGTACTCGTGTGTGTTCAGTATTGATGACTGTAGTGTTGTTGTACTCGGTGTGTGTTCAGTATTGATGACTGTAGTGTTGTTGTACTCGGTGTGTGTTCAGTATTGATGACTGTAGTGTTGTTGTACTCGGTGTGTGTTCAGTATTGATGGCTGTAGTGTTGTTGTACTGAGTGTGTGTTCAGTACTGATGACTGTAGTGTTGTTGTTGTACTCAGTGTGTGTTCAGTATTGATGACTGTAGTGTTGTTGTTGTACTCGGTGTGTGTTCAGTATTGATGATTGTAGTGTTGTTGTTGTACTCAGTGTGTGTTCAGTATTGATGACTGTAGTGTTGTTGTACTCAGTGTGTGTTCAGTATTGATGACTGTAGTGTTGTTGTACTCAGTGTGTTGTTCAGTACTGATGACTGTAGTGTTGTTGTTGTACTCAGTGTGTGTTCAGTATTGATGACTGTAGTGTTGTTGTTGTACTCGGTGTGTATTCAGTATTGATGACTGTATATGTTGTTGTTGTACTCGGTGTGTGTTCAGTATTGATGACTGTAGTGTTTGTTGTTGTACTCAGTGTGTGTCAGTATTGATGGTTGTATTGTTGTTGTTGTACTCGGTGTGTGTTCAGTATTGATGACTGTAGTGTTGTTGTACTCGGTGTGTGTTCAGTATTGATGACTGTAGTGTTGTTGTACTCGGTGTGTGTTCAGTATTGATGACTGTAGTGTTGTTGTACTGAGTGTGTGTTCAGTATTGATGACTGTAGTGTTGTTGTACTCAGTGTGTGTTCAGTATTGATGACTGTAGTGTTGTTGTACTGAGTGTGTGTTCAGTACTGATGACTGTAGTGTTGTTGTTGTACTCAGTGTGTGTTCAGTACTGATGACTGTAGTGTTGTTGTTGTACTCAGTGTGTGTTCAGTATTGATGACTGTAGTGTTGTTGTTGTACTCAGTGTGTGTTCAGTATTGATGATTGTAGTGTTGTTGTTGTACTCAGTGTGTGTTCAGTATTGATGACTGTAGTGTTGTTGTACTCAGTGTGTGTTCAGTATTGATGACTGTAGTGTTGTTGTACTCAGTGTGTGTTCAGTATTGATGGCTGTAGTGTTGTTGTTGTACTCGGTGTGTGTTCAGTATTGATGGCTGTAGTGTTGTGTACTCAGTGTGTGTTCAGTATTGATGGCTGTAGTGTTGTTGTACTCAGTGTGTGTTCAATATTGATGGCTGTAGTGTTGTTGTACTCAGTGTGTGTTCAGTATTGATGGCTGTAGTGTTGTTGTACTCAGTGTGTGTTCAGTATTGATGACTGTAGTGTTGTTGTACTCGGTTGTGTTCAGTATTGATGGCTGTAGTGTTGTTGTACTCAGTGTGTGTTCAGTATTGATGGCTGTAGTGTTGTTGTACTCAGTGTGTGTTCAGTATTGATGACTGTAGTGTTGTTGTACTCGGTGTGTGTTCAGTATTGATGGCTGTAGTGTTGTTGTACTCAGTATGTGTTCAGTATTGATGACTGTAGTGTTGTTGTAGTACTCAGTATGTGTTCAGTATTGATGACTGTAGTGTTGTTGTACTCGGTGTGTAATCAGTATTGATGACTGTAGTGTTATTGTTGTACTCAGTGTGTGTTCAGTATTGATGGCTGTAGTGTTGTTGTTGTACTCGGTGTGTGTTCAGTATTGATGGCTGTAGTGTTGTTGTTGTACTCGGTGTGTGTTCAGTATTGATGACTGTAGTGTTGTTGTACTCGGTGTGTGCTCAGTATTGATGACTGTAGTGTTGTTGTTGTACTCAGTGTGTGTTCAGTATTGATGACTGTAGTGTTGTTGTTGTACTCGGTGTGTGTTCAGTATTGATGACTGTAGTGTTGTTGTACTCGGTGTGTGTTCAGTATTGATGACTGTAGTGTTGTTGTACTCGGTGTGTGTTCAGTATTGATGACTGTAGTGTTGTTGTACTCGGTGTGTGTTCAGTATTGATGACTGTAGTGTTGTTGTTGTACTCAGTGTGTGTTCAGTATTGATGACTGTAGTGTTATTGTTGTACTCATGGTGTGTTCAGTATTGATGACTGCAGTGTTGTTGTTGTACTCGGTGTGTGTTCAATATTGATGACTCTAATGTTGTTGTTGTACTCGTTTGTGTTCAGTATTGATGGCTGTATTTGTTGTTGCTGTACTCGATGTATGTTCAGTATTGATGGCTGTAGTATTGTTGTTGTACTTGGTGTGTGTTCAGTATTGATGGCTGTATTGTTGTTGTTGTACTCAGTGTGTGTTCAGTATTGATGACTGTAGTGTTGTTGATGAACTCGGTGTGTGTTCAGTATTGATGGTTATAGTGTTGTTGTTGTACTCGGTGTGTGTTCAGTATTGATGACTGTAGTGTTATTGTTGTACTCAGTGTGTGTTCAGTATTGATGACTGTAGTGTTGTTGTTGTACTCGGTGTGTGTTCAGTATTGATGACTGTAGTGTTGTTGTTGTACTCGGTGTGTGTTCAGTATTGATGACTGTAGTGTTGTTGTTGTACTCGGTGTGTGTTCAATACTGATGACTGTAATGTCGTGATGTACAGGTCCGTGTAAAGACTTCTCTGACCTGGATCCTACCGTCGCTGCCTATGCTCATGATCTGTTGAAGGAGGTGGTCCAGCATATGGAAGACTCTATGGAACAGGTTCGTTTCTCTGTCTGTCTGTCTGTCTGTCTGTCTGTCTCTCTGTGACCCTTTCTCTGTTTCTCTCTATCTCTCTTTCTTTCTTTTTATTTCGCTGTATCTCTCTTTCGCTCTCTCTCTCTCTCTCTTTCTTTGTTTCTCTTACTCTCTGTCTCTGTCTGTCTCTTTGTCTTTGTGTGTGTGTGTGTGTTTCTCGGATTCTGCCTGTCTCTCTGTCTCTCTCTCTGTCTGTCTACCTGTCTTTCTCTGTATGTCTCTCTCTGTATGTCTCTCTCTATGTCTCTATGTCTCTCTGTCTGTCTGTGTGTGTGTGTCTCTCTCTCTCTTTCTCTCTCTCTCTCTCTCTCTCTCTCTCACACACACACACACACACACACACACACACACATGAACACACACACACACACAAACTCACACACACACACACACAAACACACACACACACGCACACACACACACACACACATTCCAATGGATGAAGCACCCCTTAGGATGCAAGAAATTGGGGCTCGGTTCTCAGTCAGAAAAGTAGTTCTTTCTCCTTGCCCACTCCACTAAACCTTACGTTGTGTTCTTGGTGCTAGCCTTTCAGATTGGATGACGGTCCAAGATCCCATGTGCAGCGTACATGTTAAAGTACCCATGGCAGCGAAGGAGTTGTCCTGACAAAATTCTATTTAGAAAAAAATAATCCCTTTCATAGTTAATCCTTTGGCTCCCGCACCCTGTTTACCAGCACCCTGCATTATCAGCCATGCTAGCAAAGCAGAAACTTAACCCTTTGATTCCCTCATCCTGCTGGAAGCTGGTGGATAGGGTGAGGGAATCAGGGAGTTAAGTTTTTTGGATAGAGTGCGGGAGTCAAAGAGTTAAACAAAAACACGTGCAGATAGAATGTGCATAAAATGGTGGCGCTCCGCTGTGGCGGCACGGTCTTGTTGTTGACAACAGCCCGAATCTCTCACGGAAAATCCGTTCTGATGAAAAGAAATGAAATTCTAGCCCGCCCCCACCCTCCTTTTTTCCCTTAAAACAAATGGTCACCCAACATTTCAGACACCCGGGGTGCGTTGCATTAAAACTGGCCATCTCACTGTCCTGTCTTAACATCATTTTGTTCTGGTTGTGCTAATATAGGATTAGATAAGTCCCCCTTCCCCCACTTCCCTGGGATGGTTATCCCCGTCGGCCATATCACCTGAGGTGGGTGTAGACGTAAAAACTGAACCAAACCAAACCAAAAGCCGGAATGATTGAAGCAAACGTTGTGCACTGAGACAGGTATTGTGATAACTCACAATAGAGACAGAATTAATGTCCTGTCCTCAACAACTCCTTAACTTTCTTTACTTCATCACAATAGTCAGGCAATCCAAATGTCAGCGAATTCGCGGATATCCGCGAAAGGGAAAGAAAATCCATGAAAGTATGGAGAACCGGGACTGGGATCACCGAAACTGTTCAAAACAACCATAAGCGCATGCGCGGTTTTACTTTTGCAACTGTTCGCGAGATTTGTGCATCCTCTTTCACAAGCGTCACTCTCTGTGTTCCATCGACGCATTGAAATATGAGTGTACGTAGGGACTTTGTTCCACTAAATGCTTCCAGCGCTGACATCGATGAAGGCCTCAAAAATCGCTGAAAATGGGACTGGCTGCAGGAAGTGTACTATGGCAATAAGTTCGCTCGTTTCTTCGAGAAACTGAAGATCGCCGGTAAAGCATACTGCAAACTTTGCCGCTCGGAAATCAGTTACAAGTCCAGCGGTAAACGAGCACTGGTTGATCACCTGAAAGGAAAGCAGCACAACGACAGGCTCAGGACATCAAACGAAGATTTTCGTTTGTCAGGTGAGGCAAAAGAGAGTGAGAAAAAGTTGCATGTTTTGTTCATTGTTAACAATGCTTGTGCCCTTTTTTTCTTTTATTAAGATACTTGATTTATCTTTCACCAGAGGGGGTTAAATTTCCATTTACTAGACTAAAATGCTTCAGCTTCTGGGGGTGTTGCCCCCAGATCCCCACCCAGGTCTCTGCCCCTGGACCACGCCTGGATTGCCTGTATAGTGAATCACAACAGAAATGATAGAATTGATATGTTGAACACTGTTCCAGCTTCTACCCAAGTCTATCGGAATGGTATAGTGAATCACAACAGAAACATAAAAATAACGCGATGCACACAATCCCAGAATGTCAGAATGGGGCGGGGCAATGTGGAGAAAGGCAGGTTGATTTTGTTCCTTTGTGCCGTTTTGGTCTTAGGATTTTTTATCTTTGAGAGGATGGAGCAAGTCTTCTTGATCAGAAAGTGTTTTCATGAACTGGATTATTCACATTGTGTGTGTGTGTGTGTGTGTGTGTGTGTGTGTGTTTGTTTGAGTGAATGAGTGTGTGTGTGCATGTGGTGCTTTCATGTGCGAGTTTGTGTGTATGCGGATGTATGTGTGCATGTATACGCACATGTGTGTGTATTGATATGTGTGTGTGTTTGTGGCTGTATGCATGTATGTGTGCGCGCACGCGTGTGTGTGTGTGTACACGTGCGTGCATGCTTGCATGTGTGTGTGTGTGTGTGTTTGGGCATGCGTTTATTTGTGTGTGTGTACATGTTTGGGTGCATGTGTGTGTCTGTGCATGCGTGTATACGGGTGTTGCGTGTGTGTGTGTTTGTATGTGTGTGTGTTTGTATGTGTGTGTTTGTATGTGTGAGTGTGTTTGTATGTCTGTGCAACAGGAGGAGAGTGGGGAAGAGGAAGCGATAGCAGTGATGCACACAGACTCCATCGCCACCCTGATCCTAAACAACACCTTTAAGTCCATAGAGACCAGCCTGACCTCTGGCAAACTTCAGACCCAGGCTGTCACCCCGCCCTTGACAACTAGCGAAAACGTAAGCGGAGCGCATATGAAATTTTCCAGGTGCTGTGAATTCCACTCGAACAAACTCCAAATTCCAGTAATATTTTTTTTTCAGTCATTTTCAGCGGAGTGGGAGATTATATATAATACTAGTGGTAGAGATCCTTGCTGTTTTACAAAACAAAAAATTCCTCATGAGGAATTCATGACAAGATTTGATACTCTTCTGTCCTGGTTGTTTTTATGAGAAACACCAGACTTGATCTGTACAACACCAACAGACCTGATCTGTACAACACCAGACCACATCTGTACAACACCAGACCACATCTGTAAAACACCAGACCTGATCTGTACAATACCAGACCAGATCTGTACAACACCAGACCTGATCTGTAAAACACCAGACCTGATCTGTAAAACACCAGACCTGATCTGTAAAACACCAGACCTGAACTGTAAAACACCAGATCTGTACAACACCAGACCTGATCTGTACAACACCAGACCACATCTGTACAACACCAGACCAGATCTGTAAAACACCAGACCTGATCTGTACAAACACCAGACCAGATCTGTAAAACACCAGACCAGATCTGTACAGCACCAGACAAGATCTGTACAACACCAGACCAGATCTGTAAAACACCAGACCAGATCTGTACAACACCAGTCCAGATCTGTACAACACCAGACCAGATCTGTAAAACACCAGACCTGATCTGTAAAACACCAGACCTGAACTGTAAAACACCAGATCTGTATAACACCAGACCTGATCTGTACAACACCAGCAGACCTGATCTGTAAAACACCAAACCACATCTGTACAACACCAGACCTGATCTGTAAAACACCAGACCTGATCTGTAAAACACCAGATCTGTAAAACACCAGACCAGATCTGTACAACACCAGACCACATCTGTAAAACACCAGACCACATCTGTACAACACCAGACCACATCTGTAAAACACCAGACCACATCTGTAAAACACCAGACCTGATCTGTAAAACACCAGACCACATCTGTACAACGCCAGACCAGATCTGTACAACACCAGACCACATCTGTACAACACCAGACCACATCTGTACAACACCAGACCACATCTGTAAAACACCAGACCTGATCTGTACAACACCAGACCACATCTGTACAACACCAGACCACATCTGTAAAACACCAGACCACATATGTAAAACACCAGACCAGATCTGTACAACACCAGACCACATCTGTAAAACACCAGACCACATCTGTAAAACACCAGACCACATCTGTAAAACACCAGACCACATCTGTAAAACACCAGACTAGATCTGTACAACACCAGACCACATCTGTAAAACACAAGACCACATCTGTAAAACACCAGACCACATCTGTACAACACCAGACTAGATCTGTACAACACCAGACCACATCTGTACAACACCAGACCACATCTGTACAACACCAGACCACATCTGTAAAACACCAGACCACATCTGTAAAACACCAGACCACATCTGTACAACACCAGACCACATCTGTACAACACCAGACCATATCTGTACAACACCAGACCACATCTGTAAAACACCAGACCACATCTGTACAACACCAGACCATATCTGTAAAACACAAGACCACATCTGTAAAACACCAGACCACATCTGTAAAACACCAGACCACATCTGTAAAACACCAGACCACATCTGTACAACACCAGACCACATCTGTACAACACCAGACCACATCTGTAAAACACCAGACCACATCTGTAAAATACCAGACCACATCTGTAAAACACCAGACCACATCTGTACAACACCAGACCACATCTGTACAACACCAGACCATATCTGTAAAACACCAGACCACATCTGTACAACACCAGATCACATCCGTAAAACACCAGACCTGATCTGTACAACACCAGACCACATCTGTACAACACCAGACCAGATCTGTACAACACCAGACCAGATCTGTACAACACCAGACCATATCTGTAAAACACCAGACACATCTGTACAACACCAGACCACATCTGTAAAACACCAGACCAGATCTGTAAAACACCAGACCAGATCTGTACAACACCAGACCAGATCTGTACAACACCAGACCACATCTGTAAAACACCAGACCACATCTGTACAACACCAGACCACATCTGTAAAACACCAGACCACATCTGTAAAACACCAGACCAGATCTGTACAACACCAGACCACATCTGTAATACACCAGACCAGATCAGTCTGAAGAAACTTTAACAAGAGAAAATCAGACAGGAAATAGAGAATGAAATCACGAAAATACTGCCATGTGGATTCCATCTTTCTCCACTAAAGAAATTTGGACATTCTTCAAACCTTCGCTGACAGAGGTACTAACAAAAGGCTGCAGAACAAAGAAGACTGGTAAAGGCCCATTGAAGCGAACACCATGGTGGAATGAAAATGATTAGCAGGGCTTAAAACGTTCCGCGTCTGGGCGGAATTCCGCGATTTCGGTTTGGAAAAAAAAAAAAAAAAAAAAAGCAAGACATCCGTGATCGGCTTGCAAGCGTTCATAGCAACGGCGCGCAAGTTATGACCCCCGGACCTCCATAGTTTCAGTGGTTTTTTCCTCCTCCTGTTTTAAGCCCTGGATTAGGGAAGCCACGAAAAAACGGAGACACTTTGCAAGACATGCTTAAATAAACCAAAACTTGAAGAGGAGTGCATCGGATGATAACTTGCCAGACGTTACTGCAAAATATGCTTAAACCAAAGCTTGGAGAGGAGTGCATCGGATGATAACTTGCAAGACGTTACTGCCGACAGTTAACGAAATCCGACAAGATACATCCGTAACCGCCAGATCAGAAAATTGTTGGGGACAGCAGCAATCCGCTGTTACTCTCAACAGCAGTGAGTCAAATGGTTCGGACACCATGCACACCTGCCCACTACACAACACAAAAATGCCTGGATTCAAGGCCAGAGCCCGACGAAGAAAGACCTGGATTGATGGCGTGAAAGAAATCCCGACCTCGCGGGGCATCCAGCCTGTCCAGGCTTTCCATCTTGCCACAGAACGACGGCTCTTTCTGCCAGTGACACTCCCAGCAGTTAAAGCGGCAAGATTGAAAAAAATTTCTCATGTGGCTGTTATTTATATGTACGTTTGTTCTTGAAAAGGACTTTGAATTTTATATAGCGCTATATTAAATATCGTCTGTAATTAGTTGAGGTTATCGTAGTAGTAGTAGCAGCAGCTGTAAACACTATCCAGATCCTGAAACAAACGAACCTGACGTTGAGTGTAACCTTGTGTGCTGTGAGGTCACAGCTAGATCATCATCATCATTACCATCATCACACCACCACCAACATCATTATCGCCACCACACCGCCATCACCACCACCACCACCATCATCATCATCATCATCGTCATCAATGTGATGGCAGTGCTAATAACGATGATCATAATAACAGTACTGTCACAGGTCCGGGAAGGAAGAAGCCAGACATCGTGTGTGACTAACACATTGTGTGCCATGAGGTCAGAGATGGATCATCATCATCATCATCATCATCACATGCATCATCATCTGCATCATCGTTGTTATCGTAATGCTACTAATGATGATCAAAATACTATCACAGATCCGGGAACGAACGAGCCTGACATCGTGTGTGACCAACACACGTGTGTGCCGTGAGGTCAGAGCTGGATCACCATCATCATCATCATCATCATCATCATCATCACCGTCGTCGTCATCATCACCATCATCATCATCACCACCACATTCAACATCATCACCATCATCAACATCATCGTTGTCTTCGTAATGCTACTAATGATGATCAAAATACTATCACAGATCCGGGAACGACGAGCCTGACATCGTGTGTGACCAACACACTGTGTGCCGTGAGGTCAGAGCTGGATCATCATCATCACCATCATCATCACCGTCATCATCACCACCACCACATTCACCATCATCAACATCATCGTTGTTATCGTAATGCTACTAATGATGATCAAAATACTATCACAGATCCGGGAACGAACGAGCCTGACATCGTGTGTGACCAACACACTATGTGCCGTGAGGTCAGAGCTGGACCTGCTGAACATGGAGGAGGAGCCAGCGTCGGGGAGCTCGGGGCTCTTCAGGTCCGATTGTCCCCAGACTATGCAGAGAGCTCGCAGAATTGTCAACTTCCTGATTCAGAGGCTGCAGACTGACACTTCAGGTGCCAAGGTAGGCCTGAAGTCATGACCGGATTGCTGTAAGTCTGTAGTCAGAAGACTTGTTGGTGTAAAGGAGGTCTTACACTTTCAGATCCAAGTGTGCAGATTTGGATGGATGCCAGTCACACCTATAGAAAAAAAACTTTTATCTGTAAGTGCGTGCTGCTTCCAGCCTACCCGATTGTGAACAGGTAGCTGATCCTCTTCAGGATTACGGAAGACAAAACAGAAAGAGAGAGAGAGAGAGAGAGGTCCTTTTCAGGATTAGGGAAAACAAAGCACAGAAAGAGAGAGAGAGAGTCCTCTTCAGGGTTATGGAATACAAAGCAGAGAGAGAGAGACTCTTCTTCAGGGTTAGGGAATACAAAGCAGAGAGAGAGAGACTCTTCTTCAGGGTTAGGGAATACAAAGCAGAGAGAGAGAGACTCTTCTTCAGGGTTAGGGAATACAAAGCAGAGAGAGAGAGAGGAGTGAAACCCACCCTCAAAAACCTGCAGGGAGAGTAGCTAGGTCCCATACGGCCTCATTCCCCATTTTATCTGGTATAGCATTTTATAAAACTGCTTCTGCCTGTTGTGTGTGTGCAATGTCTGACTGCTTATTTTGTCACCAAGTGTGTGTGTGTGTGGGTGCGCGCATGCGCGTGTGTGTATTGTGCATATGTATTTGTGTATCTATGTGATTTCCTGTGTGTGTTTATAAAAGACGTATATTGATCAAATGTTTTTTTTATAATTTCTACTCCATAATTTTTTTTTGTTCTTTGTGAACTAGTGATGCTGTTACTATTTCTGATTGTTATCTTCATAATCGGTTGTTATCTTCTCAAACAGACTGTGTTAATTTGTTTATACTATATTAATGTATGTGTCCAACTGACTATATTTACACTGCATTCATGTTTGGACATGGTAACTCCCCACCCCCACACCCGCCCCCGCCCCCGCCCCCGCCCCCGCCCCCGCCCCCTTTCTTTTTCTCTGTGTAAAGCACAACGAGCATGCAGTGACACTGGCTGCTTGCGCTATTCCTCAGAATTATTCATCATCAACATCATCATCTCATCATCATCATCATCACCATCATGTGTCATGTCGCATGGCGTTGGCGATCATGGCCCTCTATACGAATCTGTCTTCTATCGCTGCAAGTATATCTCCTACCCTTTCCGTCCCCATCCACTCTGCAAAACTGTCTAGTAATCTTGTTCCAGTGTCTGCCTGGTGCTCTTTTTTTCCTCCAGCTTTCCCGTTCTGCTTAGGTGCTCAAATTTTTCTTGTCTCATAAAATGTCATAAATGTTACTTGTCTTTTCCTAATCTTCTTCATTAATGTTTTTTGTGTTGGCTTCTTTCAAGACTGTCTCGTTTGTTGTATTTGCTGTTCATGTGCTCTTAACATCCTTCTTAGAACCCACATTTCAGCTGCCTCAGTCTTGTTCTGACTTTGCTTGTTGATTGTCCAAGCTTATCATCGTCATCATCATCATCACATCAATATATCATTATCGCCATCATCATTGTTGTTGTTGTTGTTGTTATCAATCGATCAATCAATCAGTCAACCAATCAATCAAACAGTTGATTCATTCATTCATTCATTCATTCAATCATTCATTCATTCATTCGTTCATTCATTCATTCATTCATTCATTCATTTAAGTTCTTAGGAGAGAAAGAGTAAAAAAGAGCTTCAGGCATGCAGCAGAGTGTAATCAAGAGTGATTGTTTCAGTTGCATTTCCGATGGACCGCCCAACACAAACTGTCGGTGGTCAGTCAGGCACCAGATGTAGTCCGTGTGGACAGCAGTGTCTGGTCTTCCTCGCCATCCGTACTGGCTGAGACAATCTTCCAGGTCTGTCTGTCAGTCTGTCTGTCTGTCTGTCTGTCTGTCCTTTGTTTGCTGGTTGACTGTATGTCTGCACGATATTCCCCAAGCTGAGTACATTATCGGGTAAAGTGAGCAGAGTGCAATATATGCATGGTCGCTGTGGTTAGCAGATCGGACTAATGACTGGAAGTTTGTGGGTTCAAATCTTGCCAATCCTGTCAAAATCTCTTGGGATTTTTTAGCCTCAGAAAAGCTGCTGCCCAGAGTTGAGCATGCTGTAAATTGGTTTGGAAGAAGACAGGAACCCTTCAGTCGAGTCTCGTTGAGGGGTTGGTTTAAATTTCCTGACCAACACTGCAGGTGTCTGTGTCTCTTGGGCCCGTTTGACGCCAGGATACAGTAGGAGAGGAATTATAGAGTACAGCCCTGTCACGCAGTCTCAATGCAGAATGGAACTCCGTAGCGTCATGATTATCATCTCCATCGTCATGCATCATACAGGAGGGGGGGGTGCAAAAGTAGGTATACAGTAAGTATCACATCATTATCATAATGCTTAATTCCGCTCTCGATTAGAGAAGTGTGTGAATACCGACGGCGAGCAGTTTGAGTATCTGAGGGATTAAGGCTGTTTGTTATTACATGTATATGCAATATTCATTTGTTTGTATAATAAATGCAATGAGTTTGTACGTGTTTTCGTTTTTCATAACTGTATATACCTACTTTTGCACCCCCCTGTATTCTGGCATTGTGAAAAATTGTTGCCGACTCAATGGCCACCGAATTGGCCTAGAAAATGGGGCAGAAAAAAACAGAAAGTGACAACAACAATTATGGCTGATGCCAGAAGTTAGCACAGACACCATTCGAAAGAGCTGTGGATCCAGAAAACTCACGATTTAGCGCGATCAAGCGTAGTTGCCAACTGGCTGGGTGCATACATTTTTGCCCTGGTTTGAACTCGTCATCCCCGTCCGGACGGGACAACCATCTTGTGGTCGGGGGGCTTGAGGTCCCAATGATCCCTTGAGCTGTGCCGACGGGGGCTCCTTGTTAGAACGTACACAATTACGTGAGAAATCTGTGGCAGGAGGATTGGAATGTACAGTCAGATAACAAACTTTTTCAAATCCGCCCTATCCTGAAAGAGAATATCCCATCTACTGCAGGGAACCGTAAGAAAGAGACATCGACAGTGTTATGCAGGTTACACACGGTTCATGCATCCTACTCTCATTCATACCTTTTAATTTAAAAAATGAAGAAACACCATGGTGTATACCATGTGACGAGCCATTGAGCATAAGACACCTCCTCCCTAATGCTGGTATTTGTACGATGTGAGACAAAAGCACTACACGGCGGACTCTTTAAAGAACCTCTTCCGAGACGGCCCTCCTGATGCAATTTTCCAATTTTTACAAGAGATCAATAGATTTCACCTGATATGATTTTACGTCGAAGTATGTTTTTCTTTAATTGCATTTGAGACTTGCAGGGTTAATGGTGGACATGTTTTTTTACTGTTATCTTTTATCTTAACCTGGTTGTCATTTTTGACGTGGTGTTAGCCCTGATATGGCTGTAGTAATCGGCTGGTCTATAAGCAATATGAACTTGAACTCGCTACCCGAGTCTGTTCAGTTGTGAATTAGTCTAATAACAAGGAAGGTAAAGCAGTAATGGGAAGAGGTAGCCATCGCCCTCATAGTGCTGGAACCGGGCAGAAGCGGTCTCTGACAACTTAACCCTCAACCACTCACGTTCTGGGAAAAAAATTTTAATAGTGCGAGAGATCAGCGTTCTTGTAAAGTTCGTGTGTAGCTACATGTAATGCGTGCTGTCCCTTTGTCTCTGTCTGTCTCTCTACCTGTCTCTATTTCTCTCTCTGTCTCTCTCTGTTTGTCTTTCCCGCGCTCTCTCATTTCGGCAGTGCCCCCCCGTGGAGATGCTGGGGGCTCTTTCAGTATGAATAGTATGCCCACCTTCTGGAAATTCTGTGCTTGAAGTTTCCTCTGTTCTGTCACTCTCTTTGTTTCTGCCTTGCTTATTTGATTTCTGTCATTTCTTCTGATCATTTTCTGCCTTTCTGGTCCCTTCACCTGTATGTGTTCAATAACGTTTTAAGTACTTTCTATTAGGATTGATTATTGGGTACATGTATTTAAGTGCGTTTATGGCTGTAGAGAAGTGTGATATGTGGAAGCAGTTTTGATATTTGGGGCCCGATCTTATATATGTCTCAGTGTCATTAGTTATGTTAAAGTTTGTATTTAGGTATGTTTTTTTTTAAATCCCCGTGTGATAAATTGGACGAAGTGGTCAGGGGCATCTCCTTAGACTATGTGCGCGAATGCATTATTGATATGTGTACTTCATTTTCGTTTCCCGTTTTTTTCTTGTTGAAGTATTGTGCACGTTTTGAAACGGTTATAGCCCTGATATGGCAGTACGCAATACACTGGGCTTTAAACAAAAATATCAACACAAATTTCAGTAGTTGCAGACAAGGAAAGCTGACAAAAGACTGTTTTTTTTAAACTTCTTTTAGTTCTTTTTTGACAAAACACAAATAAATACAGTGTTTGCTGAACATTAGTACAATATCATAAAAGAAAGAACAAGATGTGTATACAATGGATTGAGCAAAAACCATGCACAGACGAAAGACTGTTGTATTGTGTGATTGTTTTTACCGTTGGAAAATAAACATCAGTCTGTCAGTGGAAACTAAAGATGTATCAGTAGTTTCCCTGTCTCTCCCTCCCTCCCTTCCTTTTATGTGTATGTGTACGTATGCGTGCGTGTGTGTGTATGTGTGTGTATTAGTGCGTGTGTGTATGTATACGTGCGTGTGTGTATTTGTGTGTGTGTATGTATGCGTGCGTGTGTATGTGTGTGCATGTGTGTGTGTATGTGTATGTATGCGTGCGTGTGTATGCGTGTGTGTGTGCGTATGTGTGTGTGTGTTTGTGTGTGTGTGTTTCAAGCATGAGAGAGAGGGAATGTCTGTCGTAATACGTGTATTACTTTGCTGTGCTTGTAGATGTTACGTCACGTGCTGAAGGACATGCACCACCAGAACCAGTTCTTCAACCCTGACGATCAAGAGCCAGTGACAGTATGCTCCAGCGACGTGTTCACACTGCCCAGCCTGCCCTTCCTACTGGACGAGTTCATCCTGTCCCACTTGCAGTTCATCACGGCGCAGCTCCTCAGGTATGTGCTGGGCCAGGATCCCAACCTGTACGCCATGACCAAGGAGGCCGTAATGGTTGCCTGCACCTTCAATGACATCGTCCGGGAGATGAAGGACATGGCCTTCTCTGCCCATGAGCAGTCCCAGGACGACGTGGACCGGAGGAGGATGGTGGTGCTCAGTACGATGGAAGAGTACGTCACCAAACTTCTCATCGACCTGTGCGGTACACGTAGCGAACACATCATGTCCATCGTTGAGACGCACCGGAAATCGATCCAGAAGGTGGAGAAGGTGGAGTTTGAGAAGACGGAGCCCAAGAAGATGGAGCACCCCCAGAGACTGAGCCTGGTGGTGTGCCGGCCTCAGAGTCAGGTGAGGAATGACCTGGGAAAACTGCTGTCCTCCCTGGACTTGCTGAAGGAGGAGATGTATCAGACGTCAGAGAGCGACGCCTCTTCCCTGTCGAACGATTCACAGAACGACAAGGACATTGTGTTGCAGGCCATCAACCATATCTGCAGCTGCGTGAGGAGAGATCGTGTGGCTGACGACATCCTTTCCGACCTGTTCCACATCTTTATCAAAGACCTCACGGAGATCGAGGGCAAGGACAATCAGAGGGAGAAGCTGTTGATGGAGCTTGACAACCTGGCTGAAGACATTATGAGAGGCCACATCGGCGGTGCCAAACTGGTGAGAGTTGCCACCGACATCAGCATGCTGGAGAGACGCCATGTGGAAGACCCACGCCGCATTGCCCAGCAGGTGAGAAGGGTGTCGCTGACTGGCCATACCTTCAGTCCTGAATATCTCAAAATGGCTCTGTCTGATCTGCTGGCCGGCTTCCAGAAGAGCAACAACGTTCCCTCCGCGCTGCCAGAGGGTGAAGTGTGGTACCAGCCTACCATCGAGTCTTCACCCGCAGATCATTATCCCCAGCCCCCAGCTTTGGGGCTGGAGGACGACGATTCTTCCGCCACTAGCTTGCGGCGGCAACAGACTCACGACTATGAATCAGACGGCGCTTCGTCAGAACAGATCAGAAAAGAGAACACCGTCGCCATTCAGCAGTCATCCATCGACTCCCGCACGATTAGCAAGATGTGCATCATGGCCGACGACAGCGAAAACCGCGAGTCTAGCCTGAGGACGGTGTACTCGGCACAGGTGTCCCTGAAAAACAGTCCCATATCGTTCTTCAAGGAGCAGACGATCATCGTGGAGCAGAGTGACTCACAGTGCGGAAGCTCCTCAAACCAACTGCGCGTAGACTACCCTCCGTCTGACAAGACTGGGACGCAAGGTCGGTGAATTCTACCAGAGTCCCTCCATCTACTCTTTGTCTAATGCCCCTTTATTAGCCTAGCTGACTGTTGTTTATTTCTCACATTCTTTGTTTTCCATCTCCTTTTCTTTTAAACAAAATTGTTTGGTGTCGACCAGAGAAATATCCGTCTGTCTGTCTCTCTCAGCCACTGACTGAAAATTGTGAACCAAGATTTTCTCATCATTTTCTCTGTCTCTATGTCAGTCAGCCTCTCTGTCTGTCTCTGGCTGGTTGTCTGTCTGTCTCTCTCTCTCTCTCTCTCTCTCTCTCTCTCTTCTCTCTCTCTCTCTCTCTCTCTCTCTCTCTCTCTCGTTCACCCCTCCCTCCCGATCTGACTTGAAGCCTGATCTTGAAGCCTGATTTTCTCTCTTATCAGTATCTTCTTATCTCAGTTCCTGCTCTGAAATGGACGTTGAAACCTCGTTGCCGATTTTGATGTTGTTACTGCCATGGAGCGTCATGCTCGTGTGCATGTATATGTGTGCCTATACTGCATATGTATGATTCTGAATGCGGGCAAGATATGAAATGTTTGTATTATAACTTGAGCACAAACGCAGTGATGTGTTGCTGTGTGTACTTAACGTTCTTTTCTTTTTTTCCTGTTGAGGTATTGTGTATGTTTTGAAACAGCTATAGCCCTAATATGGCTCTACGCAGTCGGCTGGGCTTTAAACAACAACAACAATAAAACAATAAGTCTCAATGAATGGCAAACATCTTGTTGGAGAGAGGATGACAACTTGGATCGAGGGTCATATGCATAACAGGCTGAGTGCACTCCAGCTCAGCATCCTCTGTGTGTGTATGCACGCGACTGTGTGTGTGATAAAGACACAACTTGTGTCTAGGATCACACACCTAACAGTCTAAGCGTACTCTAGCTCAGTACTGTGTGTGTGTGAGTGAGTATGTGTGTGTGAGTGTCTGTCTGTGTGTGTGTGTGCGCGCGCGCGGTGTGTGTGTGTGTGTGTGTGTGTGTGTGCAATTTGTGCATGGTGCCTTCCGATATTTAGTGTCAGGAATAGGCTTTCCCCACGTGTACATCTTGACCATGTGTACATCTTGACTTGTGACTTGTACCTTCATTTTCTCCAGATCCACAAGCCATCAGGGAAATTGTGTTGTCGTTGTTTATTTTCTACATTTTCATGTGTACTGGATTCTTTGTTGTCTTTTGGCTACGCTTGGAAAAAGGCGAACTGAGCGAAAATTTGCACCTGACTTGTTTTGTGTATTAAGTACGCGTTCTCGTTATATCTCTGTACTGTGTGTTTCTGGTTTCATTTTGCTTTGAGCACTGGCAGACAGTTTTCATTCGACTTTAGTGCCATATTTAGCGTGTGTCAGTGTTTGCGTCTTTGATGGAGAAAGCAATGAAAGGAGCTGACGTGTGCTGGTGTTTTACAGAAGAGGGAAAAGTGAAGGACGAGACGGAGCCTGAGATTGAAAACGCTGCCAAAGAGTCGACGGATTCCATGGCGGTCGCGTTCAACTCTACCTCCTTCTGTGATACCACGAACCTGGAGGACGAGGATGTCCCCAGTAGCAGCGGTTCCCAAGTCACGTGGGGCGAACTGGAGCTAGGCAGCCAGTGCAGTGAGATTACCAGCGTCGAGTCCAAGGGATGGACAGAGTCTACGGACGGGGTGAGCCCGGGAGATCCCCAAGGGGAGCCTGAGGAACTGGACACGAGTGACGCCAACACAGACACGGAGATGGTCACGTGGAGCCAAGTGGAGCTAGGCACCAAGTGCAGTGAGATTACCAGCGTCGAGTCCAAGGGATGGTCTGAGGAACTGGACACGAGTGACGCCAACACAGACTCGGAGATGGTCACGTGGAGCCAAGTGGAGCTAGGCATCAAGTGCAGTGAGATTACCAGCGTCGATTCCAAGGGATGGTCTGAGGAACTGGACACAGGTGACGCCAACACAGACCCAGAAATGGACACGTGGAGCCAAGTGGAGCTAGGCACCAAGTGCAGTGAGATTACCAGCGTCGATTCCAAGGGATGGTCAGAGTCTACGGACGGGGTGAGCCCGGGAGATCCCCAAGGGGAGCCTGAGGAACTGGACACGAGTGACGCCAACACAGACACGGAGATGGTCACGTGGAGCCAAGTGGAGCTAGGTATCAAGTGCAGTGAGATTACCAGCGTCGATTCCAAGGGATGGTCTGAGGAACTGGACACGGGTGACGCCAACACAGACCCAGAAATGGACACGTGGAGCCAAGTGGAGCTAGGCACCAAGTGCAGTGAGATTACCAGCGTCGATTCCAAGGGATGGTCTGAGGAACTGGACACAGGTGACGCCAACACAGACCCAGAAATGGACACGTGGAGCCAAGTGGAGCTAGGCACCAAGTGCAGTGAGATTACCAGCGTCGATTCCAAGGGATGGTCTGAGGAACTGGACACAGGTGACGCCAACACAGACCCAGAAATGGACACGTGGAGCCAAGTGGAGCTAGGCATCAAGTGCAGTGAGATTACCAGCGTCGATTCCAAGGGATGGTCTGAGGAACTGGACACGAGTGACGCCAACACAGAACCGGGAGATGGCAAAGGGCGTGCAGGGCAACAGCAACAAGTCCAATGTGGCCACCACTGGTGACGACAGTGTGCTCAGCAAAGCGTCTGGGACTGACGAAAATCAGCATGCTACGCAGTGCTCGGCAGACTTTGAGGATTATGTGTCTGTGCCGGAGGAGGAAGGTAAGGAGGTGCAGGTGACAGAGTCTGGCAGCAGTAACGCCAACAGGAGTGAAGACAGTCTCACCATGGTCGATGAAGACAGGAACCGCAGTGCCGTCAGGTCTCTCTCTCTCTCTCCTCTCTCTCTCTCTCTCTCTCTTCTCTCCTCTCTCTCTCTCTCTCTCTCTCTCTCTCTCTCTCTGTCTGTCTCTTTCCCTCCCTCTCTCTCTCTCTGTGTCTCTCTTTCACTCTCTCATTCTCGCAGTGTAAGTAAACAAATTTTAAGACAAAAAGTACTGTGGACTAAATAATGTAGATCGAGTTGCAGCTTGTCTTTATCTCAAAGTGTTACATGATTGTGTTTAGAAAGGGTGGGTACTTGGAGATTAAGAAACGATGAAGATATCATTTCTGTTACACAAGTAAGTATATGTCAACACAGTGGAATGTGTTTACATGACTTAAGATTTATTTATGCATGTAGAGAGCTTACAAAAAGAGGAAAGCAAGGGTGTCTTATTGTGAGAAGGTTTATTTACATGCATTGAGTAAATTTTTGTATGTTTCAGTGGGTATGCCCAGTGAGTTTATCTATGGTGAAGCAGATTATTATCCGATATATTCGATTATCAGATGTGTTTGTTATCGGTTAAAATTGGTACGTATGGAAGAGAGAAGATTGCCACAGAAAACATATAACATGTATGATTCAGATGCTAGGGGTACAGTAACTGGGTTTAGAGGGCGAGGGTAAAGTTACTTAACTTGTATTTGGGTATGTATGGATGCATCAGTGTTTCAGTGACATAAATAACTGTTCGTGTAATTCGCTCAAGACTTACTGATTTAGGTGGCGGCAGTGGAAAGCTCATGTTCAGAATGGTGACAGATTTCATTTATATAGACTACTACGTGTCAAATGGACAGATAGAAGAACTAATGAAAGCGTCCTGGACGAACTTGATACCACCAGAAAACTACTAGTACTGTAGTAGACACAAAAAGAGAAGACTGAAATGCATTAGCATGTGTCACGTACCAAGAGCACGGACCTCATGGCAACCATCTTTCAAGGGAAAACAGTGGCAAAAAGGAAGAAAGGCAGACCCCCAATCTCACACATCGAGAACGTAACCAACATCAGTGGCCTAAATATTCAAGAAATTACCCACACAAGTCAAGACAGAGCGGCCTGGAGGGAGATGGTGGTGTCCAGGTGTGCAGCGGCCAACACCGAACCCGGTGACGCCGACCGGTGAGATAGGTGAGGTGAGAGAGCGTTGCCCATCACATTGTGTTCCGACATCATGGACATGTCAATGGAAATGGACTGACATCTGAAAAATATACTATGACTACATTTAGGTATGGGGTTTCCGAAATATGTTTCTTTATTTTTAGCCTATATTATTATGTTTGTAAGATGTCTTAGTTTGCTTTGTATTTCTGGACAGCTTAAGGATAATTTCATGCTTTTGTGTCTATTGTCTATAGTCAAGGATGACGTATTTCAATTTCTAGACAAGCTCAAGATGTTTCGCTATGTTGAGTATTTCTGTTTTACTCAGGTCAGTGTGGTTTCACGTGCAGGACCACTCGCCAGAACTACGTCACACAGATAGACAAGGTGCTGGCGTTCCAGTCCCTGCCTTCAAAACACAGGCTGTTGCCACATCCACTTGATCAGGAGCTCTGCTCACAGGGCCGTGAAACAAAACAGAAAGACGATAGGAGAATACAGGAGAAAGAAAACAGTAGAGAACAGGAGAACGACAGGAATGGGAGAACGGAGAAAGATGACTTGAGGAGACAGAAGAAAAAGAAGAGAGAAAAACAAGAGACAGAGGAGAGGCAAAGACTGGAAAAAGAGAACGAGGAAATATACCAGACAGACAGATGTGGAAGAGAGGACAGTGGAAGACAAGGAAAAGTCCAGAGTGGAGAGCAGGAAACAGAGGAAAGAAGAAGACAAGTTACAGAGAAGCGTGAAAGACCAGAAAAAGAGGACAAAGGAAGACAGGAGAAAGCCAGACAGAGAGCAAGCAAGGTCTCCGAGGCATCGATGTACTTGCAGCAGCCATGTGATATAGCGCTGCCATCCGTTTTGAGCCATCGTGCGCACACATCATCCTCGTCTGATCCGGACACGGGAGACTGGTACCTTCAGCATCAGGCCAGGGAACCACAAAATACCAGAAAGTGTCAGTCTGGAAACGCGGTTGTGCAGAACAGCATTGCCATAGAAGCAAGGGCGTCTGTTCAGACTTACCAGAGCCTTACCACAAACGGACACTCTGTTGGTTGTAAGATGTCAGTGACCTCATCAAACACCATGTCTCAGACCAAAGCCAGCGTATGCGTGTCCACACACAGCCCTGCATCTGTATCGGTGCATGCATGGTCCCAGGACAGTGCTGAGACACAGAGCCCTAAGAAGGGAGGACGAGGAACGTGGGCGCTACACCCCTACCTTCAGAAGCAGGTCGAGGCGCAACAGTACAACGCCCGTGCTCTGACTGGCCAGGAGAAGCGGATACAGCACAGAGCCCTGGCTTCTGGATTCTCTCTCTTTGGCTCCAGGGACATAACGGCATTGGACAGAAAGCACAGACGTGACCGTAACGTCAACCGTCGGGAATCTGAAACCTTGACCAAGAACAGTGCTTTTGATACCCAAGATCCTGTCCAATCTAGTTCTAAACTCTCTCGGTTCCCATTCCCATACCTGCAGACACTGAGAAAGGAGACCCGTTTTTCGTTATCCAGCTCCCGCCATTCACAGCAGTCTCATTCCAAACGGTGTTGCCGTGCAGGTGGTCGGGAGTCATCAAGTGCAGCATGCAGCAAGGTGGAGGGCGGTGACTGCCAGAGGCCCTTGGTCATGCCACACCCACCACCTTCAAACCCAGGACCACACCCATCACGACCACACCCACCGCCCAAACACTCGCACCACTCTGACGGTGGCTGTACACACCAAACGACGGTTGGGCAAGACCCAAGCCAGCAGCGTGCAGAGTTCTTGCCTATGCCGGAAAGAACTGTACTGGAGAAGAAAGATAAGGCCAAATCCACGCCAGAAAATGCTCGTCTGTCCTCTCTCAGCTCCAAGCCCGTACAGACGGCGGGCAGTCCAAGATGTAAGGATGCTGTCTGTGCAAAGACTCACGTACATTCCCCAGTGACGTTCCCTGACCTGCCCCATCCATCCTCACACACAGACGTGAACGCCAAAAGTGTGCTGAAGGGTAAAAGCGACAGTCTGGCTGTGCCCCTGCTGCCTCACCCCCCAAAAGGAAGCCATAGGATAGTGGTGAGTGAACTCAAGTCCAAACTGCAGCACGTCATCCGAGGGCTCAGACCCAATCAGGTTAATGTGGCCAACGAGGAAACGCGAAAACAGCATGGTTTCATGGATCAGCAAAAAAAGAAACCGCACAGTACGGTGGAACTGGATGAGCACAGCTCCAAACTTAAATTGATAAAAGGTGTCAAACCCAGAAACAGCATGGTACAAGAGCGGGAAACCAAACAAGGCGTCTTGGTAGAAGAAGGCAAACCAAAGCACAACGAGCTTACAGACCAAGTCCCACCCAAACTCAGCAACATAACTCAACAGCTCAAAGGTAAGTATGATCACGTGACAGACGAGCACCAATCAATGCTCCGTCACAGGTCTGGCCTTCCAGTCTTGCCCCCCACCTTCAGTGGATTAGGAGCTCCACATCCCCGGTCACATCACTTGGCACCACGCTCTGGCTACAGCGGACTGAAAGGATCAGAAGGGGCTGCCGATGGGCATGCTGATCTACCAAGGCAAGGTGCGCGACAGTCAGGTCACCGTAAGAAGTCAGGAGTTACCAGACCTGGTCACAGTTCTGCTCATGACGACGTCCATGCAGACCAAAATAGCAGCTGTGAGAAAGCAGACATGTCCAGAGATGAGTACAACACCAGTATGGATCAGACCGGCAATCAATGCTCAGGAGGAAGGGGATCGGGTCATAGCAGACCTGGTCATCCTGTCCCCGTGGATCAACATTGCAGTCATCACGCAGCAGGAGTTGTGAAATCTACGCAAAGCTCCCCTCAACATAACATCTGCAGTCATCATTCAGCTGGAGTCATGAGAGGTGACCACACAACTGCTCATCAGACTGCAGGAGGTACAAGATGTGGCCATAGCAGTCCTCAGGTACGGGTCATGAAACTAGATCATGCCGCTGTTCATGGAACAGGCCGTGCAGGTCGTCACCTCATGTCGGCAAAGCAAAGGACGACTCACCTGATGCCTCATGTCCCTGCAGAAAAGGTGCCCCATCCGGTGCCCCATGCCCTTATGAAAAGAATGACCCACCTGCTGCCCCATGCCCCAGTAGAAAGAATGACCCACCTGCTGCCCCATGCCTCAGTAAAAAGAGTGATCCACCCGGTTCCCCATGCCCCTATGAAAAGAATGACCCACCCGGTGCCCCATCCCCCAGTAGAAAGAGTGACCCACCTGGTGCCCCATGCCCCAAGAGAGGGCAGACCCATCAGCGGTTTCACCACCAGAGGGGGTCAGACTGCTGGACCTGGACTGTAAGTCAGGAATGCTGGAGGAGAGTGTTGCTGGTGAGGTTTGAAACCCATGGAGTTCTAGTTATTGTGTCCTGGTCCCCTGTGTTGGAGTGTGCCTTGTGACCAACATGTGTCCACCACTGCCTGTTTTCACACCGTCCTTTCCAGTTTGTGATTGTTTTTCTTTGTCATTTCAGGTTGGTTGTTTTCAGGCCTGCCCTCCTTATTTATCTTGCCAGTTGTCTGATCCACACACACACCACACATACCAACACACACACACACACACACACACACACACACACACACACACACACACACACACACATACACACACACATACACACACTCACACACATACACACACACACACACACTCACACACACACAAAACATACACACACACACACACAACACACAAACACATACACACACAAACATGTACACACACACAAACACAACACATACAAACACACACACACATAGAGATACACACATAGAGATACACACAAATACATACACACACAACACATAGTGACATACACACACAGACACATACACAAAACATACACAACACAAACCCACACACACACACACACACACACACACACACACACACACACAACACACACACACATATGCATGCATACAACTCGGTTAGAGCGCCATACTCATAACGCAAGGTTTTGGGTTCAACTGTGGGGCGAGCCACAGACTTTTTAGTGGCGCATTAGCCCAGTTGGTAAAAACGCCATGCCATTAACGAAGGGGTTGAGCGTTTGACCCTCACGCTGACTACAGTTTTGGCCTGTCGGTTGCTCATCTTAATGGGTCAGTGATTTTTGTGGTGTCTGCTTATCGTTACACATATCATGTCATGTCCCACCCACACACTCCAACTCCCCATTTCAGGACCTTGCCAGCACATAGGGTTTTACATTGGCTTAGGAAATCTAACAGACTAGCGCTGCTAGATTTGGATGAAGCGTATATGAAATTGCCCAAGCGTGATGAATTCCCAGTAAACAAAACTCCAAACGCACACATCGACACGAATAGGAGGACGTTTAGTCAGCTGTGTTGAACAGTCTGTGTGGAGAAGGAGAGGTGTGTTGAAGGGTGAAGAGATTCACAGTGTGTGGTGATGGTGTATTCGTTGTTCACGCTCACCTGCCGGACAACAGGTCAAATCACTGTCATGGTTACTCCAGTGACAGTGTTGTGCGGTACTGACTGAAAGTCACAGTTGGCCACCATCGTCTGTCAGTAGAACATTTATCGGCAGTGGGAAGGTGGCTTTGCACTCAGCGATTCTTAATGTCCGTTATACCCGTTGACATGCAGGGCAGCCATGAAAATTCTCTTTTTCTGTCTGATGTTTGTTGCCAGGTGTTCCTGGGTCTTCTCTTGCGTCCTTTTCTGGTATCACGTGAGGGGCAGTCTGGGTGATGCTGTCCTGCTATCGTCGGACGATGTTTCCCAGTCCGTCTCCATCGTCTTTTCATGACGATAGAGCCCTTAGTCTCTTGGTGTCATTGGATGAGTACTTATTGGTTGGAGATGGTGTTCGGCCTGAACATTTGTATGATTCTTCAGAAGGTTTTTGTGTGTGTGTGTGTGTGGAACATTGATAGCTTTCACATACTGATGCATTGGCATTAATGCTGTGTGTAGAGTTGAGATAGGTATATAGGCAGTGAAGTGTAGGCGATATTTTGAATGCAGAGACGGTTTTATAGGAAGGAACAAGGGACTATTCGGTAACGTTTTTCATGTCTCTGACTGGTCTTGTAGAAAACATGATTTAAAAAATCGAAATGTACACGTTTCTTTACTACAAAATAATTAGTTTGTATCGTGAGTCAGTTGAGCATTTCAGAAATCTGTACATCTCTCTCTCTCTCTCTCTCTCTCTCTCTCTCTCTCTCTCTCTCTCTCTCTCTCTCTCTTCTCTCTCCTCCCCGTCCCTCCTCTCTTTCCCTCTCCCCCTTCCCCAACAGTACAACAGTATGATTATTTACTTCGCAATGTGAATCGGTTAAACATACAACATATGCTCTTCCAGGTCATTATATTATGCTGGAAGGTTTTCTTTTTGGTATGTGACCCCTCTGTCTCACAGTTTTTGCTGGAAGGTTTTCTTTTTGGTATGTGACCCCTCTGTCTCATAGTTTTGCTGTCTCATAGTTTTTGCTGGAAGGTTTCCTTTTTGATGCGTGACCCTCTGTCTCATAGTTTTTGCTGGAAGGTTTCCTTTTTAATACGTGACCCCTCTGTCTCATAGTTTTTGCTGGAAGGTTTCCTTTTTGATATGTGACCCCTCTGTCTCATAGGTTTTGCTGGAAGGTTTCCTTTTTGATACGTGACCTCTCTGTCTCATAGTTTTTGCTGGAAGGTTTCCTTTTTGATACGTGACCTCTCTGTCTCATAGTTTTTGCTGGAAGGTTTCCTTTTTGGTATGCGACCTCTGTCTCATAGTTTTTGCTGTCTCATAGTTTTTGCTGGAAGGTTTCCTTTTTGGTATGTGACACCTCTGTCTCAGTTTTTGCTGGAAGGTTTCCATTTTGGTATGTGACCCTATGTCTCATAGTTTTTGCTGGAAGGTTTCCTTTTTGGTCCGTGACCCCTCTGTCTCATAGTATTTGCTGGAAGGTTTCCTTTTTGGTATGTGACCCCTCTGTCTCATAGTTTTTGCTGGAAGGTTTCGTATTTGGTATGTGACCCCTCTGTCTCACAGTTTTTGCTGTCTCATAGTTTTTGCTGGAAGGTTTCCTTTTTGGTCCGTGACCCCTCTGTCTCATAGTTTTTGCTGGAAGGTTTCCTTTTTGGTAGGTGACCCGTCATAGTTTTTGCTGGAAGGTTTCGTTTTTGATACGTGACCTCTCTGTCTCACAGTTTTTGCTGGAAGGTTTCCTTTTTGGTATGTGACCTTCTCTGTCTCATAGTTTTTGCTGGAAGATTTCCTTTTTGGTATGTGACACCTCTGTCTCATAGTTTTTGCTGGAAGGTTTCCATTTTGGTATGTGACCCCTCTGTCTCATAGTTTTTGCTGGAAGGTTTCCTTTTTGGTCCGTGACCCCTCTGTCTCATAGTTTTCTTAAAACATAGATGTTGTCACGTTTTCCTTCAAAATACATTCATTCATTGCCGTGCGATCAAGTATTATTGTGCTTTGTGTGTGCAGACCTCTGGCTTATAGTTGTTGCTCATACCTGTTCGTTTTACCGTCACTGCTGTTGTCTGTACATGTACAGTGACAACTGAGGGTATAGTCCACCTGATGGGGGCCGAAGGGGAGAGGGGGCAGATGCTTGCTTTGAGAGATGAGGTGCGGGATTGCTTCTCTTACAAGGGATGGATAGTCTGAGATTATTGGTGGTCCATACCCCCCCCCTCTCCATGTCTTCCTTGTGAGTGTGTGTGTGTGTGTTTGCATGCGTGCGTGTAAGAGAGAGAATGTATTTTTCTGCATGCATTTAAGCATGTTGACTAACTTAATGAGAGATATTTCATTCTTCGGTTTTCTTGTTCAGCAAATCTGCAGTCATTGGAATTGTGGATTGTAAGTGCATTGGCTATAGGTCATGGATTTTTTCTGTATCTTTCATTATACAGACTTTATACTCATGTGGTATGGTTACTGCATTCCCTTGGATTGGATCCAGTTCCTAATGAAGCTTGTAGACGAGGGAGAAGTGGGAGTGTTCGTGTTTGTGCACAGTGGTTATGTATTCGCTTTTTATTTATATCTTTGTACCTCTTAGCTTTTTTGTACAGATACAAATCTTCGTTTATTTGTTTTTTGTTTGTTTCTTTCAATTTTTTATTGATATAAGAGATGGTGATTGCTATTGCATTTAATTAATGTTAGTCTTGGCTGAAGACAAAACGTTGATTTTAGTGCATTTTTACGATTCCTTACAATGTCGGTCAGTATGTGTTCTGCCAAGAATTAGTCCCATTTTCACGTGGTGTAAGTCTTGATATGGCTGTAGCAGTCGGCTGGGCTATAACGTATAAGCCGTATAAACATGAACCTGAATTCCATTTTCCTTAGTATTTGTTCTCCCAAGAAATATCCCTATTTTCTTGAGTATATATTTTGCTGAGAAGAATCCGCAGTTTCTTTAGTATGTGTTCTGCTAGGAGATATGCCCTTTTTTCCGTTGCATGTATTTTGCTAAGAAGTATCCGTATTTTCCTTAGTATTGTCCTACTTAGAAATATTCCTGTTATACTTAATATGTGTTTTGCTAAGAAGTATCCCTGTTTTACTTAATAATTATGTGTTTTGCTAAGAAGTGTCCCTATTTTTCTTAATATGTTTTGCTAAGAAATATCCGTATTTTCCCTAGTATTTGTTCTGCTTAGAAGTATTCCTATTTTCTTCAGTATATTTTCTGCTAAGAAGTATGTCCTGTTTTCTTTAGCATGTGTTTTGCTGAAATCTATCCCCGTTTCTCTTGCTTGGAAAGTGAGACGCTGATACAGTTGTTCCTTTTTTCTTACAGTTAGAAGTAAGGGGTGGGAATGGTGAGGTGTAACGTGAAGGATGGGTAATTAGTTTGATCGAAGACATTTTCTGATGATTCCACTTGTACATGGATTAGTTGTTTTGGTTTATAGTTGAACTTATGTATATAGAGTTAATTAAAAACGATTATTTGGACAAATCACTGAAGTAGCGACACTTCAGGGTTGTGTAGTTGGTAATGACGTTGTAATAGTGGCGGTAGAGGAAGTCCGTTTGAATTAAATTAAGTTGATTTTGCGCAAGCTTAGGTAGTACTTTTCTTTTCACGGATAAGAAATTTGGGAGCCTGCGTTAGAAAAGACGGAAAGAGAGAGAGAGAGTGTGTGTGTGTGTGTTCCTTTCGCAAAAATGGAAGGAGTTTGGTTTGATTGTGTTGTGTCTTCATCAAGGAATAGTTTCTACAAGTTAAGTAATTTTTTTTTTACAAAACTGTAGATGTAGTTTCCATGTTCAACATTTTGCTAACTTGGTATTGTTTTCTGACGCCTTAGAATCGGCCATGCTTCCACAAGTACGAGCTGAAATTGTTGCTTGGGATTCTTGTTAACCTGTAATATTTTCCTTGAATACATATTTTGTTCCTTTCTCCAATCTGTTTGGTTTTTTTACCCCATAAACCTTTTGAAAAAAAAAAAAATGAAAAAAAAAGTGCCTGCTTCTTTCCCCGAATAACTTTCTGATGTTTATGTAGGGTGTAAAACTTGTTTCCGTTTAGAAGAAGAATGGGTCGAGCTGTTTACTAAAATCAATCGTTTTGCATATTTTAGACTTAGTGATTTGTAGTTAGGCTGTTGGTTTGTTCTGTGATCGTTTTATTGTTGTTCTTATTTGTTTATTTTTCCGTGTTTCCTTTTAACTCCTGCATCTGTTATTTATAATTGTCAAGCTTGTTTGGGAATTATTTTGCTATGTTTTATCGTTTCTCCTTTATATGTTGTTAACAAGGTTGTTTAGGAATGGATCGATTTACCAAGTTGGTATCAGACTGTTCGGGCGCAGTGTGGTTATCTCCCTTCCCCTGTGGTTGGTTGGTTGGTTGGTTGGTTGGTTGCTTCCCTTTAGCGTGTTAACGTTTTCCTTTCATCAGCCTGAGAGTTGTAACTTCAGGTTTAGAGTTTGTTGGTCAGTTGGTGGCATTTTGTTTGTTGGTCAGTTGGTGGTATTTTGTTTGTTGGTCAGTTGGTTTGTTGGTCAGTTGGTGGTATTTTGTTTGTTGGTCAGTTGGTGGTATTTTGTTTGTTGGTCAGTTGGTGGTATTTTGTTTGTTGGTCAGTTGGTGGTATTTTCTTGCTTTTTCTATGTTGTTCATTTTATACAGCCTGAAAGATTTGTTTTGTTGTTGTTTTTTTACTTCTTTTTGCTAGTTTTAATTAGTTGGTTGGTGGTATTTATTGCATTTTTTGTGTTTGTCTTGTTTTCTTTTGTTTTGTTTTGTTTTGTTTTGTTTTGTTTTGATTGTTTTTGTTTTAGCCCGAGAGGGTGTCTCCCTCACGTTGTGACTCGTTAATTTGCTGGTTAGTTGGTGGATTATTGCTTTCTCTGTTTTTATTTCGTTCTGTTTTTACTTTTTCTGCCTATTTTGTGAGTTTTACTATGTTAACTGGTGGTTACTTTGACTTTGAGTGTGTCTTATGTCGTTTTGCTAAGCCTGAGAGTTTATTTCTGTTCTGCAGGGTTCTGACTGTAGATGTAGTTTCCATGTTCAACATTTTGCTAACTTGATATTGTTTCCTGACGCCTTAGAATCGGCCATGCTTCCACAAGTACGAGCTGAAATTGTTGCTTGGGATTCTTGTTAACCTGTAATATTTTCCTTGAATACGTATTTTGTTCCTTTCTCCAATCTGTTTGGATTTTTTACCCCATAAACCTTTTGAAAAAAAAAAAAAAAAAAAAAAAAAAGTGCCTGCTTCTTTCCCCAAATAGCTTTCTGATGTTTATGTAGGGTGTAAAACTTGTTTCCGTTTAGAAGAAGAATGGGTCGAGCTGTTTACTAAAATCAATCGTTTTGCATATTTTAGACTTAGTGATTTGTAGTTAGGCTGTTGGTTTGTTCTGTGATCGTTTTATTGTTGTTCTTATTTGTTTATTTTTCCGTGTTTCCTTTTAACTCCTGCATCTGTTATTTATAATTGTCAAGCTTGTTTGGGAATTATTTTGCTATGTTTTATCGTTTCTCCTTTATATGTTGTTAACAAGGTTGTTTAGGAATGGATCGATTTACCAAGTTGGTATCAGACTGTTCGGGCGCAGTGTGGTTATCTCCCTTCCCCTGTGGTTGGTTGGTTGGTTGGTTGCTTCCCTTTAGCGTGTTAACGTTTTCCTTTCATCAGCCTGAGAGTTGTAACTTCAGGTTTAGAGTTTGTTGGTCAGTTGGTGGCATTTTGTTTGTTGGTCAGTTGGTGGTATTTGGTTTGTTGGTCAGTTGGTTTGTTGGTCAGTTGGTGGTATTTTGTTTGTTGGTCAGTTGGTGGTATTTTGTTTGTTGGTCAGTTGGTGGTATTTTGTTTGTTGGTCAGTTGGTGGTATTTTCTTGCTTTTTCTATGTTGTTCATTTTATACAGCCTGAAAGATTTGTTTTGTTGTTGTTTTTTTACTTCGTTTTGCGAGTTTTAATTAGTTGGTTGGTGGTATTTATTGCATTTTTTGTGTTTGTCTTGTTTTCTTTTGTTTTGTTTTGTTTTGTTTTGATTGTTTTTGTTTTAGCCCGAGAGGGTGTCTCCCTCACGTTGTGACTCGTTAATTTGCTGGTTAGTTGGTGGATTATTGCTTTCTCTGTTTTTATTTCGTTCTGTTTTTACTTTTTCTGCCTATTTTGTGAGTTTTACTATGTTAACTGGTGGTTACTTTGACTTTGAGTGTGTCTTATGTCGTTTTGCTAAGCCTGAGAGTTTATTTCTGTTCTGCAGGGTTCTGACTGTAGATGTAGTTTCCATGTTCAACATTTTGCTAACTTGATATTGTTTCCTGACGCCTTAGAATCGGCCATGCTTCCACAAGTACGAGCTGAAATTGTTGCTTGGGATTCTTGTTAACCTGTAATATTTTCCTTGAATACGTATTTTGTTCCTTTCTCCAATCTGTTTGGATTTTTTACCCATAAACCTTTTGAAAAAAAAAAAAAAAAAAAAAAAAGTGCCTGCTTCTTTCCCCAATAGCTTTCTGATGTTTATGTAGGGTGTAAAACTTGTTTCCGTTTAGAAGAAGAATGGGTCGAGCTGTTTACTAAAATCAATCGTTTTGCATATTTTAGACTTAGTGATTTGTAGTTAGGCTGTTGGTTTGTTCTGTGATCGTTTTATTGTTGTTCTTATTTGTTTATTTTTCCGTGTTTCCTTTTAACTCCTGCATCTGTTATTTATAATTGTCAAGCTTGTTTGGGAATTATTTTGCTATGTTTTATCGTTTCTCCTTTATATGTTGTTAACAAGGTTGTTTAGGAATGGATCGATTTACCAAGTTGGTATCAGACTGTTCGGGCGCAGTGTGGTTATCTCCCTTCCCCTGTGGTTGGTTGGTTGGTTGGTTGCTTCCCTTTAGCGTGTTAACGTTTTCCTTTCATCAGCCTGAGAGTTGTAACTTCAGGTTTAGAGTTTGTTGGTCAGTTGGTGGCATTTTGTTTGTTGGTCAGTTGGTGGTATTTGGTTTGTTGGTCAGTTGGTTTGTTGGTCAGTTGGTGGTATTTTGTTTGTTGGTCAGTTGGTGGTATTTTGTTTGTTGGTCAGTTGGTGGTATTTTGTTTGTTGGTCAGTTGGTGGTATTTTCTTGCTTTTTCTATGTTGTTCATTTTATACAGCCTGAAAGATTTGTTTTGTTGTTGTTTTTTTACTTCGTTTTGCGAGTTTTAATTAGTTGGTTGGTGGTATTTATTGCATTTTTTGTGTTTGTCTTGTTTTCTTTTGTTTTGTTTTGTTTTGTTTTGATTGTTTTTGTTTTAGCCCGAGAGGGTGTCTCCCTCACGTTGTGACTCGTTAATTTGCTGGTTAGTTGGTGGATTATTGCTTTCTCTGTTTTTATTTCGTTCTGTTTTTACTTTTTCTGCCTATTTTGTGAGTTTTACTATGTTAACTGGTGGTTACTTTGACTTTGAGTGTGTCTTATGTCGTTTTGCTAAGCCTGAGAGTTTATTTCTGTTCTGCAGGGTTCTGACTGTAGATGTAGTTTCCATGTTCAACATTTTGCTAACTTGATATTGTTTCCTGACGCCTTAGAATCGGCCATGCTTCCACAAGTACGAGCTGAAATTGTTGCTTGGGATTCTTGTTAACCTGTAATATTTTCCTTGAATACGTATTTTGTTCCTTTCTCCAATCTGTTTGGATTTTTTACCCCATAAACCTTTTGAAAAAAAAAAAAAAAAAAAAAAAAGTGCCTGCTTCTTTCCCCAAATAGCTTTCTGATGTTTATGTAGGGTGTAAAACTTGTTTCCGTTTAGAAGAAGAATGGGTCGAGCTGTTTACTAAAATCAATCGTTTTGCATATTTTAGACTTAGTGATTTGTAGTTAGGCTGTTGGTTTGTTCTGTGATCGTTTTATTGTTGTTCTTATTTGTTTATTTTTCCGTGTTTCCTTTTAACTCCTGCATCTGTTATTTATAATTGTCAAGCTTGTTTGGGAATTATTTTGCTATGTTTTATCGTTTCTCCTTTATATGTTGTTAACAAGGTTGTTTAGGAATGGATCGATTTACCAAGTTGGTATCAGACTGTTCGGGCGCAGTGTGGTTATCTCCCTTCCCCTGTGGTTGGTTGGTTGGTTGGTTGCTTCCCTTTAGCGTGTTAACGTTTTCCTTTCATCAGCCTGAGAGTTGTAACTTCAGGTTTAGAGTTTGTTGGTCAGTTGGTGGCATTTTGTTTGTTGGTCAGTTGGTGGTATTTGGTTTGTTGGTCAGTTGGTTTGTTGGTCAGTTGGTGGTATTTTGTTTGTTGGTCAGTTGGTGGTATTTTGTTTGTTGGTCAGTTGGTGGTATTTTGTTTGTTGGTCAGTTGGTGGTATTTTCTTGCTTTTTCTATGTTGTTCATTTTATACAGCCTGAAAGATTTGTTTTGTTGTTGTTTTTTTACTTCGTTTTGCGAGTTTTAATTAGTTGGTTGGTGGTATTTATTGCATTTTTTGTGTTTGTCTTGTTTTCTTTTGTTTTGTTTTGTTTTGTTTTGATTGTTTTTGTTTTAGCCCGAGAGGGTGTCTCCCTCACGTTGTGACTCGTTAATTTGCTGGTTAGTTGGTGGATTATTGCTTTCTCTGTTTTTATTTCGTTCTGTTTTTACTTTTTCTGCCTATTTTGTGAGTTTTACTATGTTAACTGGTGGTTACTTTGACTTTGAGTGTGTCTTATGTCGTTTTGCTAAGCCTGAGAGTTTATTTCTGTTCTGCAGGGTTCTGACTGTAGATGTAGTTTCCATGTTCAACATTTTGCTAACTTGATATTGTTTCCTGACGCCTTAGAATCGGCCATGCTTCCACAAGTACGAGCTGAAATTGTTGCTTGGGATTCTTGTTAACCTGTAATATTTTCCTTGAATACGTATTTTGTTCCTTTCTCCAATCTGTTTGGATTTTTTACCCCATAAACCTTTTGAAAAAAAAAAAAAAAAAAAAAAAAAGTGCCTGCTTCTTTCCCCAAATAGCTTTCTGATGTTTATGTAGGGTGTAAAACTTGTTTCCGTTTAGAAGAAGAATGGGTCGAGCTGTTTACTAAAATCAATCGTTTTGCATATTTTAGACTTAGTGATTTGTAGTTAGGCTGTTGGTTTGTTCTGTGATCGTTTTATTGTTGTTCTTATTTGTTTATTTTTCCGTGTTTCCTTTTAACTCCTGCATCTGTTATTTATAATTGTCAAGCTTTGTTTGGGAATTATTTTGCTATGTTTTATCGTTTCTCCTTTATATGTTGTTAACAAGGTTGTTTAGGAATGGATCGATTTACCAAGTTGGTATCAGACTGTTCGGGCGCAGTGTGGTTATCTCCCTTCCCCTGTGGTTGGTTGGTTGGTTGGTTGGTTGGTTGCTTCCCTTTAGCGTGTTAACGTTTTCCTTTCATCAGCCTGAGAGTTGTAACTTCAGGTTTAGAGTTTGTTGGTCAGTTGGTGGCATTTTGTTTGTTGGTCAGTTGGTGGTATTTTGTTTGTTGGTCAGTTGGTTTGTTGGTCAGTTGGTGGTATTTTGTTTGTTGGTCAGTTGGTGGTATTTTGTTTGTTGGTCAGTTGGTGGTATTTTGTTTGTTGGTCAGTTGGTGGTATTTTCTTGCTTTTTCTATGTTGTTCATTTTATACAGCCTGAAAGATTTGTTTTGTTGTTGTTTTTTTACTTCGTTTTGCGAGTTTTAATTAGTTGGTTGGTGGTATTTATTGCATTTTTTGTGTTTGTCTTGTTTTCTTTTGTTTTGTTTTGTTTTGTTTTGTTTTGATTGTTTTTGTTTTAGCCCGAGAGGGTGTCTCCCTCACGTTGTGACTCGTTAATTTGCTGGTTAGTTGGTGGATTATTGCTTTCTCTGTTTTTATTTCGTTCTGTTTTTACTTTTTCTGCCTATTTTGTGAGTTTTACTATGTTAACTGGTGGTTACTTTGACTTTGAGTGTGTCTTATGTCGTTTTGCTAAGCCTGAGAGTTTATTTCTGTTCTGCAGGGTTCTGACTGTAGATGTAGTTTCCATGTTCAACATTTTGCTAACTTGATATTGTTTCCTGACGCCTTAGAATCGGCCATGCTTCCACAAGTACGAGCTGAAATTGTTGCTTGGGATTCTTGTTAACCTGTAATATTTTCCTTGAATACGTATTTTGTTCCTTTCTCCAATCTGTTTGAATTTTTTACCCCATAAACCTTTTCGAAAAAGAAAAAAAAAGAAAAAAAAGAAGTGTCTGCTTCTTTCCCCGAATAGCTTTCTGATGTTTATGTAGGGTGTAAAACTTGTTTCCGTTTAGAAGAAGAATGGGTCGAGCTGTTTACTAAAATCAATCGTTTTGCATATTTTAGACTTAGTGATTTGTAGTTAGGCTGTTGGTTTGTTCTGTGATCGTTTTATTGTTGTTCTTATTTGTTTTATTTTTCCGTGTTTCCTTTTAACTCCTGCATCTGTTATTTATAATTGTCAAGCTTGTTTGGGAATTATTTTGCTATGTTTCATCGTTTCTCCTTTATATGTTGTTAACAAGGTTGTTTAGGAATGGATCGATTTACCAAGTTGGTATCAGACTGTTCGGGTGCAGTGTGGTTATCTCCCTTCCCCTGTGGTTGGTTGGTTGGTTGTTTCCCTTTAGCGTGTTAACGTTTTCCTTTTATCAGCCTGAGAGTTGTAACTTCAGGTTTAGAGTTTGTTGGTCAGTTGGTGGTATTTTGTTTGTTGGTCAGTTGGTGGTATTTTGTTTGTTGGTCAGTTGGTGGTATTTTGTTTGTTGGTTTGTTGGTCAGTTGGTGGTATTTTGTTGGTCAGTTGGTGGTATTTTGTTTGTTGGTCAGTTGGTGGTATTTGTGTTTTTGGTCAGTTGGTGGTATTTTGTTTGTTGATCAGGTGGTGGTATTTTGTTTGCTGGTCAGTTGGTGGTATTTTGGTTGTTGGTCAGTTGGTGGTATTTTGTTTGTTGGTCAGTTGGTGGTATTTTGTTTTGTTGGTCAGTTGGTGGTATTTTGTTTGTTGGTCAGTTGGTGGTATTTTGTTTGTTGATCAGGTGGTGGTATTTTGTTTGCTGGTCAGTTGGTGGTATTTTGGTTGTTGGTCAGTTGATGGTATTTCATTGCTTTTTCTATGTCGTTCATTTTATACAGCCTGAAAGGTTTCTTTTGTTGTTGTTGTTTTTTACTTCGTTTTGCGAGTTTTAATTAGTTGGTTGGTGGTATTTGTTGCATTTCTTGTGTTTGTGTCTTGTTTTCTTTTCTTTTGTTTTGTTTTAGCCCGAGAGGGTGTCTCCCTCACGTTGTGTGACTCTTAACATTTGCTGGTTAGTTGGTGGATTATTGCTTTCTCTGTTTTTATTTCGTTCTGTTTTTGTGCCTACTTTGTGAGTTTTACTATGTTAACTGGTGGTTACTTTGACTTTGAGTGTGTCTTATGTCGTTTTGATAAGCCTGAGAGTTTATTTCTGTTCTGCAGGGTTTTGAGGGTTTTGATATGTTAGCTTGTTAGTGATATTTCTTACTGTGGTTAAACTTCATTTTGATAAGCCTGGCAGTTTTTGGTTTGGTGTTCCGCTTGTTTGTGAGTTTTAATTTTTTGGTCGGTTGATAATGTTTATTACTGTGATTTAATTTCATTTTGATCAGCCTGGCAATTTTTGGTTTTGTTGTTTTGTGAGCTTTAATTTGTTGGTCGGTTGATATTTATTATTGTGATTTAATCTCGTTTTGATAAGCCTGGCAGTTTTTGGTTCTGTGTTCTGCTTGTTTTGTGAGCTTTGATTTGTTGGTCGGTTGATACTATTTATTACTGTGATTTAATCTTGTTTTGATAAGCCTGGCAGTTTTTGGTTCTGTGTTCTGCTTGTTTTGTGAGCTTTGATTTGTTGGTCGGTTGATAATGTTTATTGCTGGTCTTGTATTTTGCTTAAAATAAGCCCGAGAGTTTTGCATTCTGGTTGTGTGAGTTTTGGTTTGTTGGTTGAGTGGTTGTGGTGGTTGTTGAGTTGTGTTTTGTTTTCATTTCCTCCTCCTCCTCCCCCCCCCCCCCAACCTCATTTCGCTGAGGTTTTTTTCAGAAGTATGTGGGAGGGGGGAGGGGGAAGAGAGAAGTGTAAATTATTTTCTTCCCTTTCTTTCTTTTGTTCTGTTTCGTTTGTTTGCTTGTTTGTTTACATGATGTTGTAAAGATTGGCCATTGGATTACCTATTCGATAACTTTATCTCTTTTTGTCGCATTTTTGTTTTTAGAAGTTTTTTTCTTAAATATATAAATTAAAAAAGTTTGTTCCCCTGTGTGTTGTGTGTTGTATATATATATTATATATTATTATATATATATATATATAAGATATAGATAGATTGATAGATAGATCTTACAGGTTGGGGTTTTTTTTTTTTTTTTGGTGATTTCGTTTAAGAAAGAAGTTTTTTTTTTAATTTGTCTACAGCCTTTAGTAAATGCAATTTGTTTTGGTATTGGTAGTATTACAGAGAGATTGCTTTAGTAATTTTTATTATTGCAAATGAGGAAATGTGGTGTGGGTTTGTCGTTATTGGGGCAGTATTCTAATGTATTGAATGGGGTGTCGTTATTGGGGCAGTATTCTAATGTATTGAATGGAGTGTCGTTATTGGGGCAGTATTCTAATGTATTGAATGGGGTGTCGTTATTGGGGCAGTATTCTAATGTATTGAATGGAGTGTCGTTATTGGGGCAGTATTCTAATGTATTGAATGGGGTGTCGTTATTGGGGCAGTATTCTAATGTATTGAATGGAGTGTCGTTATTGGGGTAGTATTGTAATGTATTGAATGGAGTGTCGTTACTGTAGGTAGTATTCTAATGCACTGACTGGGCTTACATTTTCTGTAGGCAGCATGCTAATGTACTGAATGGATTTGTCGTTACTGTAGGTAGTATTCTAATGTATTGAATGGAGTGTCGTTATTGTAGGTAGTATTCTAATGCACTGACTGGGCTTACATTTACTGTAGGCAGCATGCTAATGTACTGAATGGATTTGTCGTTACTGTAGGTAGTATTCTAATGTACTGACTTATTGCCCATTACGACAATACCATGCTGAGCAGCAATGACTATTCACCACTCTCGTCTCCCCTGGACCAATTTCTATATATCTCTCCACATGTGTTTGAGGACTTTGACTGCCTCTTCCGTTGATCGACACGAGGTGTTCTTGGTTTGTTTGTTTTTTCTTGCCCTTTCTTTGCGGTATCCACTGAAAGGCTATCTGGATGTTGTTATTCTGCTCTCTTTGATGATATGCCTTATCCACCTACATCATCTTTTTATAATGATAATGTCCATACTTTTTGGATTGTATTGGGTGAGTGTTTGTTGTTTGGAGAGGGTGTATGCCCAGAAGATTCATGTGATTCTTTACATGTCTCTTGTGTGGATAGCTTAATAAGATCGCTTTCTGGTATGTTCCAGTTTTCTGAGCTTGCAGAGTAGGATGGAAAGGACACAGCTGTACAAACTATCAGCTTGATGTTGATGCTGCGCTGGGGAAACCTCCACATGTTGTTCATCATTCTGAGTGACTTTCTCGCTTTGCAGAGACTTCTGTGGATGTCAGTGCCTGGTCCATTGCTGTGTTATCAGATGCAGAGGTAGGTGAATTCTTCTATTGTGGGTAAATCTGTTCCATCTGTTTGAATTGTAGAAAGGTTTGAAATGTACGAGATCGTCACCTGTGTTTGCTTCTGGCTGATCTTTTGGCTTATTTGTAGTGCAAAGATGTTGAGATGGGTTGTTTAGGAAGCGAACTTGATGTGGGATATTTCACTCCAGTCGATTTGAAGGTGACTGCCGACTTGATTTCTTTGGTTGATGATGCCAAGTAAGTCTGCAATTGGTTTGGTCATGTCCTCTTTGTAGAGGTCTAGCCTACGTTTTAGTTAGGCATTTTGATCTGTCACTGATGGCTTGTGGCCCTTAAGTTTGGCCTGTTAGATGGCCTGTAGCTGTCTTTTAGTTAAGCATTTTATCTGGCACTGATGATGTCTAGCCTGTCTTTTAGCTGAGCATTTGATCCAGTGCTGATGACATTTGGCTTTTGTGTCTGCCAGATCACTTTATTAAAATAGTTGGTTTGTGGATTGGTGGTGTTCAAGATATGACACCAGTTTGCCGTTTGTGTATGTTGATTGTGGATAGAGCAGTCCACTGTCTTGGCTGGCCATTTTGGATCGTGCACAGATGAAGCCGGTCCCTTATTTTGGATTTTGGGCCGTGCTTGATGAAGTGACTGCTGTGTATTTTGAGTTCTGTTGTTTTGTGAGGTGAAGTTCCGCTATTGTAGTGTTCGGCAGAGAAGGTGTTCGTTTGCTGAAGGAAACCATTATTTGCTTTTGTGATTTGTTATTGATGATGGTGTAGTACTTAGTCTTCATCCCATTCCAGTCATGAGACCTGTAGAAGGAAGAGACCCCAGGGAGGTGGGGACTTTGAGGACCACCATGTACCCATCACATCCTTCCCTCAACCCCCCTTCATTTTGTTGTCCAGGTGACTTCTATTGGTATGTTTCAGCATATTGTCCACAAGACTGTGCACATCGTGATCACTGTTAGGACAACCCACACAGACTGCACACACAGCTTGTTCTCACATCAGATTTGTCAGGAAAACGAATACGATGATGTTTTGATTGATGTGGCCGTAACTTACATCAGCCACTTGTCCTGATAGCAATTTTCATTATGCAAGCTAATAGGATGATGTTTGGGTATGTTAGACCATAGATCAGACATCAGATGTAGATGGGCTGTCCATGAAGAGAAACATTGTTCTGCATCTCAAAGACCATTCCTAAAACTGTGGATAATATTCCATCGACTGACATCACTGTGAAAAACAGTTTAGAAATTATCTTCTGCCCTCTCCCTTTCTCCTCTCTCTCTTCTCCATAGAAATTATCTTCTGCCCTCTCCCTTTCTCCTCTCTCTCTTCTCCATAGAAATTATCTTCCACCCTCTCCCTTTCTCCTCTCCCTTTCTCCTGCACACGGGAAATGGATGTCAGACCCTTATTTGCTGTCCAAAGCCGTTGAGGTGAATCCCAATAGGGGCAGCAATTTGCTTCCTGGCCGCTCTTTTGATATCCATATTTCCTGAATTTCATTCCACTTTTTATAAGAATTTTGTGGTATTTTGATATAATTTTTACAGTGATTTTTCTATGCATAAGTTTTTTACCACTTTTGTATACATCTTTATAACAGCACTGCCCTTCATATTTTCGTACTTTTCAAATGACTGCTATTGAAACGCTATATTTCGATGTAATAAATCCCCAAATGGAAACACTGTGTTTTTTAGGTTGTGTGTGTGTAGTTTGTTTTTTTCTCTTTGTTAGATGTATCAGTTAAATTGCTTGTGTGACATCTTTAGAATATGTTTGGAAACTTGTCGATTCAGTCATAGCGATTCATATTCATGCGTTTGCCATCTACAAAACTGGTATCAAGTTTGTTTTAGCGTTTGCCGTCAGCAATTGGACTTTTTTCCTTTTGTGTTCTACGTCTTCTTAGTCACGTTCGATTTTTTTGTGTTCACAGTCTTCATGGTCACGTTCGCATTCTTCTTGGCGTTTGTACCGTCTTCCAATGGTCACGTTTCGATTCTTCTCGCGTTCACGTCTTCATGGTCACGTTCTTGTTGCGTTCACCGTCTTCATGGTCACGTTCTTGTTGCGTTCACCGTCTTCATGGTCACGTTCTTGTTGCGTTCACCGTCTTCATGGTCACGTTCTTCTTGTGTTCACCGTCTTCATGATCAGACAGGCCACATGCTGCCAATGAATGTGGCTGGGTGTTTTTTTTTTCTTTTCTAGTTCTTCCCAATCGCCATGCAGTTAGGAGGGTTAGAAGGGTTGTGGTTGGCCATGTCTGCTGTCATTCTATTACACAGAAGTGATATTGTTGTAATATGAGTTCAGCTGTTTGGTCCTGTTGACAACAGGAGCAAGTTGGAGAAGGCGTCATTTGAACTCGTGGTTCATATGATTGTGGAGCCAGTTGTAGTCCGTATTGAGCTTCATGAGGATCACTTGCTGCTCTCCTGACAGAAGGTGGTGGTCGTCCTTTTCTGTCTGTGGCTTATAGAGTGATCTGATGTTGCTGTCTTCTTGCTGTTGTTAACAACACTGTTGTCTGGTTGGTCTTCCTGAACTCTTCTTTTCGCCAGCTCATCTACCGTCTCGTTTCCTGGTATCCCACAGTGGGTGAAAATCCACTGGAGGTCTGCTCTTCTGATTCTTAACTTGCTGGAAGGCCTTGTAAGTCAGAAGAGAAGTCCTCCAGTGGATCCCTGCTAACGGTGGAATACCAGGAAACGAGACGGTATGTGAGCTGGCACAAAGAGGAGCCCAGAAGACCAACCAGACAACAGTGTCAGCCACAGCAAGAAGACAGCAACATCAGATCACTCTATAAGCCACAGACAGAAACGGATGACCACCACCTTCTGTCAGGAGAGCAGCAAGTGATCCTCACGGGACTCATACAGACGACAACTGGCTCCACAATCATATGAACCACGAGTTTAAATGACACCTTCTCCAGCCTGCACTTGTTGTCAACAGGAGCAAACAGATGAACACATACTACAGCAGTATCTCCTCTGTGAAGTGGAACGACAGCAGACATGGCAGACCATAACTCCTCTGACCGGTCACCAAGCTCCATGACAACTGGGAAGAACTAGAAAACAAAATCTGGCTGTATTAATTGGCCGCATGTATTCTGATCATGAAGACGGTGAACACAAGAAGAATCCAACGTGACCATGAAGACGGTGAACGCAAGAAGAATTCAACGTGACCATGAAGACGGTGAACACAAGAAGAATCCAACGTGACTATGAAGACGGTGAACGCAAGAAGAATTCTACGTGACCATGAAGACAGTGAACACAAGAAGAATTCAACGTGACCATGAAGACGGTGAACACAAGAAGAATCCAACGTGACCATGAAGATGGTGAACGCAAGAAGAATTCAACGTGACCATGAAGACGGTGAACACAAGAAGAATTCAACGTGACCATGAAGACGGTGAACGCAAGAAGAATTCAACGTGACCATGAAGACGGTGAACACAAGAAGAATCCAACGTGACCATGCAGACGGTGAACGCAAGAAGAATTCAACGTGACCATGCAGACGGTGAACACAAGAAGAATCCAACGTGACCATGAAGACCGTGAACACAAGAAGAATCCAACGTGACCATGAAGACAATGAACACAAGAAGAATCCAACGTGATCATGAAGACGGTGAACACAAGAAGAATCCAACGTGACCATGAAGACGGTGAACACAAGAAGAATCCAACTTGACCATGCAGACGGCGAACACAAGAATCCAACGTGACCATGAAGACGGCGAACACAAGAAGAATCCAACGTGACCATGAAGACGGTGAACGCAAGAAGAATCCAACGTGACCATGAAGACGGTGAACGCAAGAAGAATTCAACGTGACCATGAAGACGGTGAACACAAGAAGAATCCAACGTGACCATGAAGACGGTGAACGCAAGAAGAATTCAACGTGACCATGAAGACAGTGAACACAAGAAGAATTCAACGTGACCATGAAGACGGTGAACACAAGAAGAATCCAACGTGACCATGAAGATGGTGAACGCAAGAAAAATTCAACGTGACCATGAAGACGGTGAACACGAGAAGAATTCAACGTGACCATGAAGACGGTGAACGCAAGAAGAATTCAACGTGACCATGCAGACGGTGAACACAAGAAGAATCCAACGTGACCATGCAGACGGTGAACGCAAGAAGAATTCAACGTGACCATGCAGACGGTGAACACAAGAAGAATCCAACGTGACCATGAAGACAGTGAACACAAGAAGAATTCAACGTGACCATGCAGACGGTGAACACAAGAAGAATCCAACGTGACCATGCAGACGGTGAACACAAGAAGAATCCAACGTGACCATGAAGACAGTGAACACAAGAAGAATCCAACGTGACCATGAAGACGGTGAACACAAGAAGAATCCAACTTGACCATGCAGACGGCGAACATAAGAATCCAACGTGACCATGAAGACGGCGAACACAAGAAGAATTCAACGTGACCATGAGACAGTGAACACAAGAAGAATTCAACGACGTGACCATGAAGACGGCGAACACAAGAAGAATTCAACGTGACCATGAAAACAGTGAACACAAGAAGAATTCAACGTGACCATGAAGACGGCGAACACAAGAAGAATTCAACGTGACCATGAAGACGGCGAACACAAGAAGAATCCAACGTGACCATGAAGACGGTGAACACAAGAAGAATCCAACGTGACCATGAAGACAGTGAACACAAGAAGAATTCAACGTGACCATGAAGACGGTGAACACAAGAAGAATCCATCGTGACCACAAAGACGGTGAACGCAAGAAGAATCAACCCTGACCATGAAAATGGTGAACGCAAGAAAAGAATCGAACCTAATCATGCAAACAGTGAAAACAAGAAGTAGGCCTTTGTTCCCAAATAACTCCACACGCAATTTGATAAACGGCTAAACGGTGTCAGATCAAAGGATAAATGGTAGTGGTTATTTTGTTTTGTTTGTTGCCTTTGACGTGCTTGAGAGAGATGAAAAGACGGTGGTGGTGGTGGTGGTGGTGGTGGTGGTGGTGGTGGTATCAGTTGAGGCCAAAGAACGAACAGAAATGAGGCATGCAGAATTGTTAATATGGTTTACTCACCGGACTTTAGAACACCACCATTCAAGACACACAACAGTAATGTACATTTCATCAGAGATATCATTTGTTGTGTACAATGAAGCCGATCAGGTCATATTCTCCATTTTGACATAACAACTACAAAACCAACAACAACAATAATAATAATTCTATTTATATCACGCAAAACGTTTCTGTCGGAAAAATTCTTGTTACACTCAAAATACACTATCATTAAGATAACATTATCACTAACTTGCCCCCGCTGTCAAGAGAACCAAACAGCTAAACACAAATTTCAGAAGACATGGCCGACTACAACTCCTCTGACCACCATGGTATATACTATGGCAACCTGCAGGAATTTGGAAAATGAAAACAGCCACATTTATAGCCACATGTGCGGCTTGGTTGGCTCATGTGTGATAGAGCCACTTGATATTTCAGCCCATACCATTAACGCTAGTTTGTTTCCTGCCAAGCATTCTGGAGATGCTAGCTTATGTACGACAGAGGAGAACCTAGAGGCCTTCTACTATTTAATTCACACAGAACCTAGAGGTCTTCTACTATTTAATTCACACAGAACCTAGATGCCTTCTAATCTTCGTCACACAGAACCTAGATGCCTTCTACTATCTTCGTCACACAGAACCTAGATGCCTTCTACTATCTTCGTCACACAGAACCTAGATGCCTTCTACTATCTACGTCACACTAGAACTTAGATGCCTTCTACTATCTACTTCACTCAGAACATAGATGCCTTCTGCTATCTTCGTCACACAGAACCCAGAGGCCTTCTACTATCTTCGTCACTCTAGAACATAGATGCCTTCTACTATCTACTTCACATAGAACCTAGATGCCTTCTACTATCTTCGTCACACAGAACCCAGAGGCCTTCTACTATCTTCGTCACACAGAACTCAGAGGCCTTCTACTATCTTCGTCACTAAACATAGATGCCTTCTACTATCTACTTCACATAGAACCTAGATGCCTTCTACTATCTTCGTCACACAGAACCAGAGCCTTCTACTATCTTCGTCACATAGAACCTAGATGCCTTCTACTATCTACTTCACATAGAACCTAGATGCCTTCTACTATCTCGTCACACAGAACCCAGAGGCCTTCTACTATCTTCGTCACATAAAACCTAGATGCCTTCTGCTATCTTCGTCACATAGAACCTAGATGCCTTCTACTATCTTCGTCACATAGAACCTAGATGCCTTCTACTATCTTCGTCACTTAGACCATAGATGCCTTCTACTATCTTCGTCACATAGAACCTAGATGCCTTCTACTATCTTCGTATATAGAACCTAGATGCCTTCTGCTATCTTCGTCACATAGAACCTAGATGCCTTCTACTATCTTCGTCACTTAGACCTAGATGCCTTCTACTATCTTCGTCACATAGAACCTAGATGCCTTCTACTATCTTCGTCACTTAGAACGTAGATGCCTTCTACTATCTTCGTCACATAGAACCTAGATGCCTTCTACTATCTTCGTCACATAGAACCTAGATGCCTTCTACTATCTACTTCACATAGAACCTAGAGGCCTTCTACTATCTTCGTCACATAGAACCTAGAGGCCTTCTACTATCTTCGTCACTTAGAACATAGATGCCTTCTACTATCTTCGTCACACAGAACCTAGAGGCCTTCTACTATCCTCGTCACATAGAACCTAGAGGCCTTCTACTATCTACTTCACATAAAACCTAGATGCCTTCTACTATTTCACACAGAATCTAGAGAGGCCTTCTACTATCTATTTCACACAGAACCTAGAGGCCTTCTACTATCTAATTCACATAGAACCCAGATGCTGTCTATTATCTACTTCACGGCCTTCAAAGCGTACAGGATCTTCTACAGACCAAGACAGTGTACCATATCTACTGGCAGATTTGGGGGAAGCACATAAGGATTTACAGCGTGGTTAACAGGGATCTGATGGTGGAGTTCCAATAAGAAAGAACATACACAGCGGGAAAAGTGGAAATCTCATCACCATGCATCAGCAGACACACGCATGTGACAGGTCTATCCCATTTAACATAGATCTGCACTTGGTGGGGGCGGGGGTGATGCTACTTGCACAGTGCCACATTTCGCAACAGCTCGAAGCGCTTCACAAAATTGTGACAGAGGCGAACACACGTAAAGCAAATACGTGTCAATTCGTAGCGCTACGATGAAAAGGAACAAACAAACAAAGCAAACGATGCTAATTAGCAACAAAAAATGAACTATAATAGCAACAATAATGATACTACTACTAATAATAATAATAACAATAATGATGATGATGATGATAATAATGTACGACCACACGTCTATTACCATTTCAAGACGAAGATAAACGTTTGACAAAGGAGTAATATATATATATATATATATATATATATATATATATAATATATATAATATATAATATATATATACTACATGAAAATATACACCTTGAAATTAGACAAGCGAAGAAAACGAGGAAAACAAAAGAAATGAATATACACTTAAATATGCAGGGTAGACCTGGGCTCCTGAAGAATGGTGCATATATCGTCATCAACAGACTGAACGTTATGATCGATGAAGTCTTCTGTATATGTATGCTGTCGTCGTCATCATCATCATGGTCTGACAAGGTAGATGAAGGTCATCCATAACGCTGTACGTTTGTAGGTCATCGTCGTCAACACCGGATTGTGCGGAAGGGTCCCCTGGTTCCCTGGATCTCCTGGCCATCATGGGAAGAACACCAGCACTGTCCCACACAACTGTCACACTGTACGGGGGTAAACTGACCTGACACACACACACACACACAGGGGTCAGGGGTGAAGGTCAGGGCTGCTCTATAAACAGAGTGAAGCTCACACGCACACATGCATGCCTATAGTAATTTTCGTCTAATATCACATTATGTGGATAGACATTAAATGAAATTGAACACATCCATGCAAGGCCACATGCACAAATACAGTTCACTCATTTATTTATTCACACACACATACACACACACACACTCACACACAACCACAGAGTTCATTCACACACACATGACACATCCATGCAAGGCCACATCACAAACACACTCGCTCATCTACACACACACACACATGCATGCATGGCCCAACGAAAAAACACACAAAGACTCGCTCATTCAAACACACATCCACACACACACAAGTACAACAATAGCTCTATACATAAACACACACAAAAACTCGCCCCCCCCCCCCCCCCCACACACACACACACATACGCACACGTTATGACTGGCTCTGACATTAATTAAGTAGATCTATATCCATAAGACCTTCATTTTCACCCGCACCCAACTGGGAATTCCTAACGACACGATCTGACATACACGGCACTGATTTTAAAAAGAAAGATGACTTAAACTTAATATTAACCTAATCAAAATAAATGTCATACTAAAAACTTTTAATCCATCGTTTAAAAATTAACACTAACGGATCATTAACTGAAAAAGCAAGTTCAGCGTTTTTAATATTTGCTTTAAAATAGAAAAGTCTGTTCATGTAAGATAAAAAAAAATCAATTTTCTGCCGAACACTTTACAATATTGATGATTTTGAATTATTTGATTGGTTTTCGTAAGACAACATTAGCGATAACTTTTTGCGTTGATTCAAAAAGTCTTCAAGTGTTAAAATTATTAGAAGTGCACTTGAATTACTTTCTGTTGGATACCCTCTCATTGTTCGTTTCATTTTAATGAAACGGTCGAGAGGGATGCCAAGAGGATTTAACAGCTCACAAGAATCAAGTAATGTATATCTTTCTCTGTTCTTGAATAAATGTTATACCTTAGTAGACATCTACATTTGGAAAATCAAAAATACAACACTGATAACATGAATTTTTTTTAATTAACAAAAAATTGAACAGTTAATGTCAGCAGAATTATACAATTCTTCACATACAGATGGAAACTTGATTCATTAAAAACAAAATACATCAGAAATGTTGTGTGTTTTCGTGGAGAGAAGACAAGAAGTGATATTCTTTCTTGCATTATGATAAAATGATATTCCTAAACTAAAACACAGTTTATGACATTTGAATCAACAACATGCGAACTTTTGTCAGTTGTTAAAAAGTCCAATAGTTCATTATTTATAATCTGTTGTAAATTAAATGTTCACTGCTATGTTTTGCCCGGTTATTGTTCAAATAGTTATGGTAAGTTACTTCATTTGTTAGTTTTTACTGCCCCTCTTCCAGTTGCCTTTGCCAACCTTCTTTTCCAAGACTGGCTATATACAGATATCCCCCTTTGCCCTTCTTTCGCCCTCACCCACTGCCATTTTCCTTTTCTTTTATGTCTAAAAACACTTAAGTGCATAAACCAATGCCAACAGAGAGAGAGAGTGAGAGGGATGGAGGGAGAGAGAGGAGAATCTCACAACAAAACATCCAACTGTCTCACCAGATAATCAAATAACTGACGGAGCAGACGATCATGAAGTGTCGGACATCAAAACTGACAAAACACTTTCTTGGGACAGTTTACATAAATAAGTGAAAACAGGGCTATATCTAGGAAAAGTAGGCTACACCAGCTATGTAAAATGCAATGCTACTTAAATGACCATACTAGAAACTATTTTTACATGCTCACATACACTATCGTCCATAGATATGGCTTTAAGCTTTACGCTATTTGACTCCTGAAGAGCCAATACAATGAAGCCCTTTGCGTCTAAAAACGTTTTATTTTAAGCAATCCAGTCTGCAACTAACTGATTTTAACACATTTGATGTTGTAAATGCTTGCAATTAACAAAGGTATGTTCTTACCAAAAATTTGTCCTAGAATTTCACTGACAAATGTTTTACTTAAATTTCACGCAACCCCCCACATACAACAAAACTTCCAAGTTCCAATGCTTAGGACTGACGTGTTCAAATCAAGTCTTTGGCACTCTGGTAGCTTTGTCTAGATCCAGTCAAAACGCACCCACCTTCAAGAGATATCTTTTTTTCACAAATACACAAGAAACAAAATACACTCCATCAAAACAGCATAACATTTTTATTTCAAGACTACGCATGTATACTTTTACTGACTCGGTCTGTCATACCGTTCAATAAGCAGTGTTCTGTAATACAGGTGACACAATGTTCTACATGTCTATGTCAGTATTGGTAATTCAATGGAAGTTAACATTGCGTTAATAATAGCATTAATACTAACAGTAAGCTTAGTGGTTAACTTTCCTTCACTGATTTACATTTTGCGCTCTCTCTCTCTCTCTCTCCTCTCTCTCTCCTCTCCTCTCCTCTCTCCTCCCACTCTCTCTCTCTCTCTCTGATATTCCAATTATTTTGTATAATTTTGATGCTTTCATGCTGTTAAAAGCATATGTATTAGACTCGGGTTTTTACTGAATCAGAGATCAAGAAAATTTAAATGTTAGTGAATCGCTTTTTTCTTTTATTGCTTTTAAAGCCCGGCCGACTGCGCAGAGTCATATCAGGGCTATAACCGCTTAAAAACACACAAAACTTCAACAGGAAAAAAAAAAGAAGAAAAGTACTCATATCAATGCATTCGCGCACATAATCTAAGGACATGCCCCCGGCGTAGGACCATTCCGTCCGATTTATCGCACAGGGGAGATTTAAAAAACACACCTGAATACAAATATAAGCATACATAAGGACATCAAAACATGTATAAAAACAGGCATGAATTACCTAAAATTGCTTCCGCAAATCTCACCTCCTTAGAGCCAAAAATGCACTTGATACATGTACCCAATTATCAATCCGAAGAAAAAGTACGTAAGACTTTATCGAAAAAATACAGGTGAATGGACCATTGAGGCAGAAAATAAGTAGAAATGACAGAAAGCAAGGCAACAAGGCAGAAACAAAGAAGAGTGACAGAAAAGAGGAAATTTCTAGCACAGAATTTCCAGAAGGTGGGAATACTATTTATACTGAAAGAGCCCCCGGCAACCCAACGGAGGATAACCATCGCTTAGTATCTGTAGTGTCCGTGCACATGGGCTTTATGCCAATCACGGACGCGTCATCCTGAGAAACTAAAACTGAAATTGGTGTAAATCGTGTACGGGAGAGGGCTGGATGTAAAACATGTAACCTATTACATTGCTTATGCCACTACTTTGGAAATAAAATTTGTCTTTGTTCTTCCTCCAGACTCTCTCTCTCTCTCTCTCCTCTCTCTCTCCTCTCTCTCTCTCTCTCTCTCTCTCTCTCTCTCTGTCAGTCTGTCTGTCATTCTCTCTCTCCACACGCAAACTCACTCACTCACTCACTAATATACAGCGCCTGTTGACTCGCACCACTGAGTGTTACTCGGACATTAAGAACTGGATGACACACAATAAACTTCAGCTTAATGACGACAAGACAGAAGCTATCCTCATTGGCACCCGTCAGAAACTTTCTCAGCTGCCTCCTCTTTCTCTCCCATTATGTAACACATCAGTCCCAATTTCTGATTCAGCTAAAAACCTTGGTGTCTGCATTGACTCTACCCTCTCCATGAACAACTTTGTTTCTCAAACTGCCAGATCTTGCTACTATCATCTCCATCGTATAAGACTGATCAGGAAGTATCTCTCTGTCGAAACAACTGCAAAACTCGTTCTCTCCTTCATAATGTCTCGCATTGACTATTGCAATTCACTCCTGTCTGGTCTTCCTGCCTCCACCATTCACATCCTACAGCGCATTCAAAACAATGCTGTACGCCTTGTACTCAAAAAGAAAAAAGCTGACCACATATCTCCTCTCCTGGCACAACTTCACTGGCTCCCTGTATCAAAGTGCATACAATACAAACTAGACACCATGTGCTACAAAAGCCTCAATAACGCAGCCCCCGATTACCTGTCAAGCCTACTTGAGATCTATGTTCCCTCACGTACCCTCCGCTCTGCCTCCGATCCTCTGACTTTTCGCTTTCCACGCACTAAGCTCAATACCTATGGTCCACGAGCCTTCTCTGTTTCTGGTCCACTCTCCTGGAACAAACTTCCTCTCTCAGTCCGTCAGCAACCTACTTTTGTCTCCTTCAAGTCCGCTCTCAAAACCCACCTTTTCTCCTCTGCATAAAATCCTAACCTCACTCAACCCCCCCTCCCCCCTCTGCAGCCTGTCTCCGCTCTGAGGGGAATCACATGGTTATAATATATAATTGTATATGCTATGCTCTCAATAATTTTCCATTGCTTTTATTCTTGCTTTTATTGCTTTTATTCTTTCTCCCCATTTATAGCCATGCGTGTGTGTGTGTGTGTGTGTGTGTGTGTGTGTGCGTATGTGTGCGTGCGTGCGTGCGTGCGAGTGTGTCTGCTTCAGCGCTTAGATTTGATTTTATCAAGATTTTGCGCTATATAAATATTGTAATTATTATTATTATTATATACGCACACACACACAGAGGAAAATCATTGAACTGTATATACACAAATTTCTTGTCTTTTTTAGGTGAAAACTATTCCCAAATCACTATGCCACGCGATTGCCTATCATCATCAAGTGCCCTGCCACATGGAGTTGGCGATCATGGCCATCCATGTGCATCTATCCCTTGTTGCCGCAAGCACATCTTCCACCCTCTCTGTCCTCAGCCATCCTACAAGTCTGTCCAATATTTTCTCCCTGGGTCTACCTGGTGCTCTCTTGCGATCGCCTATAGATCTATAGGTGAAAATCTCTCAAACAACCTGAATCCTTGACTTGCACTACCAGACCTCTGGGACCAGAGTAACCGAAAATAGACAACAAAGGGGGATATCAGCCTGAAATATCTCAGTTCTATGTCAGAGGAATGTCTGACCCCTTATTCCATTTCTTTGTCTGAAATTAGTAGCAGCGGTCTGCGAGTCACGTGAATGGAAACGGTCTATTTTCAGAATCTCATTTACACCTTGCAGTTCAAGGGACACAGAAAGACTAAACGGTTGGGTCGTTTGATCTCTGTTTTCTCCTCTCCTCTCCTCTCCCTATGCCATCTCTTTCGCTCTCTTTATCATTATCACAACTACCACTGCCACCAGCACCATCACCATCATCTTCTTGATGCTCTTTTACTTCTTCTTATTTTTCTTTTACATCTTCGATTTTCTTCTTTTTTGATTTTTTTTAACATTATTTCTCTTTTTGTGTTCTATTTTTGATTCATTCTTTTTGTAGTCTTTCTTTCCTCCTTCTTCCTTCCTAAGGTCTCTTTGTTTAGTGCAGAAGAACCAGACCGGAGAAATATTGAAACTTGTGGCTGATGGGATTTTGATGACCCTCGCTCTGTTCTGACCACGTCCTTTCACAGACACCACGCCACACACACACCGCCACTGATATTAGGAACAGACACACACACACACACACACACACACACACACACACGCACGCACGCACGCACGCATGCACGCACACACACACGCACGCACGCACACACACACATACCAACACACTCACACTACACACACCCCAACACACTCGCATGCATGTAGGTACATAAATACACATTCAAACACATACTCTTGTTCAGGCCTACACGTACGATCGCATACCCGCAAACACACTAGATCACCCACGCTCATGATCGCTGGTGCTCCCGCGTATATACACAAACACACACACAACTGCAAAGTCACACACACACACACACACGCACGCGCGCACGCGCACACACACACACATACACACACACACACACACGCACGCACGCACGCACACACACACACACGCACATTCTCACTCACTCACAGACACACTCACGCAACACACACATATACAAACACATGCGCAAAAATCACACACACACACTCACACACACTCACACACACACACACACACACACACACAACACACACACACACACACACACACACACACACACACACCACACACCACACTGTAAGTGCACAGTCAATCACTTACATGCACACACGCACACTCTGAGCTAGAAGTTTCTTCTTTTCTGTCACTCTCTTTGTTTCTGCCTTGCTCCTTTGCTTTCTATCATCCTTTCCTTTCTCATTTTCTGCCTTGCTGGTCCATTCACCTTATGTTGTGTGCAACGCCTTAATTCTTTCTAAGACTGATAATTGGACACACATATCATATGCATATCATTTAGCTGCAAGGAAATTGAACTGCTTAGTGGCCACTCTAGGTAATATAGGTCAGTTTTTATGTATGTTTTAGTGTACTTAGGTCCAAAACAAGTGCGACTGCCCGCGCCCAAGCAAACGGGAACCAGAAGAACAAGCAAACCAAAGTAAGCGCGTATTCAACACAACAAGACAAGACAAGCGCAAATTTTCGGCCAACCGGCCCTTGTCAAGCGCGAATGCACGGTCACAAACAGACCACAAACACCAAACAACGGATAATAAAAAGAGGACTAAAAACTTCCCTGCCGCTTCGTCCAGTGGATAAAAAGGGACCCTTATGTACTTACATGTAGTTATGTTCGTGCATTTGTCTTCAGATTTGTTATAATTCCCCTGGTGATAGATGGTCAACGCCAGGGGCATATTCTAAAATTATTTGCGTGAAGTCAAATGATGTGTGTAGTTAATCTTATTTTGCAGGTTTTCTTTATCCCAGGGTCACTGGTTGCTTACGTGTGTGTTTTGTTTGAAACATTAACAGCCCTGATATGGTTCTGAGCAGTCAGCTGGGATTAAAGCACTCATGATAATGATAATAATAATAATAGTAATAGCAATAATACTACTACTACTAATAACAACAATAACAAACCTTTTAAAATTTTAGAATACAGATTGCTCTGCACTTCGGTCTACCTCGGATAAGCTCAAAACATCTTTTTCAAACTATGTAATGATTAAATCAATATTACTATTTAAATATCTGGGAACGGTCATCTCACCGACGGTAGATGAACAGTAGAAAATAGCCAGCAGAATCAGTGAAGCCAAAACAGCAATCAAGAATATGAAAAGCGTTTTTACCAAAAAATGCCTATCAATAAACGTCAGAAAGAGAGTTCTTGAATGTTCTGTAGAATCGATACTGCTGTACGGTTGTGAGGTGTGGACAGTCCACACACACAGTCAGAACAAAATTGAGGCAACTGAACTGTGGTTTCTCAGAAGAATATTGAGAGTTCCATGGACAGCAAAGAAAACAAACGAGACAGTCTTGAAGAAGGCAGACACGAGAAGATCATTAATAAAGAAGATTAGGAAAAGAGAAACAACATTTATAGGCCATTTTATGAGGAAAGGGGAATTAAAACACCTGGTCATAACAGAAAAGCTGGAGGGAAAGAGAACACCAGGTAGACCCAGAAAGAAAATACTGGACGGACTTGCAGGGTGGCTGTGGACAGAGAGGGTGGGAGATGTACTTACAGCGACAGGGGATAGACTCGTATGGAGGGCCATGATCGCCAACGCCACGCGGCAGGGCACATGATGATAATGATGTTGGGCAGGACAAATTCGAACACAAACGTAGGCAAGGTCTTCAAATTTCAAAACCATGCTCTTTAGGTTTGAGCAGATGTATATTCAGAAGAGCGTTTTAGAACATGGTTGAAAATGCCACCATGCTTTCTTGTCCTTCAGTCTGTGTCTACCAACAGATATCCTTTTGATATCAAAAGTCATAGAGAAGGCTTCAAACAAGATCTCATTTTCACAGAGACAAAAATGGAAGGTTTGTTTTCATCACGAGCCAAATGTGACATCAAAGCTTTGAAGCAACATGGCACTGAAAGGTCAGAAAGCGGAGTCCGGTTCCTGCAACTTTTCTTTTCGAAATCTCCACTCGATAATTTTTACGACTTTGTTTTGGTGATTTGGGAGTTCATCATGCGGTAAATGCAGTGAAAAGATAAAAGTGCTGCAAAGATAGAAAACCAGTAAAGAGATGAAAGTGACGACAGGAACAAAGCGACAAAAAGATGAAAGCAGAAAGGAGATGAAAGCAGCGAGGAAGACTGAAAACTAATGGCAATAACAACATAAAATGAAAATGGCAGAAAGATGAAAAGCATAAACGCGGCAAAACGATGTCAATGGCAAAACAATTAAAAGAAAATTGACGCAAAACAGCATAAACATAAAAATGTCACAAATATAAATGTAGCAAAATCATAAGGAGCAATTCGATAATAACAGGAAAAAATATAAGAATGGTAAAAAGATAAAAATGGAGGGAAATAATGGTGAAAATTTTAGAGGCAAGAGAACAATAACAATAACATCATCATCATCATTACTATCAATGTTATTATTAATATTATCATTAATGCTTCAAGCCCAGTCGAGTGCACAAAGTTATATCAGGGTTATAACCATCTCAAAATATACACAACATCTCGATGACCCTAAGATAAACTGTAAAAAAATAATTAAGTGCACATAAAAATGCATGCGCGCACATGATCTAAAAACATGCCATTCCATTCAATTCATCACCAGGGTTTTTTTTACAAAAAGACACAAACCTGAATACAAACGTACAAACATAAGTAAATTACAATATACATACAAACTGGCCTAAATCACTTGAAAATGCTTCTGCACATTACGCTTCCTTAGAGCCAAAAATGCAGTCAATACAAGTACCAAATTATCAATCCTAATAAAATATATATGTAAGGCTTTGTACAACTCATACAGGTGAATGAACCAGCAAGGTAAAAATGATAGGAAATGACAAAAACCAAACAAGCAAAGCAGAAACAGGGAGTGACAGAAAAGTGGAAATTTCTAGCACAGAATTTGCAGAAGGTGGGGATGCTATTTACACTGTAAGAGCCCCCGGCATTCCCATAGGGAGCGAAGAGAGTGGGGGGGGAGGCAACAACAACAACAAAAATGAGATGGAAAAACTCACGGGCACAGAGTCAGCGCCAGGAGAACTGGCAAGAGCAACAGGTGTTTTACCATCACAGTCAGGTACAAACCAAACATCAACAGCTATTCACGTCACCTCACACACTGTGCAACACTCAAAACAGTCTGGTTATCACTGGTCTGTGAGCTTTAACAGACGCGCCACTGACTTCCTCTGTCTTTATGTACTGATATCTCACGCAACCCGTTGCGTGACTCTCTGACTGTGGCTCTCAATGGTAGGTATCAACAAACGGTCGGCTTACGCTCCAATTTTATGACGCTGATAGATAACCTCCCCTTAAAAAATAAAAGAGCCAGGTCATGATGCCCCGAGTGGTACAACAGAGCAACAGCTTTCACTCCAGTTGCATCAAGTTGACAAACAATCTGTCCGTATAATATGTCCCACACTGATAATCTAGGGGATGACAGTGTGGCGGCTTACCCACCTTCAACCTTTTCACAGAATATACTAGCCATGATAACTTGTACAATACTAAACATTTCAACCTGTCCTACCGAAGGAAATAAGAGGGAAGCAGGGAGAATTTTAAGTATCAACTAAGTAACATAACTCTTGAGAGTCACGGAGTTATCTCCCATGTATAATTTCTCAAACCCAACACAGTTTGCGCTACCCATTCAGCTAGCATTGACGCAGCCACAAAGCATAAAGTGGTAAGCTCAGAACATTCCTTAGCTAGCACAGACGCAGCCACAAAGCATAAAGCGGTAAGCTCAGAACATTCCATTTAAAAAGAGATAGACAGACGGACAGACTGACTGACTGACTGATTGACTGACAGACAGACAGACAGATAGAAAGACAGACAGACAGATAGACAGTCAGTCAGTTAAAACGATCGTACATGACGTCACCATTTCAGAAACGAACAGTGGCCAAATGTAGTAATTCTGGAAGAGCCCCTCTGGAGGCGACAGAGGAGACGATGAAAACCATATCTTTCATCCAGACAACTGGACTTACCGTCTGAGGTGTAACCATACTTGAACAACAACAACAACAACAACAACAACAACAACAGTCTTCATCTTACGCTGAAAATAGAAAACAAGATTGGAAGGGAAAAAAGGCGAAGAAAGGGATACATACGGTGAAAAAAAGGACCAGTGAAGGAAGGGTGCAGCTCATAAAACACAAAACAAAACAAAACAAAACAAAAATATCAACAAAAAGATTCGCTGCTTATCTCCATAAACCGAAAGTCCATGAAAAATAATGGAAAAAAATTACTCCCTCAGCCTGTTTACAAGCTTTTTGTTACTGTTGCTTAAAGCCCAGCCGACTGCGCAGGGCCATACAGGGCTATAACCATCTTAAAAATTGTCCATACTTCACTAGAGGGAAAAAAATCCACCTGGAAAAGAAAATAAAGTACACATATCAATGAATTTGCGCATATAATCTAAGGATACGCCCTGGCGATGACCACTACGTCCAAAGTATCAACAGGGGGGGTTAAAAAAGCACACCTCAATACAAATGTAAACCATACGAACAAAAACGGCCCTGAATTAGATGTATGAAAAATTGCTTCTTTGGAGCCACAAATGCACGTAATAATGTACCCGATTATCAATCCTAAGAGAAAATGTGTAAGACTTTATCGAACACATACACGTGAATGGACCAGCATGGCAGAAAACGACAGGGGAAAAATGACAGACAGCAAAGGAGCATGGCAGGAACAAACAAGCAACAGAAAAGAGGAAATTTCTAGCACAGATTTTGCAGATGGTGGTGATAATATTTAAAGAACCCCTGTCATCCCCATGGAGGAGATTGCCAGGTTCTGACAGAAATCTGGTGGATGGCAAAGAGAGTGAATGGGGTTTAACTTGTACTGTGGTGTGAAAGAGTGAAGACAACCTCACCCTAACAATCTGTCCAACAGTGTTACTGTGGACTATTGGCTCAATAGAACGTCGTTTGATCATCAACTTTTATGTTTCTTTGAAAACAGAAAAATAATTGAAAACGAAGTCAGTTTCATTTTCAATTTTTTTTTTTCAAAGTGTCTCCGCACTCGAAAATGTCCATATTCACAAACACTGCAGATGATATGCGAAAGGAAGAGGATTTAAAATATTGATCAAAATCACGGCATTAATCCTACGTACAGCAAGATCATGAAGTTGTATTTAATGGGTTCTAAACACCATTGTTTGCCCTTTTACCAACTTTGCATTGAAACGGTAGGAGGCCATATCGCAGCACACTCTCTATGTCTTGAATTTATAGTGCCATGCATCTCTCTCAGTACATCCAGCAACTCAGTCTGATTATTAAAATCAAGGGAATCCATTACCACACAGACGTGACAGTTTACGTGTGTGTGTTTGGTGGGTGGTGGTGTCTGTGTCCATGTCTTTGCAAGATTTCTCGTGTTCATTCCGAAGTTTAGTTTTTATCACAGAATGTACAAAGTATATAAAAAAAATCCCGCAACATACAAACACTTCATGATTTCATCAGTCATTTTCTCCTGCTGGACGGAACATCGAGGACATTTTGTTGTAGCCCCCCCCCCCCCTCCCCTTTGTTGTTGTTGTTGTTGTTGTTGTTTTTGTTCTTTGTTGTCTGTTGTGTGCGCTTGGCAAAGGCCATCTGGCCGAAAGCTTGCACTGTTTCTGATTCTGTTTTTGTGTTTTTCTGGTTCCTGTTTGCTTGAACGCTCGCAGACACTTTTGTATTGGACACACACACACACACACACACACACACACCACACACACACACACACACACACACACACACACACACACACACACACACACACACACACACACACACACACACACACACACACACACACACACACACACACACACACACACACAACACGCACACACACAACCCCCCACCTCGTGCGTCAGACCAGGGACAAGAACAGTATAGCTTGGCCATGTTACTTTCAGTCAGGTGTGAGGGTCTTGGGTGGCTAGTGTGCCCTTCCTGTCCCACCCTGGGTACTGATGTACGATGACAGTGAAGAGGTTAATGGAAGACGTATGACTTTAGTGACCACAGCTTCAACAGGTTTTGACCAGGTACATATACGTTTTTGGTCTCCCTCTCTTCTTTCTCTCTCTCTTCTCTCTCTCCCTCTCTTCTTCTCTCTTCTCTCTCTCTTCTCTCTCTCTCTCTCTCTTTCTTCTCTCTCTCTCCTCTATCTCTCCTCTTCCTCTTTCTCTCTCTTTCCTCTCTCTCTCTCTCTTTCTCTCTCTCTCTCTCTCTCTCTCTCTCTCTCTCTTTCTCTCTCTCTTCTCTCTCTCTTTCTCTCTCTCTCTCTCTCTCTCTCTCTTCTCTCTCTTTCTCTCTCTCTCTTCTCTCTTCTCTCTCTCTCTCTCTCTCTCTCTCTCTCTCTCTCTCTCTCTCTCTCTCTCTCTCTCTCTCTCTATCTTTTCTATCTCTCTCTCTCTCTTCTCTTCTCTCTCTCTCTCTCTCTCTCTTCTTCTCTTCTCTCCTCTCTCTCATCTATTTTATCTATCTCTCTCTCTCTCTTTCTCTCTCTCTCTCCTTCTCTCCTCCTCTCATTTCTCTCCTCTCTCTTCTCTCTTCTCCTCTCTCTCTCTCTCTCCTCTTCTCTCTCTCCTCTATCTATTTATCTATCTCTCTCTCTCTCTTTTCTCTCTCTCCTCTCTCTCTCTCTCTCTCTCTCTCTTCTCTCTCTCTCCTCTTTCTCTCTCTCTCTCTCTTTCTCTCTCTCTCTCTATCTATTTATCTCTCTCTCTCTCTTTTCTCTCTCTCTCTCTCTCTCTCTCTTTCTCTCTCTCTCTCTCTCTCTCTGTTTCTCTCTCTCTCTCTATCTATTTATCTATCTCTCTCTCTCCCCCTCCCCCCATCCATTCATCCATCCTTTTCAATTCTGAACGCACTGCACATGTTTATCTATGTTGCGTTTAGGTGATTTTTTTGTTCCTTCTAACATGTTATTTTTTATAAATTGGGTTGTACTTCTTGACATCAGGGCTGCAACAGACTATTGCCAATAAAACGTCAAAGCGTCGAAGTGTACGCTGACTAATCTGGCTAATCTGTTCCACAGATGAATGTAACGAAATGCTGGTGAACATCTTTCGGTAATAATATTCGTGTGGTGTAAACACCCTGCGACAGTGTTGAAATGACCATGCTTTGACTATCTAACCTGAAATGAACCTAAACAATTACGAAGAAGCTTTTACTCGATACCCTGTAAGCACACAGGGTTTATACACGTGTACAGGGTTCCATGGACAGCAAAGAAAACAAACGAGACAGTCTTGATGGAGGCAGACACAAGTAGATCACTCATAAGGAAGATTAGGAAAAGGCAGGCAACATTTATAGGCCATTTTATGAGGAAGGGGGATTTGGAGCACCTGGTCACAACGGGAAAGCTGGAGGGAAAGAGAGCACCGGGTAGACCCAGGGAGAAAATGCTGGACGGACTTGCAGAGTGGCTGGGGACGAGGAGGGTGGGGCAGATGCTGGGGGCAACGAGAGATAGATATGGTTGGAAGTCCATGGTTGCCAACGCCATGCGGCAGGGCACCTGATGATGATGATGATGATGAGTGGGCGGGCTGTCTCTTTCAACACAACTCAACTGTTCTCAAGTCCAATCCCACCCTGTAACATAACATTGTGGCTTGTTCACTGTCCATCTGCGTGCTCTGATAATTTTGGTGGGGCCAGTGTTTTTTGCTAGTCCCCCGTTCCCCTCCTCATTTTTGTTATTGTTATTGTTGTACAAAGCCCAGCCGACTGCGCAGAGCCATATCAGGGCTATAACCATCTAAAATGTACACTATACCTCACCGGAGATAAAAAAAAAAACTGGAAAAGAAAATTAAGTACACATGTACATATGAAAGAGAGAGAGAGAGAGTAAGAGAGAGCGTGAGAGAGAGAGAGAGAACGACAGAGAGATAGAGAGAGAACGACAGAGAGAGAGAGAGATAGAGAGAGAACGACAGAGAGAGAGAGAGAGAACGACAGAGAGAGAGAGAGAGGAAAGTAACAAAGGGCGTGAATGTCAAAGTAAATCTCAATCAAACAGTAACTTTTACAAAATCATTATACCAACAAGCAAGTCCGCAATTACACCAAGCCACCATGGCAAAGTGGTTAGCGCAACAGACTGATGAATGGATAGTTGGAGGTTCCGATCCTATCAGCGCCACCATGGCAAAGTGGTTAGCGCAACAGACTGATGAATGGATAGTTGGAGGTTCCAATT